>OX579640.1:11629368-11755534 GCA_951230915.1 Antitrichia curtipendula
GAGCCCCCTGACGCCCTTGTCCGACCGTCGAGCTGTCCGCGCCGACGGCCTGGTTGCGCCGGCGTCCTCGACCGCCCTGACGTTTCGTCCAGGGATGTCAAAAGACGTCCAGGGGTCAGCACCCACATCCAAGCGGACGTCCTTGTCAACCCTGCCTCCAAAGAGTCTCATTGGTGAAATAACTTCTCGTTATGGAAAGTTGGAAACCAGCTGTCTCCAAAGAGAGAAACTCACCTTTCGAGAGTTTCGTGCCCATTTTTACTGGCCAAATCTCCGGAACGGGTGGTACTGTTGACACCCACTTCCTCCGCGTCCCTTTACACACCTTTCAATACCGTCATTGCAAAAGAAGAATTGCAGACGATCATTGCAATTCTTCCTAAGATTCACCATTATACTTGTATACATTGGGGCTGCGGTTGCAATGTTGTTCTGGACAATCAACACAGTGCACTTCTTCTTCGTAATTGCCTGAAGTGCAAAGCACACTTTTGCAAAAAAATTAGGCAACCGTACAATATGCCATTGCGTTTCATCGCACATGGTTTCCTGAATCGAAAATATGTGTGATAAATCTAGATGGTGATGCTGTCTTAGGTTGCCGTCCTTTGAGATCACTGATTGGTTCCCCGAATCTACAATTAGAGAAATATCTTCCAAAATTGTGTTCAATATAGGGACACTTGTATTGGCTCTCCCTGATCTTGTTTGTACGCGGGGATGGAAATAGTTCACCTTGTCTGGTCTGTGCGAATTGTATTCACATCCTAATGGCATGTCCACCTTCCTCTTCTGTGATCCAAAAATCTCTTCACCTTCTAGGTGCGGCTCTCGGTCAAAAAATTCTTCCACCTCTGGAATACTTGAAATAGCTTCAATTAGTGCCTTTGGATTACCAGTTCGCTCGGCCGACCTCTGGGCTACTCGTAATAGTAGTTCATCTTTCCCTGGACCGGTTCCAGATTGGTTACCCTTCAAATATTGATAATACTTCACCATCTGCATGAACACCCTCACAAAATCGTCTACCGTGGCAATGTATAAGTCGTTACCCTGATTTCCAGACTGCTGCAGACACTTATTGTGAACGGTCTCCGCCAAGTTACAAGATGGCATTTCCGCCAACTCAGACTCAGTTAAATTCTGCACATGAATAGGAATAGTTCAAATTTAGTTCTAGAGGACATCACAGCTAAGTAAGATGCAAACAAAATGGCAATTGCAGTTCAAGAGGGTTTGGAAATTCAATGCATTGAGTCTAAGCAAAATCCTAAAACCCACCCTCTCCCGGTACCGAGAGACAATTGCAAGCAGAAGTTGCATCGAGAAAACACTAAATAAAGATATGCTTGAGCGTACATGGGTGCACTCAATAATAAAAAAGAAAATAGTCTGGTGACCCCTTCAGATTCTCACGGTTTAGAGGGAGGCATCGGAAGGCATTCTATTGCATGCACTTTTTGGTCAAAAACACTTTTGCATATGGAGTGTCTAATCCAATGTGGGACTCCATGTGCCAATGTGACAAAACACCAAGGCCATAGAGGATCTAACAATGATGTTTGAGGGAGTTTAAAGAACTAGAAGTAGGAAGCTAGTATTGGCAATTTCCACTATTTTAATTCCAATATTGTGGTGATACCAACAATAGTTACAATAGTTTAGGGCTAGAAACTTTTTCCATGGTACTTGTCTTTACTATTCTTTCATCCTTTGTACTTTGTTGAATTGTTGGGGCTTGGATGGATGAAACTTAGGCTAGAATGTGGCAGGAACACTACAAAGGGTCGATACATAAGACAATTTCTAAGTGGAAAAAATAATATAAATGACATAAAATGGGTGGCATTGTCGACTTGTAGGTTAGTTTCTCCACTAGTTGGGAATATCTTGGCCTACTATTTTGGAATAGAACTGTTGTTGTTTCTCTTAGTCTGTATTTGGAGCTTTGAGATATTGCTTTGAATATTTGTTTTGGTCTTTCATAAGTATTTTGTTATATCTAAAGCATTATTTTGGAGTATTTCAATCACTACATTAGGAAACCAATATGTCAAGCTCTATTTGGATATCTTAATCAATTTTTTAGAGTTTCAATTACTTTTATAAAGTCTCTTAGCTACTAAATGTGAGGTCTCTCAACTAACTATTGAGAAAGGTTTAAATTGATGAATGTACCTACAATGATTATCCATTCATAGTATATGGTGATGTGAATTCATGGATGGATGAAGCAAATGCCATGGCCAAATCTCTTATTACTAATGTCTTAAGGAGAAATTGGTGCCAATTCTTTCTACTTGTATGAAAACCAAAACTAAATGGATAAGCTTAAGAAATAAAATTATTAGAAATGTAAGACAAGATTAAATAGAAAAAATACATCTTATAGTTGACAAAGAGGTATTTTATCAATTGTAGAATGCATGGAAGGTAGAATTTGTTGAAGTAACTCAGATTGTCATTGACATTGATGATAATAGATAGACAATTGGGTACATTTAAGAAATGTCAAATTGAGGGCAATTTTTGTGAAGATCAACATTCAGATATCCATTTCATTCTACAGTGAGCAAAGTATAGTCTCTAGCCTTGATTGAAAGTTCTAATTTACTCACTAAAGATCTTCATCTTATGTACATTCACTAGCAATAGCCTTTGATGCATTACTTCTTTTGCTAGAACTTTGTTCTCAATTTTCATATTGACCTTGTGATTTTAAATACCTTCTACTACCTCAAAACTAAAATTTAGTGGAGGATCATCTCCAAGAGTAATGCACAGCTCCTGCCTCACATGAGAAAAAGGCCTTATCTTTTCAACTTCAAAAATTTGGAGTTCCATACTTTAAAACATACACTGCATCAACATAGTTTCTACTATTTCTATTTGATCAATCAATTCTCACATGTTGGTTTTTGAAATCATTCGCTCTCTAGAATATTGAAAATTTGTATATAGGCTTTGCTTTCTAAGATGATACCTACACATAGATGCTCCATTTAATCAATAGATTTTCTAATTTCCTATTTGGTATGCCAAAATTGTGATGAACTTGGAACTACTTAATTTTGCATATATTAGAGCTCGATGCTATAAAGACCTAAAACATATGGAAAAAGTTGACACAAAACACTTCACAATGTCTTCACCAATTTGAATCTTTCCATTCTACCTTAAGTCCATTAAGCCATTTTGAAGTTTCACACATGGTTGGTTAAAAAAGTAAAGCATAGGTGTTTTGCGCACATAGCTGGATGCAACAACAAAAACGTCAATAAAGACATGACTAGGGAAGAACCACTAAATACACCCAAACTTGTTTCTTATAGATGCCTATATGATTTAATTATAGTCAACGATTTAATTATAGTCATTTGAATGGATTTAATGATGTCAACACGGCCATTGCGGGAGCTGTTGTGTCCATGGAGAATGCTACACATAGTGGCACAGGAGTAACATTGGCACAACTCAAGAAGGAGATGAAGAGCATGAAGAGTGAGATCGTGGAAGAAGCAAAGAACTATGCCGACATAGTTCAAGCTCAAACCGAGAAATCCTTCACAACCAAGTTGCAAAAACTTAGGGCATCCATCATTGCCACAATACAAGCGGCGGAAGAAACGGAGCAAAAGGGCACTAGTAGTACTATGGACTTGTCAAACTAGCTTTGACCAACAACGCTATAGTAGTAGCAATTACAATAGTATCTTTTTATACTAAATCAGTTGTATTTTCAAAGTATATATATATATAGTTTGTATAGTACAAATAAAAAAAGACTATAATTTACTTATACACTATATATCAAAAACAAAAAAAACATTAAAGTATATTTATATACTAAACAACAAAACATAATAAACAACCACAACAACAACAACACATACACATACACTTATACTAATACCACTACCATCTTAAAATTCAAACCAAATACAAAAATAAGTATATATACACACACAAAGCCAAAAACAAATGTCAAGACAAACATAAATCTTGACACTACCAAAAACAAAACAAAAACACTAGTACAACCAAAAACAAAAACAAAAACAAAAAAGAAAACCAATACAAAAGAAAAAACCAAATCAATAACAAAACCTAAAACAACACAAAACACAAAAACATCAAAAACCCAACCACCTAGACATAAAATACCACACCCAATCATATCCTCTCACACATCTATACTTACACATAAAAACACCTACCTCAAAAAACTAATACTTTGCGGGGACATCGAAACAAACCCTGGACCTATGCCATGCCCCCTCAAAAGACACCCCCTTCCATACGTAAAAATGCAAAAATATATTTTTTCCCAAACGCAATCAAACTCCACCCCGAATACCAACACCTAGCCCAAAGTTTTGCACCCCTGTTACAAATCACACATACCGCCCACAAAACATACACTAATATATTCCCTCACATAGCCCAATTTATCCAATTACAATTACAAAACACCCACCATCCATCACACCTTTTATATGCTATAATAACTACCTTACATCCATCACTTGAAGAATGCAATCAAATATTATCAATTTAAAACCCATGCCCTACCAATTGGACAATCACTCTACTTGAAAAATTAAACACACTAAATAACCCCCCCGAAAGACACATCCAATCAAAACATCTATACCAAAAACTAATTGACAAAAACCAAGAAGTAATCATCCATCAAGACTCAATCCATGACAAATTATATAAATTTATACATAGCCTCTACACACACACTACATATGAAACAATCCAAAATGAATTCCCATACCTTACCTCAAACATCATCACAGAATCCCTTAAATGTTTTGATAAAATCCTGGAATACTCTCACCCACCCCCACCTCCACCACACATCCCCCCATCCAACCAACCCCAACCTACACATAACCACAAAACACACGCCATCACATGGAATGCATCATCCATTAATACCGCTCTCCCTTCCCTCCCTAACATTACCACCTACACTACCACTCCCCCGGCTTTCATCTCCATCCAAGAAACCAAAATCACCGCCACCAAATCAACAAAATACATACAACATCTATTCCCTGACTATAAAATGATATTTAACAACACTCAAGCCTTCACAAGATGCATTCAACAACGCCTACCATATACACCGACTCGTGGCGGCCTCCTAACATTAGTACACAAAACGTACACATTCCCCGGAAACATCTCCAAAATCCCAACACCTCGTCACATTTCCCCCTATCTCCAAATTCTAAGAATAAACAACCCCCCCTTACAACCATGGATTATTTTCCACATCTACATGCCCTCACACCCCGATGACATCCGACACATCGCGGATATTAAAACTAACATCACTACACAAATAACTTCAAACCCAAATCATACATTCCTACTATGTGGAGACTTCAAACATGACATAGCACTAATAGGACGTACACACAACAACCAAACTACCCCCGTCAACCCGAAGATTTACAATGGCGCCACTTCACGAACAGTCTTAACTTAACATACATTCCAACTGACACAAAATATTCTAGACAAGGTGGTCTGGACTACAAAGACTTAAGCCTCATTGACGGATTCTACATCCTACACACAAACCATGCTCAATTTACATCATCCACCAAAACAAACCTCCCCCTTAATTCCGACCACTCACCTATCTAACTTAACATTCCACATAATACACTTCTCAGTAGAACCTCGCCCCCACCCACTAATAAAAACACCCGAATCCTCAACCCCATACCTAAAGAAAATGCACACCACTTTATTACATGTTTCTTTGAAGAAAATACAAACCTAATTGACTCACTAATCTCCACCTTAATAACTAATGACAAATTATCGAAAGTACAATGGTTAAATGCATGCTCCTCACTAGATACACTCATAAACAATATATCAAAAACACTTGAAAAAACGTGCAACGCCCCACCTATACCAATACAATCCCAACGCACCTCAGAACAAGGTGGATATCTCCCCCGTAAACTCGCAAAAACCTGGAAACAACACTTGTCCACCTACCATATCATTAGGAAAACAATCCGTATCGTTAACAACAACCCTCAATGGCGTACAACCCCCATCTTCAACGAAATTTGCAACCACAAACATACAATAATACCTCCACCACCCCCTCCAAACACCCCCCCGGATGAATGGATACACAACCTCGCCAACATAGCCAAAAATGCTAACAAAGAAGCTAGAAAAATCACTACAACATTCACAAAAGACAATATCATAAAAGCCATATCAAAATATAGACAAACATACGACATCACACCAAAAAGAATACACAAGAGAGTCTTCAAAAACACGGAATCTCCACCACTAGACTGCATCACAGATGAATCCAACAACATATTAACCCCTAAAGGACCAAACACTGTTTTTTGACAACATAGCGATTCTGGGCAGCTCACTATGACCGGAATTTTTCTTTTTTTTCTTTTAAATTTTCACAGAAGATGTGCCCAAAGAGTAGCTTTAAGGTCCAACAATTTTCGTAACTTTTGACTACATGGTTAAAAAGTTATTGCATGATATGTCATTTTCATTGTTCGGCGGGCAGCCGAGGCAGCAAAAAAAACTTCTTTAAAAATCACTTTTAAAAAAAACTAAAATTTGAAATTGGTTCTTTAGATTTATATGTATGTGGGAGGCTTTTAATCATTCCATTCCGATCAATGAGTTAAAAGTTATGAGGATTCTTAGTTTGAGGGTAGTTATGGAATCTCTACTCTAAAATAAACTTTGAAGTCCTTTATTTAACTCGATTTTCAATATTTTTGAAAAAAAATAAAAACATTGGGTGTAGATTGTTTATTACAACATTACGACCGTTGGGATTGGCATTTTTCAATTTCATAAATAAATTCTTGACAATTTAGTGCTTTGAATCATTCTCTACCTCTTCCTACTCTCTTTTTTTTTCCTATATGTTGTACAATTCCAAATGATCTGAAATTTTTCAAGCATGTATCCAACTTGCCTTGAAGAATAAACCCAAAGAGTAACCATCATTTTGGACATTTTTTCATACAAATGTGACCTTGTGGAGGGCAGCTGCCCGTTTTTTTGCAGGGACAAAAAAAGGATTTTTGTCAATTCAAACGCTATTATCTTGCAATCCACTTGGTGGAAAATTCTGAAATTTTTTCCACATCTTCTTAAACAAGTTTACTACAAGATCCTACGGCTACAAGTGTCCAAAAATGTTTTTTTTCTAAAATTTGGCACTAGTATTAGAAATGGCAGTTCTGGAGCGGTTTTGGTGAAAACATAGTCATAAACCTTTAGGGGTTAACTAGCCCCGAAGACATAGCAAATGAAATATATAACCAACAGACAAAAAATAATAGACCTACCGTTCCAACTTATAAATACCAACCAGACCATCCACCATTTTGCACATGTGCCGTTCGCCAATATCCATGGCACGACCTAGATGGATACACTATCCAAAAAAGAGGTGATCCAAACACCCCCCTTTACAACTATTTCACACGCGCCAAATATGATACTTGCCTAAAAAATCTAGGAAACAACAAAGCCCCAGGCCTAGACAAAATCCCCAACTCCATACTTAAACTTATGCCCCCAAAATTCCACGAACTACTATTCCTCTTTTTTACTCAATGCTACAAACAAAAACAAATTCCAGCTTCCTGGAAAACCAATTATACAATATTACTATACAAAAAAGGAGACCCATCAATCCTCCCCAACCATAGACCAATAGCACTAGCCAACACTATATATAAACTATTTACTAGCTCCTTCACCTCTATTTTATCCTCATATGGAGAAAAACACCAAATACTACAAGATAGCCAAGAAGGCTTTCGCGCAGAACGAGGAACTTCTAGACAACTACAAACTATTATAGCAGCACTAGAAGACGCCCGTTTCACAAATCGGAACATCTACATATTATACATTGACTTCAAAAATGCCTTTGGATCAATTGATCACGCCCGACTATTGGCCATAATGGCCGACCTTGGATACTCCACGAACGCGGTGGCCTTGGTAGGAAACATCTACTCTCACTCAACTACCTCATATGTTAGTGAATACTTTGGGAAAACTAAACCCATCCCTATCCAAAGGGGCACCATACAAGGCGACACCTTAAGCCCATACTTATTTATTATCTTCCTAGAACCACTCCTAAGATGAATGCAACGTGGTAATAATGGATACACATTTGGAACATCTAACACCACCATAAACTCCGCCGCATATGCAGATGACCTTGCCAACTTAGCCAATGAAATCAAATCACTTCAAATACAAATAAATAAAGTAGACAAATTCTATGAATGGTCAGGAATGGATGTTGGAGTACCCAAATGTGCAATCACCGGTTGCCCAAACACATCCAAAATGAATCCTACTGCATTTAAAGCTCACCTCCAAATAAACAATGTCAAATACCGAAACCAACCCATCCCTGCCCTACACCAAAATGAACCATATATATACCTTGGTACTAGCCTCGTGCCAACACTAAAATGGAAACTACAAATACATAACACAACCACTAAACTCACGAAACAATGCCAAAAACTTCTCACATGCCCCGCCACTATGAAACAAAAAATAAAAATGGTCGATACAGTCCTAAGACCCGGAGTCGCATATAGCTTTTATGCCGTTCCATACTCCATGCCCGC
This sequence comes from Antitrichia curtipendula, assembly GCA_951230915.1. Taxonomy (NCBI): domain Eukaryota; kingdom Viridiplantae; phylum Streptophyta; class Bryopsida; order Hypnales; family Leucodontaceae; genus Antitrichia; species Antitrichia curtipendula. The sequence continues at coordinate 11,638,053 of OX579640.1, forward strand.
CATCCAAAAACTTGATAAAAACTTGAAATAATAGCTACTCAAAAATCCATATACCGGTTACCTAAATATATGTCAAATGCCATAACACAACTCCCCCAAAACTTATATGGACTAGATGCTTTCTCCTTCAAAAATGCTTACCTTAGATGCATCGGAGAACAACTCCAAAATGCACTCAACGACAAAGGCCGCCTTGGAAAAATCTACAATGGCCTCACCCGCTACATCCTTGCCAAATATGGCGGATCCCAAAACATACCCCGCATTAAAAAACAAGATTGCCTTAGATCACCCATTACACGCACCTTATTCCTATTAAAACATGAAGGTGAATTACACCTTAAAAGCACTTACACCAATTTTCCCCTTGAAATGGCCCCCCTAGAACTTGCATGGATCCAAGAAATACACAATGTACCTCAAGTGGAACACCCCCAAGCTAATAAATTACTACAAAAACTATTCTCGGTTAATATCACCAAACTAGAACAAATTACCCTTACCCCGGGCACCCAACTAATGAACCACAATGACTATAAACAACATTATGGCACCCCCTCAAAGCTTATTAAGAATGCGCTAGACTACGCAAAATACCTCTTTTGCTCCTCAACATGTCAATACGGTTGTGACCTCCCATGCCTAGTACACACCACCACTTTCTTATTAAAAGATCAATACATTACCCCCCATCACACCATACACCCCCGTATAGTAACACCCCCAATACGTCCACCCTCTCCACCTCCCCCATCCCTACCTAAACCTCCAAACTACATTACCAAGAATCCCTCTACACACCCTATATCCCGAATTATAACCCACGAGCATCGCCCTTCCATAGACAAAAATAACATAAACAAAAACGACTCACGACTCCTATGCCAATGGGACCATAACAACTCCACTTACCAAAAATGGCTATACCAAAGGCACCTCTTTCCTTGGCACGATCAAAACATTTCCCTCCACAACTCCAATCTAATCCTACAATATTACCAAAACTCTCAAAACAAATTTTACAAAGAAATAATCCAAGCACATCACCCTGAAGACCAACAAAGAGACACTAGATTTGTCACACCACCTATTACCATCCCTCTATTACAAATCCACACTAATGACTGTAACCCTGAAAACGACATCACCACCACAACTCCCACTATAAATATCAACGGAGAAAATGCCCACATATACGAAGACAATGGAAGACATCTTTTTTCAATTCCAACTTCTAGGCTACAATGGTTATGGAAGCAATACCACAATAGCCTCCAAATCCCAAACCACATAGAACCAACTACCCAATCCTTCGAAACCGAATTAGTCTGGTTATACCAAAGATACAAATATCGTATCCCAAAAAATGACCCCCTCAAATTCACCCAATACAGTCTCCCCTCACCAATTCTAGACCACCTAATAGACACCTTTAGCATAAAACTCTCCTATTTCTCATCTCCCGTCACATGTTCAACAAAACTAACCCAATTTTACTCACCATTTAAACGAGACCAAGTATTTGGATCACTAGGCGACGTATTTGATCACAAATAGAGTGGATATGGAATTGCACACACCCACATTCAAATAGAAACACAACAAGCAATACATTGGGCCCGACTTGCTGCAAAAACAAATCCAGATGATTCAATCACTTTAATCATTTCCTCAGACAACAACTGGTACAAAAAACCCGATGACAAAACTGGCCCATTTCCGGACTCACACCTCATCGCCCTTTTCCCAGCAGACTTGGTCCCTTATGAAGAATCCACCCTACCCCCCGAACTCCAAAACAAACCTAGATATGAACCTTCAACCATCCAAATTTTTTGCATTCACCACCAAAATAAAACAATTGGAACCATGGAACAAATGGACACACTAAAACATATTTCTGGAACACTCAATATTCACGAAATACACACAACAACTGCACCCCCAACCCCATCCAATACCCAAGTCAACCGCATTAAAAAATGGTCATCACTACGAAACAAGCCTAGTGAAGAACAACACCCCTTCTACAAGCCCCCACCCCTCCCCACATACCAACCCAACCACTCCCATAAATTTAATCCCATACATAGTTACTACACGGATGGATCCTTCAAACCTCCCACACAAGACAGTACAGGTAATTGGATTCGAGAAGAAGCCGGATACGGCATCTATAACCCCGGCAAAGATCTTAATATTGATAAGAGGCTACATGGACTACAAAACATATTACGAGCCGAACTGATGGCAATACATAAAACAATCAAACTAATCACAACACAATATGCCCATGAACCGGCCCCATATTTTTACGGATTGCATAAATGTACTATATCTCTTAAATACCCATATCACTCATCCATCCCTACATAACAACCACCCCGACAAAACTATTCTAACATCGATAATCGAAATGCTACAAAACCAAACACAACTGACAACCTTACACAAAGTCCGAGCACATGCCAACATTAATGGAAATGAAAAAGCAGATGAGCTAAGCCAAACTTGGTAGAGTAAAAGCCCACCGAGTAGCCAAACACCCCTACAAACACGCACATGCCACTCCATTTTACTTCCAAAAAGATGATTGGCCCTCTATGGCCACAACCCCAGACAAAGGCCCCATCCGCTTCCTAGACAAATATCTCAAAAAACTGGATCTTAGCAACAACCTTGAACTTATCAAAAACCATATCCCTAATGTACAAAAATGGATATCGGACAAAAACATAGACTCTGAGCTTTCTACAAATTTTTGGAAAAATCCCACCATCACAGATTTACAAAAAACTTGCCTCATCAAATTTCGTACCGGACAATATATGGGGAATGCCTGCAAACAAACATTCTTTGGTCATGCACGGTTTCCCTCTATCTCCTGCTCAATATGTAATTCCACCAATCCAGACACATGGCCACATGTACTTCTACATTGCCAAAATCGATACATCCATGGATTAATTGTGAAAAGGCACAACGAAGCAGTTTGGGAAATTTGCAAACTTATTATTACTTCCAATATCTCACAATGCTTCATCCAAATGAATGCCAGAATTTTTAATGACAAACCACAAGAAAATACGGTACCATCATGGCTCCTCCCATGCACATGTAATACACAAAAATGTCATTGTAATGCCCGCCTCAAACCCGACATTTTTTGCGTCAAGGGCCTCCCATATGAAGCTCCCCCTCCAAACTTGAAAATGAAAATGTTTGACTTGAGTGAAAAAACTGTTTTTACACTAAAATGTATCCAATGTGTAAATGATGTCCTTCTTGATCTATTATCCTTGTAGATTAAAGGTACCACTATGTTAGTGTAGTGGTTTGAATTATGGCACACCGGAGAAGTGGTTATGAGTTCAAATCTCCACAACCAACTATGGTGTGGGGTTTTGAGACCTTGTTATATGAGTACCTAGAAAACCCTTGGAGGAGATGACATGTTAGTTGTCTCTAAGGCACTTATTGTCAACAAGAGTTTATCTTCAAATGTTTTGATTATCCTTTGTCTTGTGGCCATGGGATCAATGTATAGAATGAACAAACACTATATTCACGCCAACCCCTTCCAGGGCCAGAGTGCTTCTTTTCTCCCAAGCTCTCATGGTCCACTTAGGGAGGGTTAAATAACAAGAACAACTCACTTTTCCCTCAACTTGAAACTACCACCACCCTGGTGGAGAAAGTTTCAGTTAGTACAGCACGGAATTGTTTTGATATGATGCTTTGGGGCACTCAAAAGACTTGCAGATTTCCAGATAATATCTTTGCAGATGTGTAAGACTGAATCTCTTTACTTTGTGTAACTTCAATTACCTATTAAATTCTTTATATGGACCATTGAACATCTTCTAATATGTATCTTTGAACAATGTCCTTTCTTTGAACAGGAGGTGATGTCTTGTCCTTTTTTGCGTCCAGTAAGAGCTATGTCTCTATTAAAATCTCCATATAGTATATGTAGATGGTTTGGGTATTTTAGTATGGCGTTAGTGATGTTTGTTTGTATTTTGAGAATAAATCTAATGTCATCCTCACTTGTGGGTATGTAGAGATGTAGTAGTAGCCATGGTTGTAAGGGTTGATTATTTATTTGTATGATTTGTAGATATGGTGAAATATTGTATAGAGTAGGGAATTTGTTTAAGTTTCCCAAAAAGGCAGATTTTTTGTGGACTGGCGTTCATAGGCCACCTCTGGATATATGAGTACGTCTTTGGTGTATGCAATTTGGTGTTGGTAGATATGTGTCATTGAAGATTAGTTTGTAGTTAGGGAATAAGTTTTCAATGTGTTTTGTAGATTTAGTGGTGGTTATATTTTGTTTCTTGGAGGGAGATTAATATTGGTGGTGTGTTATAGTCTTCTAGTAGGTTTTGGATATTGGGTAGAGCTGTATTTAGCTTGGCAGAGTTCCATGTGATAGAGAAAGTATTTTGTTGAATTGTGTTCGGTGGTTGTGGGGGCGGAGGGGTGTAGTTATTGTTTGGTGGGTGGGTGTAGGCTGGTATGGATTCAAAATAATTAAGGGTTTTGGATATGAATTCATCTGGTAAAAAAAGGAATTCAAGCTGCAAAACCATGGAAACCCACGGAGTCAGCAAAATGGGACGATTTCCGTAAAACAAACGTACCAGTCAATTTTGAAAACTTGTTCTGATTTTCCCATTGAACTGATTTTCAGAAACTGAAGCAAAAATACAAAGTAAAAGCAAATCCTTTTCCCGAGCACGTACAGTCTCGTTGAACGCCGGCCATCCACACCCGGAGTCGAACTTCGTGGTGGACTTGTACAGTAGGGTCCAACAATAATTCGAACTACTACTTGTATCATTCAGAAAACTTTGTATAAATTAAAATGAATTTGTCATTTAATATCTCACATAATTAACATTCAATTCTAAGGCAATCCTAATGAAGTATACCAAATTTCAGGTTTGAAAAACTAAGTTTCCATTTTTCATGAATTTCTAAAGTCAATTCTCATGGATTACGTAATAATGTAATTGAAAAAATTGGTGATGAATTTTTTTAATTTGATTGCACAAATATGTAGGAGACATCCGTACACACATCTTTCATGTTAAAAAGTACCCCATTAAGTAACAAAAATATAATCTATGAAGTGTTCAGTATGAACCAAAATTAGTAAAATGAATATTTTTTTATTTTAAGTAAATTTTAGCAAAAAAATTGTACCATCATGTTCAAAGGTACAAAATTAGTTAGAGTGCAAGGTTCAAATACCAAAATTTAATTAAAATCTATTTTTTTAGCAGCCATATTGCTCAAAGAAAAATTGAATTATTTTTGTACCCCACTGTACAGCGGCGTCCCGCACCCGGCGCACTCGTACACTCCATCGTCCTTCCTTTTGTTGTACGCGCCCGTCCCCGGGTACCTGGACACCAAAAAGCCAAACAAAACCTCAAAAATCCACCAAAACCAAAAACAAATCCAGTAAACAAACCTCGAACAGAAAGAAAAATTGCAAAAACAGGAAACCCGTGATCGCTGTTTTTAGAGGTGTGAGGTTAGGTCTTATTTTGACAGTTGAAAAATCTCTCTCCAAAACAACAAACATAACCTCATACCTCCAAAAACAACGTTCACAAAACAAAAAACAAAAAAGTTAAAAAACTGCATAATTACACAGCAATTTTCCTCCACCCAGTTAAGAACTGGATTCCGTATCGTTTCCTTTCTGACATAAACCTCAAAACCTCCACCAAAATCAACAAAAAACCACAGAAACAAACCCGAAGAAGGAACAACAGCAAAATCACAACCTTACTACTCCAAAAAAAAACGTCAGTTCTTCTCCATCCAGTGATAATTCCTAACCATTTCCTTCCCAGAAACTCCACCAAAATCAAAATTGAGAGAGGTAGGATGCGTACTCGGTGCCGTCCTGGCGCAGGATGCGCAACTGCTCGGGTATATCTATACATGCTGCATCCAATGATACGACGAATTTCCCGGAGGATTTGATACGACATCAACATCATGACGCTGGTGCATAGGCATTCCGTCAGCTGCTCCATCAGGCCAAGCGATTTGTATATGGTTCATGTTGAATGGGTAAGTGCTTACACACTCCTGACCAGCCCAATCAAAATCAATAAACTTGACCTTGAAAACCCCTTCGTCACGCCTCACCATGATATTCGCCTCACGTGCATCCCCGTGAACAGATCCTGGATTGGGTGGACCAAAAACAGGTAACCCATGAACCTTCCTAAGCGCCTCAAGAACCACCAACCGGCATTCTTTCTTCTCAGCTCCGTCAAGAAGCAAGAATGGCTTCCATGGGGGCCCCAAGAATTCCATGACAACAAGTCTGTAGCCTCCTCCCAACACCTGCACCTCCAGCAGTTCAGGTGCAAAGCCCAAATTGTACCATGCCTTGTGTACCTAAAAAAAACCCAATACACACAAAACCACAAGCCCAACACCAAGTCAAACGAGACTATATAACCAGAATTGTTTAGAAAACACAAGTCACATTGGAAGTCTATTATGTCAATCAATAATTCAACAAGAACAAAACAACATACCTCATCACCATATCTTTTGCAAAACTTCACGACCACCTCTTGCTGATTGGCATCCACTGCCAAAAACACAAGCTTCTTATTTTCAATTGCTGTCTTGAAAGTGAATCTTGGTTTCAACCAAACTGAGTAAGGCACCGGCTGATCCAGAAACTCAAGCCGTTTAGATCCTTTTGCTTCCCCATCGATGCCCATATAGAATGTTTTTAGGCTTCGCAAACCCAATTTCAAGGCTTTGAAAACAGATAACAGTTTCTCACAGTTGGAATGAGCAACATTTACCACGTCCGTTAGGAAGGTGGAAGTCACCCGATCCAGGAATGTCATCGCACTCACTCTAATGTGAGGTCCTAGAACCTCTATGAGAAATGCCGGGCAATTGGATAACAAGAAAGCATTATCACCCTTCCGCTTCTCCACAGCACAAAACCGAGCATAACATCCCAAACCCTGAAAATACTTCAGCGTACTTGTACAAGCAAGCTCGTTCTCCACCTCTAGAATCGCATAGACTGGAAATCCAGTGTTGCCGCTGATGCAATCATCTGTCTCTATAGTACTTCCATCCTTGATCCTGCGGTTTTTGATATCCATTCTGAGATAGCTTCGAAGTAATCCCCAAAGCTTCTCCTGGCGTTCGCTCTCCGATTTAAAAAAGGTTAAACTTATGAAGCAAAACTCTCTTACAAAGCCGTAGTCCTCCCTAGCGTGCAAGGATGTATCATGAAGATTATCGTCAAATTGCCCAAATACAGGATGCAACAAAGGCGCTGCTAGAGTACCAGAATAAGGTCTGTCACAGCGAAAGAGGGGTTCACCACCTGACTCTTGCAAACGCCGAACGGTGTGTGCGTCCAAAGATGATGGAGCATGCGCTTCGTACTGTGCAAACAGCTTCTCTGCCTCTGCCTTCTTTGCGGCCACAGGTTCATGACCAACAACTGCAGAAATTCCAAAATTCCTGCTTCATTAAAACAATAACCAAATAGGACAATTGCAAGTAGTCAAGAACTTCATTCTGCAGCCAAGAATCTACACTGTTCTATTTCATTACAATTAAGCTACTGTGGGTCAAAATACCTGAGCGATCGGGAGCTTCCGCTATAATGGGATCCGTGTACGTTGACTCTGAAAGGCACGCTTTGAAATCCTCAATACTCCTAATAGGCTCTTGATCCACACGTCGGAAGAGGACCTCTAATTTACGGACGTGATCTAAACCAGTCTCGTTTATCAGAATACTTGCAACGTCGGTTAAATCTTCACACTTCGCTACCATCTTCGGAGTGAACAAAAAAGGTACAAGGTGTGGATAGGTTACACCGGCTTAACTCCTGAAATGAATTTGGATGAATCCTCCCTACAAAAACATAATTACGTCATCACTTTGTTCCAAGGCGACAAATCCATGCCCTGAATTAGTTACAGATATTAGTCTAAAGTCTGAGAACCTAAAACTATACTAGTTTCATGACAAAATGGAAGCACATAGAGAGACTTAAACCTCCTAGTATAACTGGTTATCAGAGCCCAGAGTACCTACCACTTCCGCTTCAGAAGAGGACGTTGTGTTGCTCCCGCGTTTTCTTTTGTTGCTTCCCATAACGACTTTGCAAGTCGTCACGGCTCTACTCAAAGATTAAACCACTGATATTGAATGTGGTATCTGAAAGAAAAGAACAATTCCGAGTTAAAATCAGCAACAGAAACCTTCATCGAACCCTCCTGCACACACAAATTCTAGCCTCCCTCCACCCCATCAAGTCTTACACGTCTAATAATTCGTCCAGAGGCACTTTCCAGAGCTGCTACAACTCCTGTCCCACATGAGACAAATGACTGCAGACACATGAAGCACCAGAGATGACAGCACTTACTTTCGATAGGATCTGAAACTGCACTTGCCGTCGCAAAAAGCACTGCCAAGCTAATCAAGCCAGAATGATCGCCCTGGCCCCCTTCATCTTTCTAGCCGGTGTGCACCAGAATCTCCTCCACTGAACGCTGCAATCACTCCAGCCTGTCTCGAGATAATGATCCGTCACCTTAGAACTGATTCACCTGGGTTCTCATATTTTAATCCCGGCTAAAGGTTGCACACTCTCTACTGGCTATGTCCACTCAAAGTTGCTGCTTCCTTGTGCAACCACTCAACTGAGCACTCCCGTCTGTTAAGATTTCAACAAGTGCATGTTTAGTTGGAGGAATTCACAAGTTTAATCATCTAACCCTCTCTTACATGGGGCAATATGCCTACTCAAAATCACAACCCAAACTCTCACCCACTATCACCTCTTTACACTAGTCTCAGAGGATACACCTGCACCGCCAAACCCTCCCCGAAGCAACTAGAACTGCATCACCTTCAGGTTCATCTCGACAAACCAGCAACTCGCAAAACCCTCATGAATATACTCCTGAACGAACCCTCACCGAATCGACTAGAAATACTCTCCCGAAACCTCGTTCTGCCACAAAAGAACGGCCCACTGCCAAACCCTAGAAAGAGAAACCGCCCGAAACCAAGCAAGACCTCAAAACTGAGAAGATTGCCACCAGATTTTCTGCAGCAACGAGCAATACAAAGCTACAGGAGGACAGAGACGGCGTGCAATCATACCTGATGTGAAGAATCGCTGTCAGAGCGGTCCCCGGAACCAGAGCCCGCCAAGTCCAACGCGCTGGAAAGACACAATCGAAGCGGAAACCCCAATCCCGAGAGGCGCAACGCCCGAGACCAGCATCGTGCGCAAGTGCCCGGTCGCTTCCCGCTGCCCCTCTCGACCGTATCCCGTGCTTTTGTGATCCAGACCACCGGCAAGCCCCCCACTTCAAAGGGCACAATCGCTATTGCGTGCGGCGCAAGCTTTTTCTCTACAGTCTAACCTCGTTATTATCCCACCTCGATATTATCACCCAAAACCTTGAAACCGATTTTCTTTGTGTAAAACTCCCTCGTTAATATCACTATCACCCTCACTAATGTCCGACTTTTTTTCCAAAATCACATTTTTGGGAGTATGTTATCATGTTTCATTTATATGAATTGTTTTGACCCTTTTGGAGCCTTTTTAGCCATTTTCTTGTTAATATCACATTTTGCCAAATTTACCCAAATGTGATATTAACAAATATGTCACACTTCAATAATATCCCACTTTTTGGTGAAACGGAGGGTGTGATATTAACGAGGTTAGATTGTATATAGCAATTGTAGATCAATGGCATTTAAGATGAATAACTCGATATGTACGTATAGCAGGAGGCCCCGGCGGGAGGATATTCCACCGGGGGAGATACTCGACGCAAAAGGCGGGAGCCCGACACAGAGGGTATCTCCCCCGGCAGAATATCCTTCCGCCGGAGACTCTTGCGGCATAACTCTCGCCCGGGTTTCAGGTACCCAGCTACCTGCTTTGCTTGAGTGCACTGACCAGGCTGACCAGTGAGACCAAATTGCCCAACCAACAGGGAAGGTTTATTCAATCAAATGAGCAGTTTATTAATGTTGTCGGTGCTCGTGTGTACTTGAAGTAAGCCGTTCGCATAATCACAAAGCATTTGAATGCCAATAGAGCAATAAAAAGAATGTACAAGGCATTACATAGAAGGAACATAGCATTCATAAGAAGAAACAAAGCATTCAATGAGAACATAACATCAGGACAAATCTTTTATGATTTGACTTGTTCAACTGGCGAAGAGTCGCAAGCCGATCCATGAACTTGTTCCTTGATAGCATATGAAGGGCCCAATGCAATATGTTTTTTGGTATTGTTTTAGTAGCAAGATTAGATATTTTTGAGTAATGATCTTTCTCACTTCACATTATAGGACTTTTTTGAAAACTATTGTTAAATTCTTTAACACCAAGCTGGCAATTGCGCGACCAACATCTATCACGATAGTAGATTTGAGACTGCAATATCTATTACAATCATAAATGGATGGTCGCACCATAGCCACCTTGGTATTAGAGATTTAATTCCTAAAAGCCCAAGGCATATTCCTTCAAGAAACACTCCAAAATTGCCACTACCAAAATGTAGCAAGAAATTCTAATTTTGAAGTGAAATGTTGGACATTTAACCATAAGATCTTTAAATAAGCATTTATATGAAGTCACCTTATTTCCTTAGGCTGCATTCCACAACACAAATTGAAAGATTATAGTGTTTGAAGCCAAAAGAATGATTCATTTTCTTCTATGCAATGAGTGGATTATCACTCTGACTTCACTTGATATCAAAGTTTTGCACTACACAAGGTCTAAATTTTTTATAATCATGTGCAACATGATGTTCGTTGCCTATACACCAATTTTTAGGCATACGAAAGAAGTGTAGCATATTCACAACAATTGTCCAAGGGGTGGAAGTTGAAAAGTGTCCATTTTACTTCTTATCTTTTTGTGAACTCACTATGCTATAGAATGAGAATCCAAACGGTTAATGAGAACGTTTTTAGGCGCCAGTACTGCTCTCAGTACCGATATGGCTTCCGCGACTGGTGCATGCTCGACCGGGACACTCACTGTGTTACACGAAGATTGCCCACCACAGAACTCAAATCTCACATACCAGCCTGCGACTACAGAACTTAACACTAACCTTCAACACCCGACAAAAAGGAATGCGCGATCAACCATGAAGTGTTCATCGTGGGCTTAGAAGCCCACTTACCGAGCTGCTGTAAGTCCCGAGAGGGCATCGGCAGCGGTGCCACACCCTAAATCGCCCACAGAACTCAAATCGCACCCACTGCCGTGATAGAGATAAAAAACTAGATCAACCCTAATTCCTCTGCATGTGGTCCACCCCCGATCAGCTGTCACAAGGAATAAACGAACTTACGCACCCGATGTGTCCTAGATTTTGGACAGGTCATCCAAAACTTAGCATCTGCTTCTATATGAATGGGCGAGGGATTTCATGCTGCCAGACTCGAGAACCTCATCGGGGTAGAGAGATCTCGGTAGAGATCTAACCATATTACACACGACCAATTTCGACATTCAGACTTATCCACAAAATCCCCCTTCCATACATTGTTCCCACTTATTAAGTAATCTGTATTATTATCCGATGACCGTAATCCACAGTCCACCTCGTCAATTCTCGCTTTCAGGTCACATTGATACAGAAGTGCACTCAGGGGTTCAATGAATCTAAAATATGATATCTTTGTTCCGTACCTCAACTTCGGCTCCTCCCGCCATGAGATTTCTCGCAGGACCTACCGCGATGGTTGTAGTTGGACCTCTGGCAGCCATGTTCCTGTCCGTCCCCGGACCGCCCAGCAGCTTGCTTCTCCCACTTCGCAGAATTCGGCTGCCATCCATGGAGAATTCTACCAAAAACCAGAATACGCTCTCTGCAATGCAGGAAAAGGCAGAGATCATGAATGTGGCGGGCGAAGTATAATGAATTCACCGCGAACCCTAATTGTCTTCTAAGGGGTTAGCGGTACTCTCTACAACCCACTCTGTGCGTAGATAGTGTTCAAATCTTCCGTCGGTGGAGATTAATTCCTCATCTAATACATCTCCGATATATCGGGATACTTGATAGTCATTCCATCTGCTGTAAATGTGATTGTGGAATTCAGTTTACTGATAAGCGTACTGTCTCATTCATTATTCTGACATAAGGTTAACCTCATCATTCACATGGTTCAATAGCTTACATTTTAAATTGCCGACAACAAACCTATGTTCATTCTGATTATTTGCTATGTACTGGTAATTGAGACCTTCGATATCTCTCGGTCCTTTAATCCATCTCATATCGTCCTGGGATTGTGATTAACAGTATTGTTTATCCCTTTAGATTCCATTTCTATTTCCTATTAAAAGTATTACACATTGTTGGAGAGGACTCTGGTACTTCGAGATGTGACTTGTAACCTACAGTTGGTCATGAACGACTGCACGGATACATAGATGTGGGGTTCGTTGCCCAAGTCACAATATATTGTGACTTGGTTGTTCGCATTAAATTCAGGATTCCGTAAATGATTGCTTTAGTACTAACATATATTCATACACTTCATGTACATCTTTTGGGGGGTTTTGATCTCTAACATATGCACCAGGAGTCACATTACTGCTATCTGCATCATACACATCAAGGGTTTAACACGATCGTCAAGTTTCATATTCATTATAATACATTTAAACAGCTTATGGCGTGTTTGATTTCTACTTGTAAATTCATTTTAGGAAATCCGGTAATCCAATCTCTGGGTAGTAGTGTTCTTCCGTAGAAACATTAATCATTGTAGTTTGTTGTATATTTGTTATCATATGCCTCGGATGTGATATCCTATTTGTTCTTCTTCATTCTTGAAATAGACAGTTCTAGCTCGCTTTGTGTACTTGTTTGGTGCATTAGATGGCGCAGTTCGTGGGAAGGGTCGTTGTGAATGCGAACGACGAAATAGTTCCTATACTCTTTGATGTGGAAGAAAATGGACTTGCTGTAGTGTCAGCTTCTCGATTATGTCTACGGTTTCATTTAAAAGAGGGTTTGGTCCATGTCGATGAAGAAGTCTATGATAACGAGTTAGGCATCTTGAGTCACACTGTAGGTCAGACACCCTCATTTGATGGAGTGAATATCTCTTGGATGCTAAAACCCGGAAGATATAGAGCGTACGGAATTCCAGAGTTAGGTCGATTACCGTCCTCGGAAAATGATACACCGTATCGGTCATTGTCTTGCTCATTTCGAACCCTTCTTGTAGCTCGTGTTAAAATAGAACCACGGGAACACAATATCTTGATTCTTAGTAACGATTCAAACGTGGATTCGCCAAAGAAGCCTCCCTCCGCTATCAATTCCAATTCGGATCAATGCCCGCTTGCTCCTGAATTTATTGGTTTGCGTTGTGTTGAACCCAAGTCGGTCACATTTGTGATCGACGGCTTAAGGGGACTGAGTGCCTTGAAAGGATGTCGAAACGTTTTGTCGAAACTGAACTATGATACAATTGACATTCATAGAGTCACAGTGCTGCCTCCTTCTTTCAATGGAAATGTCATTTTTGAACTTCCTTCCCTGCAGACCTCTGGTTCCACTTCCCAAGCAAAGCAAATGTCTGGCATGGATAAACGATACAATGGACATGTATGGTCCAAAACTGTGACCACCAATATCATTAATCCAATGGGATTAGTGTTTCGCACATCGGTTTGCTTAGGGCATCTGCGTTGTATTAATCCTACTTGCGAGTTTCTGTCTCGACTACACCGAACTATGAATGTGAACAAATTAGAGTGGGAAGGACTATCACCAGCACCGCTTGATGTTGGTCATAATCATCCTCTGGGTTCAACTCTTGTCTGCAAGATTTGCAAGGAACCTCCTTCGTGTATTGCTCCATGCGGTGTTCGTGTTTACTATGTTGCAAGAAACCCGAAACTCACCCGGGCTTTCGTTCATTTAGGACGTCACGAGCATCCAGTGAAAGATGGCGAGCTCAGAGACATGAAGGAGAAAACACGGTCTCTCATTGAGGAGCAGATGGAGAGAACCCCTTCGGCAACAAATTCCTCCATTGTCATGGAGGCTACAAAGGAGCTCCTTGGTGGTTTACTTCTACGCCCAGATGGAGAGGTTCCACAAGCAATGGACTTGAAAAAGCTTGTCCCCGTTTTGGACAAGTGCAAATATCTCAGCTCGCCATCTATTCGGAACGAGGTAACTTCATTTAAATACCTGAGAAGATTTGGAGTGATAGATAGCATCACCAAATTGAGAGGATCTAGTACTTGGGCATTCGTCCAGGAAAGCAAATTCCCAGGTCAGAGCACCGATGTGGATAAGGTTTTCGTATTCAAAATGTCAGAAGTTGGACCAGGTAGCGGAGTGGACTTGGTAAAGCGTATGCAACCTAGAGGTGATCTAGAAGATGCTTGGATAATGTTTGACCATGTGAAACGTGTAAAAGGTTGGACGACCATGGCATGCTATGTTTATGACTCTATGTACTGCCGTGTCATGACTATTGCTTGTTGCGACATGCAATCGGAAGATTGTACAGCACAAGTTCTGTTTTGGAAAAACTTGAACTCGGTCCTTCATAAGAATGGAGTTCTTGACATTCAGCTCAAGGGTTTCATGGCGGATAGTGCCCAAGCCAATTGGAATGCTGTGAGGTTAGTTTACGGATCCGGAGAAATTGGAGAACCAATGGCAAACCGAGAGAGGACGTGCCTTTTTCATTGGACCCAATCCATGGAGAAGCACACTAAGGCTGAAATTAGAGGGAATTTACAAGATCAACACCGTTTGCTTTGCAAGCAATACAAGAACACTACGTCTCCAAAAAAGTGTGCATTGATGTGAGGTTGATTCTCACCATAAGAAACACCCTAACTTAAGGTAAGGTAACAGGCTCTAAAATTGCACAGGCTCTAAAACCGCCCACATCCTCAAATGTACAGTGTGTGTACATGTTTATTTTTCATAGCCTTCATCAATGTACAAAAGATGTACATCTTAGGAGGTGGGCGATCTTGGAGCCCTATGCCATTCCAACATCAAAATTTTATAACTAATTCCACAAAGCTCCAAAAATTATGAAATGACTTGGGTTAGATGCCAATTCCACTTATCTTTCAAGGAAAATTTACTGAAAAATATTTCAAGAAGTTTTGCCTTCCCAAAATTCAGTTTCAGCTCTTAGGTGAGCGATTTCTGGACCTGTTACCTTATGGATTGGTTGTTGTTTTGGGCTCCAAGTCACACTGTGTGCACTGGGGCAGGCAGACCTGGAGGATTTGTCCACTTGCTTTTAATTTTGAGTTTTAGTTTTAAGTTAAGTTAGGAAAAAAACAAACCAGACAGACACCAATCCTGACTACGGTTTAGTCCAGTTGACTGATTGGCTTAGAATCACACAACTTACACTTCTAACAGTTGTACCGTAACTGTACTGGACAGTTGGGTACTGAAATCTTACAAAGTGCAAACTGCTTTTTGGAGCCATTCAAAGATTTGTACATAATATAGAATATAATTGGGTTTTTTTTATTTGCATAATTATCACTCAATTCTTACCCAATCCCAATCAGGTATACCAAATTCTATTTTCAAAAAAAGCAAAATTTCGTTTTTGGTAAAGTTTTAGAAGTCAATTTTTGTGCTTTTACATAATATTTTTATTGGATGCAATTGGTGCTGATTTTTTTTAACCCCTAAAGGACCAAGTGTTTGTTCAACGTACGCAAAAAATCTCAGGTAGGTTCCTACAAAGTCATTTTTGGTTGGAGTTCATGAAATTTGGACACAATGTGTAAACATGTACTTCCTTTGAGAAAAACTAATTTTTTTCCGATCGGGTGCCTGGATCAAAAGTTATATTGCCCTGGACTTTTCGGGCAGCTTAGGCAATTTGAGAATCTTTGGAGAATCTTTTGCAAGAAAGATCATCAAGTTTTGAAATTTGGCATGTATGTAACTAATAAAATATGGCATACAATTGTCCAAAAAAAATATAAATTTTAGTTGTCCAATCACATTCTACGCGGAGTCAAATTTTGTTAGCTATGTTGGGGTAGTTTCAAGAAAAAACATTTTCTTCTAACTTCAAACCCTATTATCTTGCAATTAGTGAAGTCAAAATTCTTGAAATTTTTGCCAAATATTCCAAATGTTAGTCTCTAATTTTTCATTGTTTGGATTTCAAATAAAATATTTCCTCATTGCACAAAAAAATGACTAGTGTATTGCCAATTCATTGAACCTCCTTGCATTGCAGGGTGATATAGAATAAGCTAGACTCTATATTTTCTTCTAAATTTTTTGGTGAGTGAACCTAATATCATATACTTATGAATGGTCAGAAATCTCATGTTTGTGTAGAATAAAAATTTTACTCCAAATGAGCCTAAAGTCTGCTGACCCTGTTTCGCAGGATTGAAAAAAAGTTTTTTCTCACTTCAAATGCTATAATCTTTTAATCCGTGCGGTGAAAAGGGCTGAAATTTTTTCCACACTTTGTTAAAATAATTTACTTTAGTTTTGTATGGTTGAAGTTCCAAAAAAAGTTTTGATTTTCTTTTTTGAATAACATACCAAAAAATCACAGTTTTTGGAATGTCTACCTGGAAAAAAAACCTAGTCCTTTAGGGGTTAATTCCATTGCATGGATACATAGGGAACATCCATGAGCACATCTTTTATATTAAAATATTAAAAAAACACCCCTTTAAGTAACAAAAATATGATCAATGAAGAGTTGAAAGAAAAGTATCGTATGACTAAACTTTGAAGATATGGATATCTTGATTTTAACTTGATTTTGGCAAAGTAATTGTACCATCATGCTAATTGACCAAAGACTGTCAATATTGCAATTAGCCTATTTGAAATTTAAAAATAAATAGAAATAGTGTGCCACAACTTAAGGTGGGCACCCCCAAACCGGATGAGAACTATCTTTGCATGAATGAGGAAGATAATGAATTAGTTACTGTGAAACAAACCTTGACAAATATTCCAAAATGATCTTTTGTTTGGACAAAATGTTCACAATCTTAGGCTAAAAATAATTTTATTTCAACCCATTTTGAGTTATAAATAGAATTTGGTACACTCCTATCATTCAAATTTTGGAGCCCTTTTCAAATTGTAATATTCAACTTATTGCAATAAAATTAAGGGAAACTGGAAGATCATTCTAAGATAAAGTGAATTAGTTATAATTATAGTAGATAAATATGCCCTTAAAACTTTTAAGTGAGAGTCAATGTTTTGAATTCTTAGCCCTTGAGCGTCCAGTGCGTGTGTAGTAAAATCTAGACCTTTGTGAACTCATTTCAATCAAACTATCACCTAACAAGAGATCCACATAAACTTACCGTATTGATTGGTAGTGGAGACAAGTCCAAAGCTCTAGAGAAAGGGACACGTCCTTTGACTGTACTATTGAAAAGATTATAATAGTCAAACAAGGAAATCTTTAAATTTCAAGAAACAAGATCATGTCGATGAGGCGCTTCAGGGGTTAACCTCTAAATGCCCAAAAGGTCTTTTCCCTTCAAAATAACCTCTAAATTGTTGTTTCTAAAATGGAGGTATAATTTTCTTTAGAATCATTAAAAAAATACAACATAGGATCTTGTCCACCACTATCAAGCTATTATACCCATCAAATTTTCAATGATTTTGACTAAACAATTTTTGAGATGTCTTCAATCAAAGTTTAGTTTGTTTTTTAAATAGTTTTATTCTTGGGCATAATGCCTTTGGAGGTCCACATTTGAAGGCAAAGTTTTTGTCCAAATAAAAAATTCTTCTAAAAAAAAGTAGAGTTCTTTTATTGACCAAATGCAATTATTTATGAATAGCTAAAAACATGCATGCCAATTTTCACAAGGATTGGAGTAGTGAAAGATTATTTTCAACGCCTTACAATCAAGTGAGATACATTTTGGGAAAACAAAGATTTCAATTCACAATGCCCATTCACAATATGCTCCAACCAATCATCCACTTGCCCACTTGTACACATGTGGAAGTTTTTTCTTGGGATGGCCTTTTATTGGCTAGGTTTCTTTCCCTAGACAATCAATAGTAATCATTTATAGAAGTGCTTAATTTTGAAAAATCACTTAAAGTGGAGTTCTTGTCCAAATCAAAAGATTTTGTTGACTATGAAAAGACAATTTGATGAACTACATGGAAAGAAAGATGAAATTTCAACAAATGTATTTTTTGGGAGAACCAAGTAACCTTTGAAGTTGGGCAATGATTACAAACTGGTTGATTAGACATTTAGGAATTAATAATACTAAATATCATGTGAACTATGAAATTTGAAAATTTATGAAAATTGATTTTCTTACAATATATAATTTTTCAAAAATAAAAAAAATGGATTACAGTTGGAAATAAATATTACTCTTCCAATATCAATTTCAATATTCCAAAAGTTATGCATGCATTTGAGTTAAACGTACAACATAAAACATACAACATCAAAATTGTTCAAATGTTTAATGTTGTCATCTATGAGCTAAAGCCTAAGAAATGACTTTTGGCGTGCACAGCATGTTGGCCTACAATGGCAATGCTCTTAAGGCCATTGTCACTTCTTCCTTCTATATTGGTGCCACAACAAGGGATGGGCTAGGTCACTACAAACAACCCCTTTATAAAAGCTAAGACAAAATACAAAACGAGATGGACTTCTCAAATCTGAAAATGTGGACGGGCACCATCGTTTTTTTACTATAGCTCTTGTGTTTGTGGTAGCATATCATTGCATTAAATTTGGAGGGACGTTAGGATATTTGCTCTGTTTTGTCAAAACTAGTAAAATTTCGCCCTCCAAAAAAGCGTTGATGAGCATCTACAAGGTTAATTATACTCTTGGTTGTATCCAATATCCAAAAAATTCTAGAAATTTGGATCTACAATTTAGAGCATCCCAAAGCTGTTGAAAATAGTGACAAGTGCTTTTGATCCAAAGGAATATTTCTATTTCCATTGATTCTTGAGTCCTTAGCAAGCCAACACTACAATAGCATTCTTCAACATGAAGGCAAGGCCTCTTTATTTTCTATGAATTAGTGATTCTTTTACTCTAGAACATCTTGAATGCAAGCTTGCTTATGTACTGTAGGCCATTATAACATGAAATATATTCTTGTTATAATGATAAAAGCACCTTCAACCTTAACTCAATGGCTTTGGCTTTGATTTATCAATGAGGTGGTCATAATTTAAAACTTGGGCGTTGGCAGGGAGTTTACCACCATAGTCCACCAAACTATAGTGGGGGGGCTAAATGACCTTATCAGCATATATAGACCAATGAATTTCTTGGCAGTTGAACATGTTGTTTCATTATAAGATCTACTTCCTAATGGAGGCAACAAATATGGAATTTGCTATCTAGGTTTAGATAATTGAGCCGTTACCAACAAATGCTTAATGAATGCCCCGTGGTCTTCTAGACAAAGGTTAATTTAAAAAAGAAAATTACAATGTTAGTGTAGAAGACCCCCCCCCTGCTTCACTACAAGAGAAAAGAGTGTTTTAAGTATAGTCTTAATAATATAGTCCTGTAACTATGACCTTTTAGGAGATATTTAGTAAAAATTTACTAAAAATACATGTGTTTTCATTAAAAAAATTCTAAAAGTCTCCTGAAAGGTCATAAATCATAAGACTATACTACTAGTACTATACTTGAAACACACCTTTCTTTTGTAGTGCCTTCACATTGAAAAATGTTATAGCAGGATATAATGGAGCTTGGTTGTAAGTGCCCCAAAATCATCTCACCTTCAGAGCCTAGCCAATTTCTTTTTATGAAAGAGCCCATTTTCTTGTTCCAAAGTGAGACGCTCACTTCATTTTGCTATTACTATTCTCAACACCAAATGAAAATATACTTTAACCCCTCACCGCCCAAGGGGACCAAAAGTGTCCTCACACAATCTAGTAGTCAATGTCAAAGTGCTATAACTTTTGCACCCAATGTCCAAATTCAATAAAAACTTGTTCATAAAGTTGCGCATACTAGTCTATTTTTTGTGGTAAAATTTTTGGATCTATCAAAGATGTATTGAGTTTTTAAAAGCCATTCGAAGTTTGCAAGTTCAATTTGAGTTCACCACATTGCATTGTGATGGATGCAACTTCGAGGGCTTGTATCTATTTCATCAAATGTTAGTTTTCAACAAAATTTGTTGGATATTGTTCCCATAAAGTCTAATTATTGTGGTAAAATTTTCATGTCAATTCAAGTTGTTTTGAATTCTTTGGAGCAATTCGAAGTTCAAAATCCAGACATTTTTGCGTTACAGTGAGCTTTGGCGGCTTATAACTTTTTCAGACAAGGTTTGTTTTCAACCATTTTTGTTGGAAAAATTGTGCATACTACACTAAAAATTATATTTAGTATTGGATTGCATTTAGTGTAATTACCAACCTACCCCACCCAACACTAAATCTGAACTTTGGAGTAATTAGTGTAGTATTAGACTTGAATGCGTTGCCTTCGTCTTCTCTTCCTTTCTGCCTTCCCCTTCCCTGGTCTTCCCTTGCGATCAGACTTTGTTTGCCTCTCTTGTCCGTCGCATAGTCCCTCCCACGCAATCCTCATTCCCAACTTGGTCTCTCTTCCCTTCCTCCATTGCTCTCCTCTTCACGATCCGACCAAAGATAGAATTTTTTTGGGGGTGGGGGTGGGTTATACTCCGCCCGTTCCCGCCGCTCCAGCGTTATTTGAATCTTATGCCGCTTCCTGTAGCTCGATTTCGCACGTCCAGCAGCTCGATTTCGCAGGTTCTGCAACTCGATTTTGACCAATTGTTGGATTTTTGTTTTTTGTTTTTTGTTTTTGTTTTTTCTCTCACTTGGCACTGCAGGAATTACAAATATTTTTCACATTTTCTACTCCTTCCATCATTTTCCTTGTCTTCAATCTTTTCCTTTGCAAATTCATTTTTTTAATACATTCTAACACTAAATGTAAACATTTTTTAATACGTTCTAACACTAAATGTAAACATTTTCGGATTTCAGATTTACCATAGAGTATATTTAGTGTTAGAAATTACATTTAATGTTACTTACTTTAGTAGGCTTAATGATATTTAGTGTTATGGTTCGGAGATAGTGTTGCTAATATTAAATATAGTTTTTAGTGTAGTCTAGTTCTTGTGGTAAAAATTTCATATCAATACAAAAAGTTTTGATTGATTGAGAAGCATTTTAGTAGAGGTAGGTTCAGCCATAGATGTGTTTTTTTGCTACTTTTTTCATTTTTTTTTGACATTTCAAAACAATTTTGCAAACACAATGAGTCAACTGAATGATTTTTTTTCAACCAAAGTGTTTGTCTTTTGGTTTTGAATCACTTTGTAGTTTAAAGCTTTTTCATTTGAGTAGGTTTAGTAATCAACTGTCACCTCCAAATGTGTTTTTAGGAAAATTTCAGCATCTTTTTTCAACACTAGAATATTATAATCTTTCAATCTATATGGTCAAATGACCCCAAATTATATTTACACCATCTACAATATGCACACTACAAGATTGTATGGTTGAGATTTTCATACCTTACTCACATTTAGACTTATAACACATGAAAAGCAAGGTTGTTTTTTGACATGGTTAGGCCTTGGGGCGGTGAGGGGTTAAGGAAAAATAAGGATACAATTGTGGTCTTAAAGACCAAAGTGAATGAAGAGCCTTATGGATCTAGATTGCAAATTCCATTTGAATATACTTGAAGGATTTGACCTTAAAACAACTATGAAGACACCAAATGTCCGATAGATGATTTTCTTTGTAAGTTACATTAGATGTTTTTTTAGAGGATATAGAAAGACCACTTTAGAATTGCAAAATAGTGCACTGTTGTCAGTCTTTTGACCACGTTGGTTGGCGAAGTTCCTAAGTTTGCTACAGTCCGAGAATTTTGGGTTTGGTTTAGGCCTCAAAAAATATTTAATGCTGTAGAAATAAAAAATGCACTTATTGGTCCAAAAATTGAATCTTATATGAGTGAATACCTATCATTGATGCGGCATCCTTTCAGAATTAATCCTATAACACCTCTAGGGACGCTAAGTGTTTAATGAATGATATAGAATCCTTCCTTGGAATTTTGTGCAAAAATGGAAGGTCTTTCCAAATAGTTTAACCTCCAATGGATGTACTTTTTTTTTATAAGTAGATTATTCACATTGTACCCAAAGGATGATTTCCACAAATTTGTCCTTCCAGGGTTAAGGATGTAAGATAGTCTGCTCTTTGAAGCCAGGTTTTAAATGTTTATTTCATTTGGAGGGGAAGCTAAATCCCTTGCAACAATTTGCTTGTAATTTTTTGTAGGAAGCAAAATGGAATTGGTATCTAACCCAAGTCAATTGTTTTATATTTTTTCGACCTTTGTAGAAGTAATTACGATTTTCTTGAAGTTGAAATTGCAATGGTCACTAAAAGCACCCCACCCACCCCCCTTGAAATGTGAAAGTAGAGTACTAATACATTGAAGAAAGAAAAAAATGTACCTTTGAGTTAGTGGTTGCTTTTGGAGCAAGGGCGCTTTGGAGCACCCTACCTTAGAGCATGGTTGTTTTTGGAGCCGAGTTTGGAGCAAGTTTTTCTTAGAGCATCCTACCATTACAGTATCCTACCTTAGTGCATCCTACAATCCTATTTTTTGTGGACCCTACTTTAATGGACCCTACCTTAATGGACCCTACTTTAACCCCTAAAGGACCAGCCTACAGAATTTGGCAACATAAAAAAATTGGGCAGGTACATGTGGCCAGAGCTTTACAAGTTTGAGGTTGAAACTTTAATAGAAGTTGTGGACGAGGAGTACCTTTCATTTGAAATAAATTTTATGACATTTGAAAATACGAGTCAAAAGTTATGGCCTAATATGTTGCTTTTTTTCTCGGCCGAGCAGTCCGGGCAGATAAAGAAAAATCACTTTTTTCAGAAACAAAAATTTGAAACTGGTTTTCCAGAGTTATCTATACATGGAATGCTTTTAATCATTCCATTTTGACCAATGAGTCAAAAGTTACGAGGAGTTTTAGTTTGCGGGCAGTTTCGGAATCTCTACTCGAAAATAAACTTTGAAGTCTTTTATCTTACTCAATTTCCAAATTTTCTGAAAAAAAATAAAATCATAGGATGTAGATTGTTTAATACAACATTTCAACCATTGGGATTGGCATTTTTCAATTTCATACCTAAATTCTTAACAATTTAGTATTTTGAATCATTCTCTACTTCATTCTACTTACTATTCTTTTCCTATATGTTGTACAATTTCAAATGATGTGAAATTTTTCAAACATGTAGCCAACTTGTTTAGGAAAAAGAATCCAAAGAAGCACCACCGTTTTGGACATTTTTTCATAAAAAATTGAGCTTGTGAAGTGCAGCTGCCCTGTTTTTCGCAGGGTCAAAAAAACCATTTCAGTGATTTTGAATGCTTATATCTTGCTATCCATGTGGTGAAAATTTCTGAAATTTTTACCACATATTCTCAAGTCAGCATAATACAAGATCCTACGGTTACATGAGTCAAAAAAAAAATTCAAAAATTTGGTACTTGTACTAAAAATGGCAGTTCTTGAGCATTTTCAGTGAAAACATAGTCACAGAACTTTAGGGGTTAACGGACCCTATCTTGGTGGATCCTACCTTGGCGCACCCTATCTTAGTGGACCCTACTTGAGTACCCTGCCTTAGCTTACTAGAGTACCCTACCTTAGTGCATCCTATGGCCCTATTTTTTGTGGACCCTACCTTAATGGACCCTACCTTGGTGGATCCTACCTTAGTGCACCCTATCTTGGGGCACCTTATCTTAATGGACCCTACCTTAGCGCACTTTCGCCAAGACCCTGGTCGATTTACAAGGACCTGGTCCATGGCCAGTTTGTGCTGTCCAGTTCAGCCCAAAGCACGGAAGGCAGTGATCAATTATTATTATTCTGCCATCGCAAGAGCGTGAAGCAAACCAGCTGGCGGGGATGCTTGTATAATAAGCTTAACCTGCACTTCCACTTTTGTTTTGCTTGCGGCCTGAATTGCGGGTTGTCCTTGGCCTGCGGAAGGGGAAGGAACATTTCCTATTTCGCACATGTGACCAGTGCAGGATTATTTGTGGATATGGGATATGGGGATAATGGGGATAAACTCACTCACCCAAATACAAGTACTACCAGTGAATAAATTAACCTAAACGGCCGGTCGAGTGACACGCAGCCTGGCGCTTTGGGGGGGCGCCTTGCTGGCGAGGATAACATTTTTTTTAACGGGGTGTGTGGCACCCTGGCCCTTTTTGGAAAACGCATGTGGCGATTGTTTTTTACTGGCAGTTGTTACGCTCCTGCAGCACCTGGCGACACTTCTGTTGTTGCGGAGGCAGTTCTGGCGAATGTGCACAGAATGCACATTTCTGTGAAGCAAGCTTAAGTATTACCCAGGGGAGTTGAACCCCGGCCATAAGGCCTTGCCCAACGCAATGGATAATCCCCCCCACCCCAACCCAGTTAGTAAACTGATAAGAAAGAACTTGGAAGTCAAACTTGCCGGATTAATGGAAACAGACTGCTTACAAGTTTGATCCACGCCGTAGTCTCTCCTCACGCCATGAACTAATGGCCTTGTTCACAGGGAAGGTGCTTAAAGTGAAGAAGTCCTGTGAGAAGAGCTTCACGCAAGTGTCAACATGGCCAACCAAACGGTTTCTTAGTTTAGACTTCATGAAAGCAAGAGTCGAAAAGGTGCGCTCATCAGCAACACTGCCAAGCACCGCACATATGGCAATATTGGCCACCTTTATGAACTCAGACAACCGGTTGAGCATGAGGGCGTTCTGGCCAATGCGAATCCACAATTTTGTTAATGGATTTTGTTCCATAGGTTCCTCCATAGCCCCTTTCGCATGGGACTTCATGGTGAGCTTGAAAAGTGACATTTGCAATGTCAGTTGCCTCCCGTCGATGAGGGGATCCACCTGCTGTTGGTTAGGCTCATTCACAGTTCCGAAATCAACTTGGCGCACAGTAGCGAACTGGGACTTCAATGTTGCTACATGCAACGGAAACAAGTCATCAGCGTTGGGCTGAAGCCAGTATTGAGGAAATACTATGCCCAACGCCGACATGAGCTCAACCTCCGGAAAACGTACGTCAAGCTCTAAAGTAAGCATCTCTGCTGCATCTCTGCACTGCGACTTGACCGAGGAAATCACGGCAGCTAAGTCCTGCCTAGTCACTAACAGTTTCTTGCCACTCACAGGGCAAATGGAGTGCGCTGGATAAGTGTGCCCTGCAATTCGGAAAGCAAGTGTCTCCCCTCCCGTATTGAGATCAGTGACCCATTCTTGCGAAATGCAGTAGGACTGATCGTAAATGACATCATAGAACATTTCGAAATGTTGCTGCTGCCATGCGGTATCCTTGTCAGTGTACATGGCATACAACTCAGCTTGGCAGATCTTAACTGCCGCCACATAGTCACTCACAAAAACGTGGTCAGACTGTGCAAATTTCATCAATGAATTCACAGACTGAAGCAAAGGGAGGAGGCACGGGAGACCAAGCAGTGTACCGACATCGCAGAGGAGGTCGTAGTTCAACCTCGCCGATTCTTTTGCAGCTGCCTGCTTTGCAGTCAAACCGGGTTCCTTCACCGCTGCATCTTCACACATTTTGACCACAAGCGTCTTGTACTCGCTCATGATCCTCGTTAGTGGCTCCAGCAAAGATATCCAACGTGTTTTGACATTGCGAAGCATCCGCCGGCCCTCTGTTTCCACTAAATCGGCAAGTTTTTGGAATTCTAAATTACGTTTAGGACTGTGACTGAAATATGCGTACATTGCTTGACACAGTGTTTCCAGTTTCGAGACAACAGGCAAATTGGAGAGAGGCTCTACTGCAAGATTCGTTCGATGTGCCATACAGTGCACACCGAACAGAAACGGAGCCATATGTTGCTTCATCTGTACTGTGACCCCATTCCTAGACCCCTAGAAAACGGAGACACCATCGGCACCAAAACACACTAGCCTGCGAGCAACTTCGACTTGCGATAGCCCTGTGTGATGCAAGACCATCCCCTCTATGCACTCTCTAATAGCATCAGCCCCGTTTCCCTCCTCAAGACGACTCAAAGAAAGCAAGATCGGGACTCTTCTGAACCCCACACAAATGTAAAGGTGAATGGACAATCAAGACTGGGAGTCTACAGTACTCACTTCATCGGCACTCAAGGAGAAAAATTGACAATCAGAAATGACCTGCTTTGTATGATTTGCCAACGCCTCTGCCAAGTGGTCCGCCATTTCCCAAGCTGTGGGGACACTCCAGTGTTTCCTCGGGAAATCAGGGACGACAAGAAGATCCAGTAGCTCTCGCAGATTCTCGAACTGGTGTATCGGACGGCCCTGCATCAACAACCACAACACAGAACGAAACTGCACTATTTTCCGTTTCCTCTCTCGAATCGTTTCCTGCGCCACCTGTTGGAAGATAGTATCTCCGGCTTTCCCAAGACGGGCAAAGTACACTTTCTCATTCTTCACATGTGCATTATTAGAGAGGAAGTAATACTCCCCTGCCTTCACTTTCCCAAAAGAAGTGGTTGCCTTTCTTCGGCCAGCATGTTTCCAAAGAGAATCAAGTTTTGGAACAAGTAGCTTCTCCCTCCCATCCACCTCTGTGCAAATTTTGCAGCGTACATGACGAATGTTGCCGTCCCCCCCCACAACACTTTCGGCCCATGGCATGCGAGCAGCCCAAGTGTCCTGCCATTGTCGATTCTGCTCGTACTGGACGCGCCGGGCACGAGCGATGTCATGCGCTGGAGAAGCCTCCACTGCATCGAGAATGAGCACGTCTGGAGCAGCACAGAAGGGGACAGCAGGTGAACTCTCTTCAGAAACATATGAAGGCACATCAATGTCAACCAAGGAAACCGGTTCACAAGGAGCCTTCGAAGGTGTGCCAAGAAGCACCGAAGAATCCACCTGCATAACAGAAGAGTTGCCATCAGTTTCAGACCCCGCAAAATCAAGCCTCCCCACATACAAGAATTTCTTCATCATGGATTGCTGGGGTGCCATCACTGGAAAGTAAATGCACAGGAGAATTCGTGTAACAAAATCAAGAGCATGAAGATGCAAAGTCATCTGCCTGGAATCGCCTAACCACTTCCCATTTTATGCTGAATTGCCATCACCCTCCACCGCTAGCCTGCCAAAAGTTAGTGGGACAAGCACACCTAAACTGCAGACCCTACATTTCTAATTCTGTGACGAATCCATGAATGCACATTGCAAATTTGTAAACCGCACTCCGAAGATCATTCTCCTACTGGCGGTCACACTTTCAAAAAAAATTGTCGGTTGAGAATTTGCCGCTGGAACTAAAAACGCAAGAGCGCCACCCGATTCAAATTCTTACGCGCGCAAGGGAAAGCAAAACCGGACCACATTGAATCACAACCCAAAACCCGGACAGTGAACTCAAACCGCAATTAGGAACCCACAAAGCCTGCTAAACCGCTAACCTACATCATTACAACCTTAATTAGAATCCTACAACCTAATCACTATCACAACATCCAAGCTCTCCTTCAATGCACACAACAAGAAAATCGGAATTGGCGAGTTGAACTCGCAGAAGAAGCGCACAGCAGGCGAACAACAGGCGAATCATCTGAAGACACAAATGTGAACATTGAATGCACCCGGGGTCCCTGGCGAAGTCTGCAAATGAAGAAGGGGGGGGGGGGGCAGGCGATTAGCCAACCCTAAGCCGCAGTTAGGGTGGCGACCCTGACAGGCCCGGGGCGGCTAACAAGGCTCCTCAATCGGTCCTGTCAGACGACTGACACGTCACTTTTTAAAAAAAATTACCCTGTCCTGTTCGCGAGCGTCATTTCGAGGGGGGTTAGTGGCAATTTTTCGCCACTAATTTATTCACTGAGTACTACTGTAAGAGCCAGTCTCCATGGAGGCCTGGACCCTCCAGGAACTGGAGGTCCGGAGCTCCAGG
This sequence comes from Antitrichia curtipendula, assembly GCA_951230915.1. NCBI lineage: Eukaryota > Viridiplantae > Streptophyta > Bryopsida > Hypnales > Leucodontaceae > Antitrichia > Antitrichia curtipendula. The sequence continues at coordinate 11,666,169 of OX579640.1, forward strand.
CCGGAGGGCCTCCAGCGTCCAGGTGCGCTCCATGGCGCCTGGAGGGCCGCCCTGGAAGCGCCTTTCCAGGGGGTGATTTACCATTTTGGATTAATTCACTTACCTCCTTATCTCCCTAACCCTTCCCCACCTCCTTTGAAGTTAATTACATTAATCAACTTCGAAACATTAAAAAATTCAATTAAACATTTTATTTAAATATTTAAAATTCAATTTATATCATAAAGATTTTGTTTGAAACATTAAACATTCAAATTAAATATTAGAGATTTCGTTTGAAACATTAATAATTCAAATTAAATATTAAAGGTTTTATTTGAAACATTAAAAATTCATTTTAAATAAACATTTGATTTTGTTTGAATAGACATTAACCTCAGTTTAAATATACATTTACTTTTATTTAAATAGACATTTAATTAAAAATAATATTTGCATCATTGTTAAATTTGAAAAGACATTTATTTCAATTTAAATAGACATTTAATTTCACGAAAAGAGACATTTACCTCAATTTGAATAGACATCTAATTTAATTTCAGTAAACATTTAAATTAATTTCAATAGATAGTTTCTTCAATTTAAATACATATTTCGTATCATTTTAAGAGACATATTATTTCAATTTAAATAGACATTTACTTCAATTTGAATAGACATTTAATAGACATGAAAAGTACTTAGAAACACAAAAGCTCAAATAAATGGAAATCTAATTTCATGCTTAAATTAGTTGAAGATATTCATGAAAACAAAATGAAAAAATCAGTGTCTAAATTATTTTTAAAGATAAAATTCTGATAGAATTATAATGTAAAACGTCTTTAAAAATGTCTGAAATACTATGTGCAAAAGAGCCTTCTTAAAAATGTGTACTCAATAATCTCATCAACTATGAAAATTCAAAATCTCATAAATTAGCATTTAAAAAATAATAAAACACTCAATTATGAGAATGCATCACAAAAGTACCTACAAATATAAACACATTTTCAAGTTTTCTTACAAAAAATTTATAAACACATACTTATTCGCATAAACAAAACTACATACAAGCCTAAGAAAAATAGCTAAAGAATATCATTGTGTAATTAACAATTACATATGATATTCTATTAATATGTGAACATTTTTTCATTGGTGTGGAGGACCTTGTGCAATACACTATAAGTGCCCACAAATTATGTGATCCGTTTATTTTACTAATTCTTCATGTACATGAAGAGAAATATAGGATAAATTCTCAATTGGATACTATTTTGAATCCAACGTGAAAGGTCAATAATAAAAATGTGGTTGAATTTTTTATTCTGAACTCTTGCAGTCTCCCTCATTGCTCATCAAAAAGCCTCCAAATAGAATTATGACCTCGCGTAAGGGTTAAATTTCTCTATTTCTGACAAGAATATAACTTCTCACAATATGAAATGAAATATATTCCATTTCAAAAGTTTCTTGGAATCAAAGACTTATTACTTTTTTAAACAATATGAGTATATTATTACGAAATTTTATTTTAGTAATGCAGAAATTTTATAAAAGAAGAACTAGAAACACGAACCGAACATTATGTGTACTCAAGAATAAGTCACTCAATAACTCGAAATAACATTAACTCGAAAGAGTAACTGCTAACTGTGTAACTGGTAACTCGGCAGGGAGGGGGTGAATTCGAAGAACAAAAGGGCCGGGAAATCTGAAAAGGTTTTGTCGCTAGCTGTATTTGGAGGGTCCAGGAGGAGGGTCCAGACCTCCAGGTCTGTGAATCCGAGACTCACGGCCTGGAGGCTGGACCTCCGGCCGGAGCTCCGCAAGAAGGTCATCTGGCCATGGAGCCCCCAGGACCCCTCCAGTTCTGGAGCTCCGGGGGCCCATGGAGACTGGCTCTAACTTAGTGGACCAATTCCCGTGACACCAACCAAGTCAGCTCTGTCAACCAAGATATACGTGCATCGGCTTTAAAAAAAAATACTTACCGAGTACTTCATGGACGAAAGCTATCGGCCCACGTGGCTTTAGTACATCTGATCGTCTACTGTTACAGTATTTCACAGCCTACGTAGTATTGTTTACTTTAGCAATGAGGCCAAGCGTCCTTGTCCACCCTTGCAGTGATTAACCCTCAAACGACGGGCTCGTAACCGTGGAAATCATCTGTTTTGTTTTGTCACCCCATGTGAATTGTTGGATTACAATATTGCAAAAGCACTCATTGGAAGACAAGTTGTTGTAGATGATCTTCCCTTTTCGCACAAAATTGGGAGGATCAATAGTTGCACTTCTGTCCTACGAGGAGAGATTCTCTTGTCATTCATTGGCTAAAAAATGTCCTAGGCGGCATTTATGGGTTTAAATTGTCTCATATGGCTCTTTTAGACCACCCCAATCCTTGGACTACATGTGAAGTCCCTCCCAAGGATCTAGCAAAGCATAATACCCATCCTTTAGTATGGCCTGGTTATACAATAGGGGTAGTCATAGCTCCCCCCCAAGAAGCAAATTTTCTCATAGAGTACGAGTGTGGTGAGAGAAAAGAAGAGCCAATGGGAAGCCGTTGAACAAGAAGACATTGTGACCTCCCTTTCTAAACATGAACACCATAGTTTTCTTAAAGGTTGAGACTAATTTACTATCATGAATGCACGCAGGTGGTGCAAAACGGAACGCAAGTAGTGCAGGCAGCGTAGAAGGAAGATTGCACTCGGGGGTGAGAGAGAGGACATGTGTCAAGCAAGGTGAAAGTGACGTAAGCAAGAATGACAAATAGTGGGGAAAAACCATTCTCCAAACCTTTTTTCTTCACCTCTGGAGTAGAAGAATGGCACTTCCCCGACCTCGGAGGTTGAGAGATACAAAAACCAAATAAAACCACTTACAGCATAGCATGCATCCAATCTCCAAGAATCCTTTGCTTCTCGGAGGGAATGTGACTACCCGTAATGTAATGTACCCTTGCATTCCCACCTGCTGTTGGTTACGAATTGCCAAGCGTAGGTGGACAGTGAGATGGCACTGTGAAGAACTAGTCCAGAGTGTTCCATAATTTTCGGAGATCATCTCGACGTTGTTACAAGATGATCTAGAGCTTCAAAATGAAGATTTCCATCCGTCCTTTGAGGGGGGTCCTGTGTCTTGTCGCAACTTTGTGGCCTGATTGCGAACCATTGCCTCCATTGTGTTATTCGACTGAGCATGCACTGTTGATGGGAGCGAGCAAGCGCAGGAGCATACAACTAGCTATGTTAGATCTGACGGCGAAATTCTCACTAAAGACGGACTTTTGCTTCAGCTCAGAAGATTCTTGGAGTAGGGTTCTGCTTTTCTCAAGGTGGGACAATTGGGTTGCTCAATGTAAGGTAAAACAACCCATTGTGGTCAGAATTAGGAGTTTGACCTCATGTGGTTTCTGAAATTTTTCAATTTTTTTCTTACAGTAGCACAAGTGTGAAAAATAGTGAGAGCAATTGAAATTTATTTGTTTTTTGACAAAGTATGGATTTGTTATGAATTTTTGAAGTGTCCAATGCATCATGGACCAAAAGAGTCTGTAGACTACCTTGAAACTTACAAAATCTGAATCATCATGCTCATTTTGCTCTCCTAAAGCAGTAATAGTATTTTTTAACATAGAAGGCCTAAAAAGACAATTCTTACAATGAATTCAAACAGAGAAGTTGGAAGTTCCTAATGAAGTCACTAATCACTCTATTATTGTCATGTAAGACATGCATTGAAGACAAAATCTTAAAAACTGAAAAAAATCAGAATGGTGTCATTTCCTAGGTGTCCACTATGGGTCATCTGACCACAATGGGCCGTTCTACCTTAGTTGCATAGTAACTGCACTACAACAACCCCAACAAGAACAAATACATATGACCAAGAAGAAGCCAATAGGGTTTCGTAATCCTAATTTAGTTCAAACTAGTATACCCTGTGCCGTAGCTACAACCAAAGGAAAAGGAAAAGTAATTTTCTAATTTTTTTAACTCATAAAAACTTCAAAATTCAATAACTTTCCTACCGTAGGTCCAAACACCATGAAACAAAGTCTATGCACCCTTCCTCCCATAGAGCTTTTTGATGGTACCAAGAGTGTGACCATGGAATGTGCAGTCCAAGAGATTTTACCATAACAAAATAAAACAAACAAACAAGCAACCTAATTTAATGGATGGATCACAATGTAATTTATTATGTTAGTTCTTGTGGTTGTTGGTGCAAGAGTTTTGCCTAAGATGGTCAATATGGATGTCTTTTCAACATTCAAGTATTACATTAGATGAATGAAAAGTTAGTTGAACTAAACAATGCCTGCAAGCCCTCCGTCATCGTTCAAAATATGGACATCGAAGTGCTTAAAGATGAATAGATTGTGCACACCAAATTGAAAAATAAGGACTCTAAGATTTGGAGTGTTCTGCACGAGGTAAGAGTAAGATCTTTGAGGGATTAAGAACAATGCATTCGAGAATTTAGAGTGATATTGTAAAGAACTCTACTAGAAAAGTTGGAAATCGACTAGAAAGTGAATTTTTTTGTCAACATGTAGTAGGTATTTTGGATTTATTAAATTGAGAAATGTGCAAAAAATAAATAAGTGTGACAAGCCATAATTTTGCCAAACTTGAACCAACAATATTTTTTGCAAAATTGACATCTTCTCTAAAATATGTAGGGTATTATATTTTAAAGTTCATTGTTTGCAACGGCCAAGTGAAAATGTACCTTAAACAATTTAAATAACAACAACAAACATGTGCTAGTATTATAAGTAGACCATAATTGCCATTCTTTGCAAAGGAAAGGACGCAAGTGTATCCTTCTTGCAATTAGGTGATAACTTAATAATCAACAAGGAAAAGATACCAATATAAATTTCTATTGATAAGGCATTAGGGGGAAAATGGTATCTCTTTGGGGCCACCAAAGTTGGACCAACAATCCAAATAAAAAGTTAATACCAGCATGAATGGAGCATATGTTGGGAATGGGCAAACCATTTAAGCCTCATGAACTTAGATGGCAAATTCCATCTTTGAAGCCTCCATAAGAAAGTAGACCCTTTACGTGAATGAAGGTTTTACTAGGGTGATTCAACTAATCATTTTTTCTTAATATAAATCATAAGTGTCACTTTTTATAATGTTTATTGAAGGTAAACTCAAATAAATGATCCTATAGATTATTGTCAAAGATTAATATAGTCTAAATATGAGAGGTGAGGATTGATTTGGATCCAAAATTTTGAAAGATCATTGTTTATTCATATAGTGTTTAACGAATACATCTGAATTTGATAGAATTATTCTATCAATAGCCAAGTTCAACGGCCAATAAACTTAAATAAATGAATTCAATTTAATAATAAAAACTATAATTAAATTATTATTTGAACATTTTAAGAACAACACATACTTTAGTATTGATGAAAAGTCAAGGTTTTGTATTTTTAAATTGATTTGACAAAGATTTATAAAAAAAAATTCAAAATTGATTGTACAAAAATTTAATATTAGTACACCTCATATATGGTCAAAATAAACTTCACCAAAGTTTTAGAAAATTACATATTATAATACATCTATGCTATATTGCACGCATTCCAATGGTTAGTTTTCATACTACTACAAATTTGATAAAATAATATTGAAAACTAAACATTATAATATACAACCCAATTAATGTATTGAGATATTTATAAAGCCAACCACGGTAATCTAAAAAGTTTTACAATGCTAAGTAAGAGTTACAAAAGAAGAGGCCTAACTCCCAAATTATGTGGTATAATCAACATAGATTAATCCCTAAAGAACTAGGGATGTTTAAGCATAGTCCTTGTTTTCTCGACTAGCTCTTGTAAAAAGCATAATTCCTCATTTGTGTGGAATATTTTGATGATCGCCATCGTTGAATTGAAACAAGACTTATTTAGCTTTGTTATAAAAAAAGATCAACAAAATCACACAATTTTTGAAAAAATGCCGTTGTTGATAAGATTGATGAAAGATGTTTGGTTAGGGAGTATTTTATATGTACAATGAAATCAAAATGTTCAAATTGTAAGGTTAAGAAATGCTCCAAAATTTTTGATTTTTTTACCACATATATATATCATCATAATATTGATGTGTAATTGTATTTAAATCATTTTGAGGTACAGAAAAAAAGATATGAGAATGTAAAGTAACAGCCTACAATACCTTTTTCATTCTAAAAAAATTCACCAAAAATTGCACACTCAATCGTTTCTCAATCGGATTGCACCGATGGATTCAATAGAGAAAATCATCTAAGTTCTCTTTGTTGCTCACAAATTGTTAGTGAGGTTCACATATCAATTTTTTTTACACATGTAGTTGTAAAAGCCATGTGGTGACCTTGTGGTCCTTTAGGGGTTAAGAATATTTCTATTCAATATCCTACCACAATTTTGATCAAAATTATTTTTCAAAAAACAAAAGTCATTTCAAATAAACAAGCAACAATGCTTCAAGATGAGCTCTTTCTTTGTGGTAGTGACTCCTTTTTTTAGTACAATCCTAGTCAAACTTCAGGGAGTGCTAGCATGTGGGTTTATAATTTGTGAACCCATGAGCCTTGAAGTCTATATTATAAATACCTTTTATAGTTACAAGTGTCTATGTTATAGGTACCAATGTTCTAAATTGTTTTCAAGTTATAGTGTACCTATGTTATATGTATATGCTATAAATACCTTCAAATGATTGTAAATACTTACGTTCAACTAGGTTCAAGACTCATAGGCTCTTGTCTCTACGCTCATGCACTAACATCGTTGTCAAACTTCTTTGATCACATATAACTCCCTTGTTCAATGCACAACCTTCCTCTCGTTCGATCAAGAATCGACCAAAATTCATGTCACTTAAACAAGTGTAAAAACTACACTACACCAATAAAAGTGAAGAAACTTTTGACCCTTGTAACACACTTGAGCAATGACTCCATTTTCAAATATATATATATATATATATACAAAGTCACAAACTTCCTTAGCTACCATTCGCATCTTCTCCTTTCCTCCCTTGGCCAATAAACTTCAGTTGGTGACCTAAAGTGAGATCACTGAGATGCTGTACGTTGAGCCCAAAAGTTTGTGGAAAAGCTAACTTAATGAACACCGTTATGCATAACATTCAAGAGCCTTCAAAGAGCCTTCAGAGAGGCTGCCTTTGCCTCTCTGAAGTCTTCATCCACGAAATGCATCCACATGTTATTAATGTATGCTTCAGGACCGAGACAATGGCAGTACATTTATGGTGCGATCCATTTTTTTGGCTAATTCTGGAACAAAATATACAAACAAGTAATTTTAAAGATAGATGGTCTGTCTAAACCCAAAGACTTCATTGGGTATACCAATGAAATCTAACCATTTGCCATCAACAAATTAATTTGATTTTTTTGTAGAGAAGAGAAGCTCTTTATGTACACTTGGGGTGGTAAGAGATAGAACAACCCATGTGGGATATGTAATTTAGAGTTTGTAATTTCTCAACCGCTCATAGTTAAGTCTAAAGTAGGAAGCGTGTTAAAATTATAATTTCAGACCTCATTTAGGCATAGTGGAATTACTTGTTTCAAAATACTTTGAACTAAAATAAGTTGGGGAATCAAGTTAAATTTCATCTCCAAAAATCCGTTTGAGATTTTAATATTCCACTCAAAAGTTATAGACAAATTTCATAGAGGGGTTCAAAAGGATTTTTTTTTTACATTTTCATACATTCTCTCTGAAATTTGTCCATAACTTTTGAGTGGAAGATCTAAATCTCAAACGGATTTTTGGAGATGAAACTTATCTTGATTCCCCAACTTATTTTAGTTCAAAGTATTTTGAAAAAAGGTATTCCACTATGCCTAAATGAGGTCTGAAATTATAATTTTAACACAATTTCTACTTTAGATTTAACTATGAGCGGTTGAGAAATTACAAACTCTAAATTACATATCCCACATGGGTTGTTCTACCTCCTACCACCCCATATGTACATAAAGAATTGTCTTCTAATTCCTGATCACAAAACATGAAAGGCTTACAATGCAAAGTGAGGGAGTTCAGGCATTGGAATTATTAACCGCACTGAATTGTTTGTCATTTTTTTTAAGCTATTTTTTTGGTATTGTTGAAATTAAAAGTGTTCAATTTCCCAGTAACCCGATTGTGCAGTCATGACCTTGGCACTGAGCAGAAGTCTGACATTATTGACGCGTGGCTTATTAGCTAATGTTGGGTGTGGAATATTCCACACCATTTCATCCTTTGGATGAAATGATGTGAAATATACCACATCATTCCGTCAGAGGGAAGGCAGCTGCTCTCACAGCTCTTGAATGTTATGTGATGCTCCGGCCCCATCAAGTCCATTTTCACAAAAGTTTCAAACCCAACTGAAGATAAGTCATGAACTTCAAAGCCATTCATTCAAATTTCCAAGTCAAACTTCCAAGTCTTTATTTATTTATTTTATTCATAAAACAAATGAAACAGAGAAGTCTTTCAAAGGACGAGTAAAAAGCGAAACTCCAATGATCCCAAATTCCAAATTTAGCCGTTGAAGAGCAGACGCTACAGTAACTGAAATTTCCTTTACTGTACACTTTGAAACTCCAACGGAAAATACGGTCCACGGAATACGGTCCACGGTATACGGTCCACGATATCTCACACGCACCTATACTCTTCACACGTCTTCTGCCAGAGATACGGTTCCAGAGACCGTCCGTCGTCTTCTTTGTCCAGGACTCCAGGCCCACCCGGGCCACGCTTTAAGGCAGCAAGCAGTCAGGCCGCGGTTTCTCCCGCTTCCGGTCTCCCCCCCCCCTGTCGAGCAGCCAGACCGCTTGCGAAGACGAGTTGATCGATTGCTTGCTTCCCATTTATCTACTTAGGGATCAGAGCGTCGCAATCTTGGACTATCAAATTCTGAAACTGCATAGAGCACACGGAGCTCGAAAGCTGACTGCGTTTCGCGCAAGCTTGGAGTGGCGGCTTGTGAGTGTTTGCAAATCGAGAACGGGAATTGTTCGTGTGGAAGAGCTTGTGGCGTTTACTGGAGCTGGGATTGCGTCGAGGTGATGGTTTAGGCGAAGTGATCGACTGAAGTTTTGCTTTGCAGGTGAGTGTTTTGAGTCCTGGAGTGTGACAATGGCGTGATTTGCAAGAAGCTTAATTTAGCACTACAGCTCCGTGATTTTCGATCTCTTCAGGTTTCGTTGTGGTAAGTCTAGTTTACGAGGAAGGAGAAACTGGGTGTTTGAGCAGTAGCTTGATAGAGCCATCCAGGCGTGCTCTGCAGGTTTACGTTTGAGTGTTCCTGTCCAGAGACTCGAGGCGAATTGGATATTTAGTTCTGATTTTGTGTGCTTCCTGGTCGATCAATTGCAGAATAGGTAGTGCGTGGGTGACGTGCGTAGCGTTTTTTCTGCGTTGAAGTATCAGTACACTTTCGTTTAGGTCGAGATTTTCATGGTGGAAAGGTAGCTGGGAGGGAGAACCATTCCGGACGCAGTTATGGCGTCGTCTCCGACGTCGCGATTGTCCATACCTGGCAATAGGTCATTCCGCAACTACAACATCCCCCGCGGCGGCAGCCCGCGTCTGGAGCGTTCGGACTCGCCCGTGTCCACCGCGCAGCCTCGTCGCTTTTCGTATGGGACGTCGTACTCTCGCGACGAGAGCGAGCTGGAGGATGACGTGAGCTCGGGTTTCCCCCGCTACATGGTGCAGATCCCCGCCACTCCCGATTTCCAGAACTTGTCGACTAGCATCCAATCCACTACGGGGACGCCCAATGCCCGTCCCATGAGCCCGGCCATCGCCGGGAAAGCCGAGCAGCAATTTGTGTCCAGCACACTCTTCACGGGTGGTTACCAGAGCGTCACGCGTGGCCACGTGATGGAGAAGATGATGGAGATCGAGGGGAACCACCCGCAGCTCGCGTGCGCCAGAGGCACCACCTGCGAGGTTCATGGCTGTGACCAAAAATCTCTCCGTGACGAACGCGGCGAGGATCTGTTTCCTTGCGAGTGCAACTTTCGCATTTGCCGCGAGTGTTACCTCGACGCGCTCGCCACGCCCGCCGCGAAGTGCCCTGGGTGTAAAGAGGATTACAAAACGGCAGATGAGTCTCCCAGAACCGAAAACTTCCAAGCGTTGCCCACAATTGAAACAAATAACCCCGCGCGCATGGAGCGACGCCTTTCGCTTCTGCGATCCAACAAGCCCGGCCCACTCATGCAAAACGGAAACTCCGACTTCGACCATTCCCACTGGCTGTACGAAACCAAGGGAACCTACGGCTACGGGAATGCCGTCTGGCCCAAAGACGATGGCTACTCGAAAGACGGCATGGGCGCCCAGCCCAAGAACTTCGTCGACAAGTCCAAGCGCCCGCTGTCACGCAAAATCTCAATCTCCGCAGGAGTTCTCAGCCCTTACAGACTCCTCGTTCTCATTCGAATGGTGATACTCGCGCTCTTCCTCGCATGGCGAGTGCAGCACAGCAACCCCGACGCAATGTGGCTGTGGGGAATGTCTGTTGTGTGTGAGATTTGGTTCGCGTTTTCATGGATTCTCGACCAGTTGCCCAAGCTCTGCCCCATCAACCGCATGACGGATCTCCAAGTCCTCAAGGAGAAGTTCGAAATGCCATCCCCTGCGAATCCCGACGGGCGCTCTGACCTTCCCGGAGTCGACGTCTTCGTTTCGTCAGCCGATCCCGAGAAGGAGCCGCCATTGACAACTGGCAACACCATTCTATCGATTTTGGCAGCGGATTACCCTCTGGAGAAGCTGGCTTGCTACTTGTCCGACGACGGCGGCTCGTTGCTGTCGTTTGAGGCGTTAGCGGAAGCGGCGAGCTTCTCACGCGTCTGGGTGCCCTTCTGTAGGAAACACACGATCGAGCCGCGCAACCCGGAGACGTATTTCCTGCTGCGAGGGGATCCCACTAAAGGCAAAGTGCGCCCTGATTTTGTTAAAGATCGGCGACGGGTGAAACGGGAGTATGATGAGTTTAAAGTGAGAATTAATGGTCTGCCGGATTCCATTCGGAGAAGAGCGGATGCGTACAATGCGCATGAAGAGATTCGGGAGAAGCGGGCGCAATTTGAGTCTGGGATTGATCCCCTGGAACAGATCACAGTGCCCAAAGCGACGTGGATGGCGGACGGCACGCACTGGCCAGGCACTTGGACGCAGTCTGGGAAAGAGCACGGCCGCGGCGATCACGCAGGCATCATTCAGGTGATCACCACGAAACGCTCTGTGTCAGGGTTTATGAACTAAGTTAGATTATACCAATGGAAATAATATTTCCAACTGACCTAGTTTCCCAAATTTGGTCCCTATTTGATCCCTAATCTGCAATCTAACGGTCCTACCCTCTAATTTTCATTTGTTGATTCCAAGTAAGCTAGAAGAGCGTAATACTCAAAGTTTAGGCTTCAATTTGAGTACTGCGCATTGACTTTGAAAACAAGAAGTATTTGCATTTGAATCTCATTCTTTAATGAGTTGGATTCAAAGTATGCTGGAAGATCTTGATCGTTTAAGTTTAGTCTTCAAATTTTGCATATGAATCTGAGTGGTTGCATCTTCTAAATCAGATTCATTTGTTGGCTGTGAGTGAGTACATTTCAGAATTGCTGTCATGCATTATGGGTCGTAATCCCTTTCTTCTCATATTGAGACTCTACATTAGCTTCAAAGTCCTTCATCGAAATTCTGTTTCAGGGTTTCAGGATTTGGGGAGCCATCAAATTATGGAAGTCACGGGGAATACTAAACCGCGGTTCGTGTTTTTGACCCCCTCCAGGTGATGCTGGCTCCACCGACTCACGAGCCTCTTCTGGGCAGCGACGACGAGGAGAACCTCATCGACACCACAGGCGTGGACATCCGTCTCCCGATGCTCGTCTACGTCTCTCGGGAGAAGCGTCCGGGCTACGATCACAACAAGAAAGCCGGCGCCATGAACGCTCTCGTTCGCACGAGCGCCATCATGTCCAACGGCCCTTTCATTCTCAACCTCGACTGCGACCACTACATCTACAACTCCCTGGCTCTTCGCGAAGCCATGTGCTTCTTCATGGACCGCGGCGGCGACCGTCTCTGCTACATCCAGTTCCCACAGCGCTTCGAAGGTGTGGACCCCAATGACCGCTACGCGAATCACAACACCGTCTTCTTCGACGTCAACATGCGCGCGCTCGACGGGCTGCAAGGGCCAGTTTACGTCGGCACAGGCTGCGTCTTCCGTCGCACGGCGCTTTACGGTTTCGACCCCCCTCGTTTCAAAGAGCATCCTGGTTGCTGGGAAACGCTCTGCTGCTGCTTCACCAAGTCTAAAAAGAAGAAGAAAGTTCAACGGGAGGAGGAAATCGCTATGAGTTTGAATGGGCCCGCGATCGACAACGACGATGAATTGGAAGCCATGATGTTGCCCAAACGGTTCGGCGACTCCGCGACGTTCGCGGCGTCGATTCCCGTGGCGCAGTTCCAAGGGCTGCCGCTCCAAGACGGTGGCGTCAAGAATGGCCGCCCCGCGGGCGCCTTGACTCACCCGCGGGAGCCGTTGGACGCGTCCACAATCGCGGAGGCCATCAACGCAATCTCATGCTACTACGAAGATAAGACGGAGTGGGGCGGGCGCGTGGGGTGGATTTATGGGTCCGTCACGGAAGACGTCGTCACGGGGTTCCGAATGCACAACCGTGGGTGGCGCTCGATCTACTGCGTCACGAAACGTGACGCGTTTCGTGGCACGGCGCCCATCAATCTGACCGACAGATTGCACCAGGTGCTACGCTGGGCAACGGGATCTGTTGAGATTTTCTTCTCGCGCAACAACGCGCTCTTCGCTAGCCCAAGACTGAAATTCTTGCAACGAATTGCGTATCTCAACGTCGGGATCTACCCTTTCACTTCAATTTTCCTGCTCGTCTACTGCTTCCTTCCTGCGCTTTCACTATTCTCTGGACAGTTTATCGTCTACCAACTGAACGTCACGTTCCTCGTCTACCTGCTCACCATCACTGTCACCTTGTGCTTGCTCGCCATTCTCGAAGTCAAGTGGTCGGGGATTACATTAGAAGAGTGGTGGCGGAATGAGCAGTTTTGGGTGATTGGGGGCACCAGTGCGCATTTGGCAGCGGTGTTTCAAGGTTTTCTCAAAGTGATTGCGGGGGTGGAAATATCATTCACGCTGACTTCGAAAGCGAGTGGGGACGAGGCGGGAGACGAATTTGCGGATTTGTATCTGGTGAAGTGGAGTGCGCTCATGATTCCTCCGATTACGATTATGATCACGAATGTGGTGGCAATTGCGGTGGGAACTTCGAGACAGATTTACAGTACCATTCCGGAGTGGAGCAAGCTGATCGGAGGGGTGTTCTTCTCACTGTGGGTGTTGTCGCATCTGTATCCGTTTGCGAAGGGGCTCATGGGGAGAAGGGGGAAGACGCCGACGATTATCTACGTCTGGTCTGGATTGTTGTCGGTCATTATTTCGCTCCTGTGGGTGTACGTTAGCCCACCCGCGGGATCCACTACTGGCAGCAGCACCTTCACCTTTCCTTAAAAGGAAAACTCTTGGATAGTCTTGAATGTGTTGCCCGCTAAATCAACAGCGAAGTATACTCTTGCGTTGCGAAACTCTTCGGCGTCAATTCCCAATGACGCCGATCAAGTGCTTTGTATGTTTAGCAGATTGTGGTGGCAGGCATGGGAAAGTTCCTATTGCGCATTTGCAAGCATATTGATCATTCTGATCATCTGCCACTCACTCTTGGCCACCGGACCCGCTCAATTTCATCGAGAAACCGACGCTTTGGGAGCCATTTCTTTGGGACCTGAACTGTGGAAATAAAAAAGCAGAGTATGGGATTGGTGTGCAGCTGTGGAGGGATTGATCTATGACACGGGAAAGTGCTACGGCACACGGCGTTGTAAACAATATTTCTAGGAGTTGTTACAGGAGATAAAGAGCGATCAGATATCTTGTAAGGTATATATTATTAATTTCAGGATTTAGATTAGAGGCTGCCTTTGCTTTGCAAGTAATTGATGCGATCCTCATGCATCAAGTTTGCTTGCGTTTGACTTGCGTAGCGTTCGATTCTTTGGCACCGAAGCTCATGGATCGGTCTCCGGTGTTGTGGCAGCTCCTCTGGCGTTGCTTTGTTCAGTAAATTGACCCAATTTTTTGGCCTCATTCGTTGTGATTCTGTTGTGGAGCTTGTTTGTGGTTCTTGTGGACATTGTCGTCAGGAGAACGCCGGGTACTTGGTGTGGCCAAGGCGGGTGCCGCGTTGCCTTTGGAGTGCTCGCCAAGGCCTGTTTGTCACCCTCCACCCTCAACAATGCCGATACTGCCGTCTTGGAACCCTGGGTCGATGATGATCTTACCCAAAAACAATTCTTGCTCCAAAAAATAAGTACCCCGTATGCTTTAATTTTGAGTCAATAAATATGTAATTGACTTTTAAAATGTTCTATTCATTTCAAGTTTGCAAAATTTTAAACAAACTTAAAAGAATGGTTTTATTTGATCTTGACCCTGTATTTTAGAATATCTTGCACCCTTGCTTCACTTTGTAGAAGGAATAGAAATTAATGTACAAATCTTGTTTGAGTCAACATAGGCCTATTCTATTCTTATTTGACCCCCTTATTCTAATTTGCTTGGAAGATAGTCCTAATACAAGTCAAATAGTTTGAATGTGAAATAAGTGTGTTTTGGTGTATGATAGTGTGGCAAATGCAGAATATTCTAGAATGTCACTGAAGGGAGTGTTGGATTAAAGAGGTTTGAGTGTAATTGAGTGTAATAACAATCAATGAGATGCAAAAAATGACTCAAGCCTGGTCTTTTGGAAGGCCAAATGGCACCATCCATCCTCAATGCAACAACTTTCTATTTATCTCTACAATCAACAATGATTGCAAGGGAATTGTCAAATAAAGGATGAAGTCTCATCATCAATGTTGTGTAAATACCAATACCTAAAAAGACACTATGAAAGTTCAAGGTTGTAGAGGATGGTCACTACATTCACCAACTTCTTGGTTCTCTACCTCTTTTGGACGTTGTAGCCTTGGGCTCTTGTGTTCATTGACCTCGTTGATTTTGGACCAATTTGGCACCATCTCATGTGCTTTTTGTAGCACTTATTAGAGTTATTTGGCATGTAGATAGGCAACATGGACAATATTTTAGATGATTAGTGTGTTTCCTTGGGATATTCCTTCAACAAATAAGTATCTTTGGTTTCTTACAATCCTTATTAGTTAATATATAGAAGGAAACCTATTTTGCAGAAGTCATTGTAAGAGAAGTTGACCCTAGTTGTAGACTTGGATGACTCCCATGTTTGAGTGCAATGTCTACATGATCCAACAGAGTTTTTCAACAAATCCATGACAATGACTATGAAGAACTTATCTATTCCTCAACATTGTAATACTTTGCGTCATGCTTGGATTCGTAGCGGTGCTTATCGACCTCTTGTTGCAGAGATATTCTAAGGAAGATTATGTTTATTTGTGATGTAAGGCGCCTATAACTCTAGACGTCAAGGTAGGGCACATTGTCCTTCAAATGAAAGATGTGTGACAAAGTAACATTTTTTAATTTGCAGGCAAGGACAAACAAGAGTATCAAGAGCATTCAAAAAATTGTGCACCTAGAATTGGCAACTGTGTCCAATGGTCTTCCGTTTTTTATTTGTGGAAAAAAGAAAAGTGTATCTACTATGTTATTGTGTGACCAATGCCAATATGGTTGGCATATGACATGCTTGACACCAACCTTATCAACTTTGCTTCTAGGAGATTGGATTTGTCCTCATTGTTGGAGATCTTAAGGCCATGCTTTGTGTTCAGACAAGAGTTAACATTCAAGAAGTCTAAGAAGACAAATCATTTATATTCATGATGACATCATTGCCATTTGAGTTGACTAGATGCTAGATGCATGGTACATAGGCTAGAATTTGGATTAAGGTAGTATGCTCTAAGAGCACCCATCTTCTTTAAACTGCCCCTATTTTTAGGTGGAAAATGGAGATGGGGTGATTCTTAAATGAACTACTTTAGCAATTGAATGAAGTGAGGAAAAAAAATTGTTTTTCTATTGTAAGAGCCAATCATTGTCTTTGATTTCCGCACATCTCTTCACAAGTTGCAAGTGGACAAATTTTAGAACACCTATGTTCACAAATAGGTGCCTCTGCCCCCAATCTTTGAAAATTTATAAGTAATTTAGAAATGCTTAGGAAATGACAAAACCACTTGTGTTAGGTTCCACATATATCTTTCTTTCTTTGAAAAATGATCTAAAAATATTTCTATCTACAAAAGCCTGTGAAAAAGGCAAACCAGTTCTTGAATGGTTGCTTTAAGAGCATATTACCTTAGTATTGATATTGAGATTCAACAACAAAAACTTGATAAAAGTGATAAAGGATAGAGCTTATATTTGCATATATCTATAATATCTATTTATACAATGTTGAAGTTACTTTTGCACATGTTGGCCAACCTATAACTTTGATTTGGATGTAGACAAATGTTGTGTAGTTATTTCATCATGACATCATTACAAAAAATATGAGGCCTCTGGAAGGCCGTTAAGCCTGGACCCCGTAGTGATACTACGGAGTATTTTTTCAAAAAAAAAAATTCAGAAACTGAAATTCTGACGTGGTCGAAGTTCCACGCCAGCGCTGACGTCAGCGCCACATCAGCGTGACGTCACTTTTCAATTTTTTTTTGGGGAAAAAAAAAAAAAAAAAAGTTATTTTTTTTCAAAAAAAAAAAGTTTTTTTTTTTTTTTTCTTTCCGTAATATCACCCGCGGGTCCCGAAAATCAGCACTCACGGCCTTGTTGAGGCCTCATATTTTTTGTAATGTTGAATTTAACTATAATTATATATTATGTAATCCTAGTTGTTCCTAGGGCAATAATATCAACTAGGGGATTACTTTAGAGGGTATTTTTGACACTGTCTTATGCTGTTGATTTGATAATTTGACTGACAATTGTGGCTATATGATGTATTGAGTATAGTGATTTGTAATTACACAACAACTATCAAATGATGTGGCATCTACTATTAAAGCACGTCACAATGTGTTATTTATTAAGCTAAGATGGTTTTTATAGCCCATGTGATTTTAGGGAGTCCTTAGTCATTTAAGCCCTCCATGTAGAAATTGACTTTTTGTTCATGTAGAAGTTATTTCTTTGTTCTTGTCAACTAGGATTTGGGGTACTTATGCTTTGAGGCTTTTTTGACTTCATTCTTGTCAAGTCAAGCTTTTGTAGGTGTTTTAGAAAGAAAGAGATCTTTTGTTGAATTTTTGTACTTATGGTGATTTAGTCATTTATAAGCTTTGAGTTTTTTCTTCAATACATGTGCACTCTTGGATTCTCCCTTGGTGGGGTGAGAGCTGCTTGACTACTTGCAACGTCCTTCCAAGGATGACTTTAGAAGAATGTTGAAGATGTTTGTATCCTTTGGATGGTCAATCAAGCTTTGTGCATTTTGAAGAATGAATGATTTTTATCCAAGTTTTTGAGTGCAACTTTATTGATGCTATAGCCACATCATTGAATTAAGTGTTAAGACATTTTAATTTTTGTTTTATTTCATATAGGATTGTTACAAATAAAAATTAGACTCTATCCAATGTATTTCAATATTTTGAGTTTCTTTCCCCTTAAAACTTGATTTTTACATTCAAAATGATTTCTTTTACTTTTGAGCAAGAGTTTAAAAAATAAAGATGAAGTAGAGGTTGTACTCCATTTAGAAACTTTGAAAAATTCCTAAGAATAAACATTTTAGTGAAGTATGAAATTGAGGTTCTATATACACTTTCTAAATATGGAATGATAAGTAAATTTTCTTTACACTAAAATGTTATGTACTATAATATAATGTACTTCTATTTTGAAAAATTCAAATTTTTAGCATAATTTGTGTTTGATATGAATTTTTTTCATTTAAAAAAATTCATAGTAATTTGAATTTTTTTTTTGACATATATATTAGGTGTGTGATTTCATCTTTGAAAAATAAAATTAGAAAATTTCACTAACAAACGGCAAAGAAATGGAAGATACAAAGTGAGATACTTTTGGGTTTAACCCTTAGAGGGCAAGTCCATGACCATTGATTTCAAGCATTCTTGTCAATCACTAGATATGAATGAAAAAATTTATATTTAATTTTCAAAGATGAATTCAAATGTTTGCTACAGTTTACAAAGTTTTCAAATGTTTTTGGAAAATTTTGAAATTACTATAAATTTTTTTAATGTAAATGAAGAAAATTCATATCAAATATATAATATATTCAAAAAATCTAAAATATTCACCATAGATGTATATTATAGTGTACAAACCAAAATCATCATGCCACTCTAAAAGTCTAAAATCAACAACCATGGTTATAGGCTCAATGTTCATAATGATATAAAATATTTGAATATTTGAATATTTTAAATTTCTAGCTGAGTAGAAGCTGACCCAAGTAAATCAATCCCCTTGCTCATCTCTAAGGAAAAATGATGAAATTTTTTATTTGCTACGCATGATAGAAATTTGCAAGTTTTGAGTTCATATTTGCAATCAAAAGCCCCATACTAGCTAAAAGATATGTTAATGATAAATTAATCAAACACAAAAAATAGGGGATCTTTTTTTTTACATAACCTTTGGAATGACTTCGAGAGAACAAGCAAGGGGGAAAGTGAACTTGATAAGCTTCATTTCATTAATTGAACTCCAATTAAAAAAGAATCAATCTTATGGCTACAATTCACATCAAGAGTAAATAGCAAGAAATGACCTAAATACACTATAAGTCTGATCCACGGATTAATCATATTCTTCTTTAGAAAATTCAATAATATTTATAATGAGGAAATTTATAAATCTATTCAATAAAAAAATTCTCAAATAACTTCAAAAAAATGAATGAAAAAAGGTGTTTTTTCCATCATGTAATCTTGGATGAATTCATCTATCAGACAAAAAACATCCACAACATCCTACACAATGATAAGCTCCATCTTTTAGGGTTTTAATCATGTAAGGATGTAGAGGTTGAAAAGTGGCCGATGGATGAAGAAAATTCCTTCTATTCAAAAGAAAAGTGCATGTGTTCAACCTTGGAATTTTGTGCTAAAAGGGGAGGTTTTGCATAATAGTTTAACCCCTGAATGACCCGAGGGACCAAAAGTGTCTTCACATAGTTTCAAGTCCAATTGAAAGTGCTGTAACTTTTGCATCCGATGTCTGAATTCAATAAAACTTGTTAGAAATTTGTGCTATCTCTTCTAGTTTGTGTAGTAAAACTTTCAGATCAATCCAAGATGTACTGATTTTTTGTAAGCCAATCAAAATTAGAGGTTCAATTTGAATTCACCAAATTACATTTGATGGCTACTATTTGGGGGGCTTGTATCTCCTTCATCCAATATTTGTTTTCAATAAAATTTGTTGAATTATGTTCCTTTGAAATTCAAGCGGGGTCTCATACCCAAATTGTAGCATGCACCTATTTCCAACTATGACTGGAACAAATTTCCAACCAAAGCTTGGAATGCAATTTTTTTTCCTTTTCAAGATTGGGACTAGTAAGGTGATCACACATGTCCCAAAGTAGTGAGCAAGAAATTAGGAAGTAGTGAGCGTGAAAGTAGTTTTTAAATGATCAAATTAGAAAACTCTAGACATTGGCTATAGGCTCGGGTTACTTTTTGGCTCAAAAAAAACACAATAATTTCGATTTTGAAAATAAAATTATAAAAGAATTTCAGTCCCCATATTTCCTATCTTTCTACAAGGAAAAAATATGCATCCCCTTGTATTGCTCATCATGTGTCGCACAATCGCTTAAATGATCCGGTATGGGTGTTTCTACTTTAGTTATTGTGGTAAAATTTTCATATCAATACAAGTTGTTTTGAATGTTTTGGAGTAATTCGAAGTTCAAAATTTAGACATTTTTGAATTACAATGAAACTTTGGCGGCTTATTTCGTCTTCTTATAGCATCTGTTTTTAATTTTTGAAAAATTGAAAAGTTGCACATACTAGTCCAAGAATATACGAGTGATTGAGAAGCATTTTAATAGAAGGTATAGTGTAAATTATTTGCAACTTTTCTTGCTATTTTTTATATTTCAAAGTCATTTTGCAGACATTGTGAATCAATTTAATGATATTTTCTTTCACTAATGTGTTTGTATGCTACTTTTGAATTACTTTATAGTTTCAAGTTTTTCCACTTGAGAAGGTTTAGAAATTGAATTTCACCTCCAACTGTGTTACTAGGAAAATTTCAACTTTCTTTTTCAATACAAATATTATAATCTTGCAATCTGTGTAGCCAAACGATTCCAAATTTGATTCACATTACCAACTCTAAATAGTAAAATTTGGTTGCCTTAACAATTAAGCTACCTTTACCAAAGAAGTTACCTCATAACTTATTGCTTATCCAAATGGAGGTACATGCATGTGCAACATACATGGTTCCTACATTACTACATCCTTCTACATATTTATAAAATGTAGAATGTTGAGAAATTAGTAAGGGCCAACCTAATTTCACTATTTAGTGTACAATATATACACTACAACATTGAACAGTTGAGATTTTTATACCTTAAGTGACATTTAGATTTTATTAACACTTCAAAAGCAACAATGTTTTTGAAACCAAAAAGGCTTTGGGCCTTTATAGGGGTTAATCTCCAATGAGTGTTCTTTTGGGTTTTTTAAGTACATGCTTCACGCTGTAACAAAAAGGATGATTTCCACGGGTACTGTGCCCATCCTTACAGGATTAACTAAAAGAAACTTCCCAAGTTTACACTTCCACTTTCGTAGGAAAATACCACTAAATTATTAGAAAAGGATGCTTTATTGCAATGCCAAAGTAAAAAAAAAAACATCTTTGAAAATATACAGTGGTATGAAATTCGGCTGGTACGGTAAAAACCTACACTAAAATGTATACCTGTAGTGCATCGAAATAACAAAATTGCATTACGAGTGATTGCCACTAACTTACTGCATCCCAATCAAGCTCAGTGACACCGTCACACTCCTAATTCCGGAATCTCCTCATCTTTCTAAGCATTATTCTTTCCACGATTCAGCATTCCGTATGGATGGATGTTTAAATTAGTTTTTAGATACTGCGGCTAAGCAATCAATATATATTCCCAGCCCAGAACATGTTCTTGCACTGGCTTAAAACCCGTGAATTTTGATCAGGTCCTTTCTCACAATTCCCGCCTGCACACAATAAACGAGAGAAGATTATTACATGTAACAGCAACAGTAAAAACAGCGTTGAAATTGTTCACAGAATGGGGGTACACATGGACAACTCCCCCAAATGTAACGCGTCTCTCCATAGAACATGCACTGCAAGTTTCCTGAACAGCAATCCATCCTCAACAAATGCAGAAAGGAAAAGACCCAAGCACCTCCAACATCAGGAGATATACGGATCGACAAACTAAACACCAAAAGATTAAAAGAGAACCTAAATTTGACCGCATATTATTAAAAAAAGGGCTTGATGATCAATCTGATGAATTACTAGGATACACCATATCCGCCGTACAGCCCAATTCTAGGTGAGCAAAAAGAAATCGCAACAGAGGAAACTAAGCGTGATCGGCAAGAAAGCGTGGAAAAAGAAAGTGCCAGGTTAATATCCTACCTGGACGAGAAAGTTTGAGACATTCTTGCGCTGGTCACCCTGGAGCTGGATGACCTGACCTAGTTCAGCGTCCTCAATCACCACCCCGTTGCAACAAAACTCCTTCTTCAGATCCTTAAGAATCTTACTGTACTTAAACTCCTTCGTCAGTCCTTGAACGGTTGTCAAGCTCTTTCGTCCATTCCTCTGTTGCACCCTAACATGCACATAGCCGCTTTTTTTCGAGCCTAACTCGCTGTCCACAACATTCGCATCGGCGAACGGATCTGCACATCCGGTCCACACATCGCATCTCAGTATAAACGAAACAACCCGCAATCAACACAAACACAAACAAACCAAAAAGTGCACCCGCTATGCCAATAAAACAAAAACCAACATAACAACACATCGCACAACGCAAGCAGTCTCCAGCACCAAAACCCGCTGGCCACCCTTCCAAAACAAAAGGGAATCCAGAAACTCTGTTTCCGATCGATTTCTCAAATACGTTTCCCAAATATAGACACCCAAAACAGCTATCCCAATTACTTACTATACCTCAACCTCCTTCACGAACGCTATCATCAAGACATATAGCATCGGATCATCAATTTTGTGAAATTGGCGCGATTCGGGCACTAAAAATGGATACAAACATCTACAAAAAGCTCTAAAATCTTGAACAAGCACAGATTTATGTTTCAGGACGCGCGTTCTGAAAGTGCCAAAGTGGTGAAATTCAACCAGATTAACAAAATTGACGTTCAAGGGAAAGCACACAATCAACACAAGCAAAGAGAGAGTGAGAACGAGAAGCGCACCAAAAGAGGCCGGAATCTGCGTGTCCCACACCTGCAGCATGAACCCCGACGTGCCTGACTGCTTTTGCGTCGGACCTGTAATTTTGGCGAGCGTTCTAAACTCAGGCGAAACTCTGATATCCCAAACTCGGGCAAACTCTGGTCTCTCAAACTGGGGCGAAATCCTAATGTCTCAAACTCACTTCAAACGCAACCAAGAAACTCAGCAGAGAAAAGCAACCGTTCTTGAGAGGATTGAGAGAGCGCGGGTTTAAATAGAAAATCCGAGGTCGGCGGACTGCGTGGGGTGGGGGGAACTTGCAGACGAAGACGGCGACGCGGTGACGAGTGATGGTGGGCAGGGGGCTGGAGAGGCAGGACAAGTGGAGTATGGCAAGTGGAGTTCAAGGAAGGAGGGCTGCTGGAAGCTGCGGAGGTGGACCGGGCCGAGCCGGAGTGACTGGGGTTGGGGAGGTGTGGGTCGGGCCGAGCCGGGTGACTGCATATTAGGGAGAATTGGAGGTAATGAATACGTCCGGTTTGGCGGTTTATGATTGGTTGGATGGATTTGTTTTCGTCAAAGAATGGGGGCTAGACTGATTATAGTCCTAATAGTGCATGTGACACTAATTTATCAATCACACTATTTTTAATTAGTATTCGTTGAAAGGTTGAAATTTTTTTGTGTTGTAGCAATTTGGACTTGGTCAACCATTAAACATTCAAAGCCTTCTCCAAAATTGACGTTTTGGGATCAATCATTATAAAGTACTATTTGGAAGAATATTTTGGAATTGATATACGAATGAAAGTTGTAGGTTTTGAGTTTTAGATTCCATCCATACGGTTAGATTCACTAATGCTATCACCAATATTGTTTTATGAATTTTGAAAGGAAAATTTTGAAATGCCTTCAAAACTCAATCACAAGCAAAATATTATCATTTTTGGAGTAAAACTTGTTGGAATGGATTTGAAAGGAGGTTCTCTTAGCATGGTGGATTTTGTAATATTTGTGTTCTTTACATCTATGACCTCATTTTTGCAATTCCAGCTTTAAACTAGAGCCAATGCAATTTGGGCTTGGTCAACCACTTGACATACTTCCACATTTGTAATTTTAGAAAAAACATGTACTCTAGTAACACCAAATCCAATTGATAGATAGGACAAGAGCTTGATAAAGTATCTCCATAAATTAGGATGACTTTCATCCAAGCAACAATGAATAAGAAACAAGAACATGAATTTGTTCATCGTCTATAAAGTAGACGTTAGAGGGCTTAAGGGTTAAAGGACAGATTGGTAACTATGGAAATCATCCCTTTAATTACTGTATAAATCATTTGCTTAAAAAATTGCAAAAGCACCATTGAAAGTTAAATTATTGTAGAAGACCTCCCTTTTTCACAACAAAATTCAGAGGATGAATAATTGCACTTCTGTCCTACTAGAAGGATTCACTGTCATCTATAGGACAAAAAATGTCTTTGTCAATGTTTAAGGATTAAAAGAAAACTTTTTGTGTCATTTTAAATTTTAATATAGGATCAAAACAAGAGATCCAAGATAATACACGTTGGGTGAATGATGTGGAAATAGTTTTAAGAATCTAATTGTATAGATAAAAAGAAAATTTGATCTTTTGTTTAGAGCTTCCAAACTAGGGAAAATCCACCTTTATAATTGATAGTTTATAATATGTTTTTCCTTCTAAAATGGTTGTGTAGTTGCTTTTACATTATTTGTCACCTTTGCACCTCATATTGAAGTTGTTGAGAGTCCACATGATTATAGGAAGTACATTGCATAATGCTTATTTCTATAGAATTGCAATTTGAGGAAAAATGGCATTGCATTGCATTGCATTGCAACTTTGCAACACCGACACTAGATTGCAAATTTGAATGATTTTGTAAGCCTTATCTTCCTATACTTGTTAATGGGTTGTAATCTTATTTTAGATAGTTAAGTAATCCTTGATACTTCTATGAATTTGGTTCTCCTAGGTTATGTTGTTAGTCTACTCCAATTACCCCTAAGTAGTCTACAATAAATTTTACTTCTTGATGTATAAGATGATTTGTATACACCAAATTTGTGTTCAAAGTTTGGATGCTCTAGTCACATTAAAATAATTACTAGAGTATATAGGCATTACCATTAAATCATTGTAAAATTTGTGATTTATTTGTCAGGCATTGTCTTGTGGATCTTATTCATACCCACAAAAATGCCCTGAAGTCATTGCAAAAAATATCAAATATAGTGACTTTGACAAGGTCCCATGTACATGTAGAGAAATTACTCAAATGTTGCACCATTTTTGACAAACTCCATTTCCAAAGTGCCTCCATATTGCCAAGCATTCATTTTTCCAATACCAAGTGGATGTCACTAGAAGAAAATGAGGGGTTTTGCATCTACACTATACAATTAGTTTTTTAGTTGCAAAGGACACTTGTGATTGGTTTGCAACTAGTGATAATTTAGAGACTTGTAGTTGCAATGAACACCCTAAAATCTAAGAAAAAGGTGTAGTAATTACAAAAGTCATGCCTTGTATATTTTTCATTTGCGGCTTATAGATTTGTAGATTTTAAAATTTTATTCTCAATGAATTGTAGATTTCAAAATTTCATATGTACCTTTGTTTAGATTTTTGAATTTTAGAACTACTATTTTCTAGATTTTTGAATTTCAAATCTATTTTTTTTTGGATTTCAAAAATTCAGATCTACTTTCTTCCTAGATTTCAAAAATTCAAATATTGGTATTTAATAGATTTCATTGATTTAGGATACCTTAAAATTTCATGGATTTTCAATATTTTTTTATTTCCATACATTGTAGAAATCTATACTTTATAAAAATCTACAAATTAGAAATCTATAAATTATAGAAGTCTTAGAATTCTATCAACAAAATTCATTACATAAGATTACAACAACTTACAAGTCTTATATATCCAACCTAATGGTACTCTTTACAATAAATATGGGACAATTGATATAAGACAAATGAAAATGAACTTTGAAAGCAACTAGGAAACAACTAGAAACCAACTAGTGTACAACTTAAGAGCGTCTAGGAAACAACTAGCTTCACTACTAGAAAATTCAGTTTTTTTGTTGATTTGGTTGCAATCATTTGGTTCACTTTTCTGTTGATTTCTATCCAAAAAACTACTTGTTAAATCAATAGAAAAGTGAATAAATCTATGCAACCAAATCAACAAAAAAACTGAATTTTCTAGTACTATAGGAAATAACTAGGAAACAATTAGTGTACGACTAGAAAACAACTATGGTCATTTTGTAGTTGCAATCTTTTCCTAGTTGTTTCCTAGTTATTTTTTCCAACTTGCTTTGCAACTAAAACAATGCATGAATGTTGTAAAACAACGACATAAAACAATTACGTTAGATTTGGTACTAATAGAGAGGATTACAATTACAAGATAGTTATATAGGACACTAGTTGCATAGTAGTCGGTTGTGCCAGCCATGTTTTTCTTCTAGTGTGTAACTTAGTGAAAAAAATTGAGTTGAATGCCTTTAGAACTTTGTAGTTTGTAAATACAATAATCAAATGATGCCAAGTGTATTGCAAGACAAGTAAGATGCCCTAATTTGACCTTTATTGTCAAAAGGACCCACCACTATAACAAAACATGGTAAAAAATAACCGCACTCAAAATCGAGTGCGGTTCTTTTTGCCACGTTTTTGTGCAAGCGCGCATAGTGGGCAGTCAACTTCTTCTGCAATTTTCCACTGCAATTTTTGAAATTTGAAAGCATGTAATATACCGTTGAAAAGGTATTTTTAAGACCTTTCCAATGGTATATTACACATTCTCAAATTCTAAAAATTGCAGTGGGAAATTGCAAAAGAAGTTGATTGCGCGCATAGTGGGTCTGCACAAAAACGTGGCGAAAAGAACCACACTTGATTTTGAGTGCGGTTTTTTTTTACCATGTTTTGTTATAGTGCACCTCATGACAAAATCTTCAGTACTACTAATTGATGTTTCACGTGAAGTCTCACTACAAGAAAACGGATATTTTATGACTGCAAAAATATGACTGAGGATGATTGACGACTAGTTGTAGTCATATTCTTGAAGGCCAACACCTTGAGGAAAAATATAACTGCAAAATATGACTGTCAGTCATTTTTGGGCCTTCTACTTCACAAATGTACACTATACGACCATTAGGAACACTAAAGTACTTCATAGGGAACATAGGGAACATGTTTGGAGAACGCTAAGTCATATTGTTAGTCATATTTCCATGGTAGTGATATTTTTCTTTTGGGCAACCCAAGAAAAATACGAGCAATTCAAAAAAAATTTGGACAAGCCATTGTTTAAGATTTTGAAATCCTACTCACCTATTTTTTAGGATTTTGAAACCTAGTCACTACTTTTTTAGGATTTTGAAACCCTAGCCGCCAATTTTTTAAGTTTTGAAACCCTAACCGCTACTTTTTTAGGGTTTTGAAATCCTAGCCGCCACTTTTTAGGGTCTTGAAACCCTAGCCGCCACTTCTTTTGGCCCTTCTTCTTTGCCTTTTATCGTCTCTTAGCTCATACTTGTTATTGCTTCTTATTTTTTGCTTCTTAGTTGTTGTCTTTTGTTGCATCTTAATTTTTCTTTCTTGTTGCTTCTTAGTTCTAATCATGCTTCTTGTTTCTTGTTGTTGCATCTAAACTCTTCTATCTTGTTGCTTCTTAGTTCTAATCATGCTTTTTGTTTCTTGTTGTTGCATCTAAACTCTTTCTTTCTCTAACATTTTGACTCTTTCTTCTTCTTAGTTCTTGTTTTTGTTTCTTCTTTTTGCTTTTAAATTCTTGCTTCTTGTTGTTTCATCTTAACTCTTGTTTCTTGTTGTTTCTTGTTGTGTCTTAGTTGTTGCTACTTGTTTCTTGTTGTGTCCTAGTTGTTGCTTCTTGTTTCTTATTGTGTCTTAGTTGTTACTTTTTGTTTCTTGTTGCATCTTAACTCTTGCTTGTTGTTATCTCTTAGTACTTGTCTATTTTTTCTTCTTGTTTTTTTCATCACCATTTTTATTTTTCCTACCCTAAACTTGAGCTACATATTTTTGTTGTTGTAAGCCTTTGAAGGTTGAGCTTTGTTGTTCATTCACTAAAAATTAACCTCCCATTTCTTTAATTGTTTATACAGGCACCAAAAGTTGAAACAAAGTCATTGAAGGCTACTTACAACCCAATAAAGCCATCTTCACATTATTGTAAGGAATATAGGCCTTATTGGATTTTGTGAATGATTCATTGTGGTATATATGTTTTGTATTGGTGACTAATGAATGTCAATGAAGAGAGTTGCTTTTCTTCTTACATTCTCCTTTTCCAATATGATTATCTCTTGTATATCTCTAAAATCGTTTGTTTTCATTTTTAACTACATGGAGTCTTTTCCAAAATATGACTTTGTACTTTCCAAAATATGACTGCAATTAGTCATAAACTATCAATGACATCCATATGAACTACCACATCAACAAAAATATGACTCATAAGAGCCATATTTCACATTACTAAAATATGACTCATAAGAGTCATATTCCACATCATTCAAAATTATGACTATCAAGAGTCATATTCCACATCTACAAAAATATGATTGTACAAAGTCATATGCTACATTAGCCAAAATATGACTAACCGCAGTCATATTCCACGTCAGCCAAAATATGACTAACCGCAGTCATATTCCACGTCAACAAAAAAATGACTACATAGAGTCACATGCCACGTAGGATTTATTTTTGTTTGCATGGGCCACTCAAAAAAAAGTCAAGCCCTTAAAGATAGTCAAAGTATACGCCTTGTTGACAAAATACGGCTAATTATGGATAATTATACCCCCCAAAAAATATAATTGCCAATATGACTAATGTCCGAAGCGACTCGTCGGTAATGACTCATGTCAGTCATGTTGCAGTCATCTATAGTGATTTCTGCGGCCAGTCATATCTTTTGATTTTACAACTCATTGCAGTCATATTTTGCAGTCATAAAACACTAGTTTTGTTGTAGTGTCTATCCTATTTAAATTGCTTAAAGAAGTTTATGGCAATATAGATAATCATAGTGAGTGCTCGACCAAAAATTGAAATTCAAAACAATCATATTTAATTTGTTTTCTTTGAACAAGCTAAAGATATCGTCAAACTTGATGTCATAAAGCGTCATTGATAAAAATAAGTATTGATGTCAAATGGCAAATACTTTCACGGTTCTCCTTGTCATGTTTTATAGTTCTGTGCCGCGTGGCTACAACTCTTTCTAGGATGGCAATGAAAGAACTTCCTATTCACATATTGTGGTTCCAATTGGGAATTAGAGAGTCCATGAGTGTTGAACATCAATGGTTGTTATATAGCATTCAAACTTGTTTATCGCTCTTAGATGGATGTGAAGTTCGTAGTTTCATTGTGGAGTAGGGTGACACTTTTAGGGATAGTGTATGGCATAGAGGACGTTGAATGACTGTGCAAGAAGAGTGGAGTGAAGAGCGAGTTGCAGTGTGTTGATGTAAGATTGTCGTGGTAGTTCATGATGGCGACTAGCGTACGCGGCGGCAATTGGAGTGCAACTGGAATGTAATGCGTATCCATTGTTTCTAGAGAAGGTATACTATAACAAAACATGGTAAAAAAAAACCGCACTCAAAATCGAGTGCGGTTCTTTTTGCCACGTTTTTGTGCAGGCGTGCGTAGTGAGCAGTCAACTTCTTCTGCAATTTTCCACTGCAATTTTTGAAATTTGAAAGCATGTAATATACCTTTGAAAAGGTATTTTTAAGACCTTTCCAATGGTATATTACACATGCTCAAATTCTAAAAATTGCAGTGGGAAATTGCAAAAGAAGCTGATTGCGCTCGTAGTGGGTCTGCACAAAAACGTGGCGAAAAGAACCACACTTGATTTTGAGTGCGGTTTTTTTTTACCATGTTTTGTTATAGTGGTAGTAACCACAGAGATTGCAAGTTGCAATTTCCATTGCAGAGACAAACACTTTGGAACAACATGAGGAGTAGGTGTTGTTTCTCATATCTAGTTGCCCAAAGGCCTCAACATTGCATCAACAAGGTTTGTTTTCAAAATCTATGATGTTGATTACTTGTAAATGTTAAATTTGGCGTGATAAACGTTTCTTACATTTGTAGCGACTAGTCCAATTGGCTTTAAGGTTTACATGCCAATGGTCACTCTGCTATCCACATCAACAAAATTGTCTTCTGTAGTGGCCATTTGACTTAATGCAAGGTGGTATAGCAAGTATTGCTCACGATTTATTTATATTTCACTAGAATAGTAGTGCACGGTAGAATTAAAATTGTCCATCAATGGTCAGTGAATTGTAGTCGTTTGTGGCTTCTTGTCAAGTTTGATACATATTGTTTGACATGACGTCATAGACATTCTAGAACATACCCTAGAATTTATGTCCATTGCTTCCTTGGTGTTGCTCATGTTTCTTGGGAGCAATTGTACAGTGATGGAATGTAGTGCGGACACAAGTGATGATGAAGAATCCCTAGACTTGTACGTGCCAAATTTTGACACAACGACCTCTTATTCGGACATGGACATCTTCTCTTAAGCTTCTCTTCATCACTTCAGATTGTAGGACAGCTTTGCCTTTCTAGATGAAGAATTGGGATTTTGGGTCAAACCACACTCCCCCATTTGGTTTTTGTGTTTTCTCCTAGAAGAGGATGATGATGCCCATTGGATTGAAATATTTTGTTTGATGAAGCAGTTTATTTTCACATTGGCTAATATGCTTTCACCAGCAATCTACCGCAAGGACACAAAACATTGACATGCAATTGCAGTTCTCATTTGCTTGGCATACTCACTTTCAAGTTAAGTCATAACATAAGTTTCCTCATCTCCAGCGAGATTTTTACTATAGGTCGCAGTATTTTTTGCATAATGCTTTAGAAAGTAGTACAAGCCATCACCATCGCATTACTTTTTGAGATTACATGGTCACGTGGAAAGCGGGCAGTTGCAACTACCACAGACTTCCAACAGTTGTGTGATTTATTGGGTGTGATGGAGGCTAATGATAGGATTCATATAGCAATCTCAAAACCACATTATGGAGTCAATGACTACTATTACTTCAAACCAAGAGGATATACCATAAAGTGTTAGGCCGTGGTGGGTAGTTCAAAGCAATTCTTGGACCTATATAAAGGAATGCCAAAGTCAACCGATGACTTTAAAATGTTGTGAAGATTAATATTTTTTCTACTAAAGCCATCGCAAAATTTTGTAGGATGCCAACTTGCATTTAAATGGTTTTTCACTGTACTTACTTGAAAATTCCAACTACCTTCTGTTGCCGTGGCTTACAATATCGCACCAACAGCAAATGGATGCCACAGTGGCACATTGGCAACCTTTATTTTCAATCGACAACCAAGTTGAGGTCGAGCAATTGTTGAAAATATCTTTGGCATTTTGAAGATGACCTTTCTAAAACTGTACTTAAAATCAAACTTCCATGTGAGTTTAGTACTTAATATAGTCATTTACTGCACTCTCTTCCACAACCTTCTCTTGAAGTAGTCACATGAAGATGTGGAATACTTGTTGCAGATACTACATACAAAAGAATTGCATATAGAAGCACAGTTGCCTCGTTTTGTACATACGCACGTAGCAGGTTTACAACTTCTTTTGCAATTTTCAACTGCAATTTTGCAATTTTGGAGTGTATGATACATTCTTGGAAAGGTTTTGAAAATACCTTCTCAATGGTATATCACAAGCCCCAAAATTCCAAAAAACTGCGGTAAAAAATTATAAAAGAAATTGATTGCACATGTAGTGGGCTTGCACAAAACAATGGCAAAGAAAAACCACACTCGATTTTGAGTGCATTTTTTTTTTACCATGTTTCATTATAGTGTAATTGAAGACTCCTTTTGCCTTGCCGATTTTGTTTATTCACTCCCAAGAACTTGCAAAAAATCAACTTTTCTCAATACAAAGGCAATATACAAGCAAAATGGAGTTTGTTTATGGTTACAGAGAATGAGATTAGTCTAGTAGAAGTCCGTATTTTGTTTTTAGTGTGTCATGATCATCTTCAAGCAATATTAGATTCTACAAGTGTCAACCAAGACGATGATTCATGAGCTACATACTACAGGCCTGTATAGTACACATTGGAGGCTTCTAAATCTAGGAGGAGCCAATAGTTATAGTAGTATGTCAACATAATTTCTCATCTCCGTGGCTAGCATATTGTAGAACAATATGCGTGTTACCAACTTAGAATGTGGAAGCCAAAGCCCTTGAATTTGGTTGTGAAACAGTGAGAGTCGTTTATAGGAACTATAACTATAGACAAAATGAATGGCCATTAATAACGAGGACATTGTTTCAACAATTATAGACAATGAAGTTGTACACCATTAGAGAAAATTTAGACTCTTGAGAAGGTCGTCAAGCTTTGACAAGCCACTCTATTTGGGAGTCCTACAGAGCTAGGAAAAAGACAACATCTTTGTCAAAGATGTAGTGTCAGCTTGTGTGAACTTCGTGAAGAACTATCACTTTTATTCCTTCTTTTATCCTGATTTTCATCCTGCTGACTACAAACTCTGACTGCACAATGACATATATTTAAAAAAAATAGTAATTGCTGCCCCCTCTTCCATTTAAGTAATATTTCTTTTGTAATCAGTGCTTTGACAATTGCGAAACTCACAATGAGCGACAATAGGGGAAAAAAATGTGTCAAGCCAAAATAAATATAATGCAGGGGTCCCTTCCGGCACTTCTTAGCGGCCTTCTCGAGAGTCCAAATTTTCTCTAATACCTTTATTAGATGAGGCTGAGAAGAAAACGACAACAAGATAAAGCTTTCATACTCTACATAAGTGCAAGTAGAAAGCATAAAGAGAAAACAACAATACAGTCTGAATAACATGTATTTACACTATGCGAAGATTAAATCCATTAAATACTATAATTTTTGTTTGTTTGTGTAGGCTATTGCACCAGCAGCTAAGGACGCAATCACTGCGGCGAAGGAGAAAAAAGAGGCGCATCACTGATTTGCAGGTCGGAGTTGTGAGCATACAAAAATTTTAAGTTTTGACAATTTACCATGTGCAGTATAAAAAGGGGCTAAATGATAAACTTTGTTCACATTCTAGGAAGAATATAGGCTAATTGTAATAATAAGAGGATTTAAAACGCTACAACTACTTTGGATAGGAACAAGAAACAAATTATCTTTATGTTGGTTGAAATTGAATAGCCATTTGTCTTCTGGAATAGCATATAATTTGAACAATTTATCATTTTGTCTATCTCACTCTCTTGGTGTTCTTTTCATAATGTAAGGAATTATTTTTGGACCTTAGATGTAAACTAGTGAACTCCTTCAAGTATAAATTTGTCTTTTAATAATTTGTCTTGTGCTTTGATATATTTGTAAATTGATCCAAATCCAAGGATTGGAATTTTATTGTAAGTGTTTTGTGACATATTGATTGTATGATTGTTCCTATTCTATTACAAAATTCCTTGTGAACAAGTCATTTTGCAACTATATTACAATAAAAGTGACAGTTCTATTAGGGTTGTTATTTTTTTGCTCAATAGGAGTTGTCCAATGCCATCATTGCAGGAGTTCCCGATTGTGAGAAGTAGTTTGTACAAAGGCTTGAGAAGGTAGATTAGCTTCATCTTGATAGTGGCAGTGCTGTAGTCCAAAACTGAGAACATAAGACAGATATGCAAGGCACTATATCACTTGCCTTTGCTTTTCAATAGCAAGTTTTTCATTCACATTGGCTATGCATATATTTTTGTTGAAGCCGCAACCACGTTCAAGTTGGTAATCCATCTACTATGTGAAAAGTTTGAATTGAACGTCGATTTTGGATCTCTTGAGCTCTCATCCAACGTCTACATTATCTCTCGTCTCTACTACCATGGCATCACCAATAGAACATGTTACCCCCGCAATCAAGTAGCGGACTAACTCACTCTTATGCCGTACACTAGTGTTGCTAGTGCGTTGAATAAATGTGTCACTAATTGTATCAGAAGAACTGAGAACGTGAAGAGTCATGCTTGGTGGAAAAATGGACTTTGGCAGTGAGGAGGGACATGGATTTGGACTACAAAGAGGTCCACCAAGAAGCACCCTAGCCTTGGCGCTACCAACTTGCGCTATTGGAGACTGTATTGATGCTGAAAGGTCTTTGCTCTCCTTCGTGTACTGACATGATCAACTGCACCTAAGCCCTCCACGTTGTCTTCCTCCTTAGTCATGTTGTCACTGACAGCCACAAGTGTCTTCTAATTGCTATTGCCGCAAGACATGAGGTCATGCAAGTGTAGTGGCATGATAGTAGGTCGTCTTCCATACCAAACATGTATCTGGAAGAAAATGTCTTGAGGATAAGAACGGGGCAATCCATCGGTCTTGCACTCCATGGGACACATGTTTCACTATGCAATCTCATTAATTCATTATTGTCAATGTGGGCACAAAAATTTGCTATGCGCTTGTAGTTAGTTGGAGATAAGTTGATTTCATTTACTTTTGCACACTACACCATCACGATGGCAAGTTGAAAAACCAAAGTACATCAAGTCTTGGCTAATACGCAAACACTTGCTTGCATCCGGGTACATCGCATCACAACCATCAACACACAAGGTCTCCTCCTCAGACAACTTTGTTTTGCTTCGATAAGAGCGTTTACTTTGAGATGGTTTCGTTTCGGACTGTGTTCCTTCCTCATTTGTTTGAGAGAAGATTTGACATCAACATTCACTGCGGCTACAATCTATTTTAAACCTGCAACAATGTTTCTACGTGGCACTAACAGTCCAAAAATGGCATGGGAGGGACCCACAGCACTTTACACTGCATTTGGAACAAAGCCTGCGTAGGAAAATTAGGTGCAACAGTTTCTTAGTTACAATCTATATACATCAATAGAAACTGAACACAAGATGTACGACTGAGTATGGACTACATTTTTTTAAATGAAAAAAAGGACAGCTAAGTGGACAGACCTGGAGTTAGCTACATTGCTAGGAGTCCCCCAGCCAATGACGTCTGCACCCGCGAGGTGCCTATACAACCCACAAAACAATACCTACTACTTAATCTATAACATTAAGATTGTATTGCCTTCATATATTATTATGTGCACTCTTAAAAAACAAGAGAAGACAACAATTTTTTCAAAAGGAGGTTGGGACATAATTTATTGACCTGCACTTGGTCTTGTTGTGGCAGAACCAAGTCCATCGTAGTAACTGGGTTCACTTCTTTGCTCCATGACTTCAAATCTACAAGACTATACATAGCGATATCATTACTTCTGCATAGTTAAGCACCACAGGTATGCAAACACTTCTAGAAACACTCATGACAATAGCAATGTGCAAATCACGGCAAGCAAATGGATTGGTTACCTCTAACACGTCTTGCATTGATCGACAAGATTAATTATGTTGTGCCGCCAATTTTCATTTCCATTGTGATCGTAACCACCCTATGGACTATGCATGGCATGGCCATTGTTGATGTCACTTTATTGCAGTGAATTTTTAATCAATTTTATTTTTGGAAAATAGACACAATAAAATTTAATTCTTTTACCGCCTGCATGGGTTTCAGAAGGCCCCTTAACTATCACCACTCCAATACACCTTACATCTACGTTTTCTCCAAATTGTGGAACTATAATTATATTGCCAACAACCTCTTCGTTTAAAAAATAATGTTGGCTTTCTTGTAACACAAAATTAGTCTTATCCACTTATTAAGTTTGTTACATGTCAACTCAAAGGACAATAATGGCCGCAGGTGTGAATACCATCAGACTTTCCTTTTCTTAAGTGCACACTAAAGCATGACTTAATGCCAAGTGCGAAGGGCCCATAACAATACATTTTCATTTTTGTCCTTGAACTTCTCAACTAGAAAACCTCTCTAGTTCTCATTGGAGTGTTTCAATGACTTTGGCCTCCATCCTTTGATTTTATCAAATATAGAGATGGAGGGCCTTGACACATGGCTAGAGGAGGTTAAATTCAAGAAGAAGATAGATAACTGCAACACCTTCACACTTTTGCAACAGAGGTCTAAGTAGTTTGGAGCTTTACCAACTAATATTCGCCTTCAATTGCCATGTTGAACTACCTACTCTATATATGGTCAATAAAGAGACTATAGTTAGAAAGGTTGGGCTCATTTTGACTGGTTTTCATCTTGGGTTTTGAAAATGCAATAATCATTCTTGCATTTGCATATGAAGAGAGACAGTAAAATTGTTGGGTGGAACTACAATATAAGTCCAATAGAAACAACTTAGAGTGTCCAAGAAAACTCCTAGCCCCCTCCAATTTTTTGCCCTCCAAGCTTTCAATAGAAAGCAACTCGAAGCAGGTTAGAATATCCAAATGCCTCCAATGTATTCATCCTCCAATGGTATTTTCTAGAGTATTCAACTAGTTCTTCATGCAATATATGAAACACCTTGTTTGGCAAGCCATAGAATCTTTACATAGAATTATAAAATATTCTATTTACATTAGGTTATTCATCACTAAAATGCCATCAATTTTATAGTTGGAAAATCTTTCCAATACAAGATGAAATATGGTCAATTTTAAAGAGTTTTTAGAAGACCAGATACATCTTCTAGATCACATAGGGGTTAAAAGGCTACATATTCCCTCTGTGGTTGTGCACACGGTTTCAATATTACATTTTAGGACAACTGATGCGTATTCTTGTGACAATGTCGTTGATGTTGGTTTAGTGCAAGATACCACAAACATTGTTGTGCAGTTCTTATATTTCTTTTATTATTGAATCATGATTTGAGCTTGAGCTTATCCCCCTAAAGGCCCAAGGAGTTCGCTTTGGACTTCTTGAAAACTTGGTCAAACTATGTTGACTTCATAATTTAGAAGTTTTGCATAAAATTTTAAAAATGGATGCTACTCATCATAATCTACATGTAAAGCTTTGTTTCATGTCATTTTGATGATAAATACTGCAAAGTTAGAAGAGTTTTTGCAATTTCAATTTCAAAACAAGCAACAAAAATTATTTTTTCCTTAATAAAATAAAAATTATTTTTTGAAAATTGTATGGATTGACACCTTTTAAAAATCTTTTGAACCATTTAATTCCAAATAATATGGTAAAAGTTGTAAGGAGTTTTGTTTTGCAAGCAATGAAGGTAGAAAAAACAACTACAATTGTCTTTTGCTCACAATTTTGAAAATTTTCAAATAAAAATAAAAACAACTAATATAAATTTTTTATTATAAGATTGTTCCCATCATTAGGATTAATAATTTTCAATTTTTTATAAAATTTATTAGTAGATTAGTTTTTACTTTCATTCAGTACCACCTTCCACTTTACAATTTTTTAAAAGATGAATATGAAAGTATTTTTGGTTAAGAAATTTTGCATATGATTTCAACCCATTTTCCTACATATTGAATACATGCACAAGTTATAGGACACACATGAGTTCTTTTCTTAAAATGTTGAAAGACAAAAAAAATTCTTTTGGAAGGGCTAGAAAACCCAATATTTTGAAATCAATTAAGCACATTGAACTTGCAATTTGTAGGGTATTTACTCTAAAA
Source organism: Antitrichia curtipendula (assembly GCA_951230915.1). Lineage (NCBI taxonomy): Eukaryota > Viridiplantae > Streptophyta > Bryopsida > Hypnales > Leucodontaceae > Antitrichia > Antitrichia curtipendula. The sequence continues at coordinate 11,703,413 of OX579640.1, forward strand.
TTTTAAGACAATGTGATTGAACAAGTTTAAAAAAGAATCCTATAGTTGAATCTATTAAAATTTTAATATTGATGAAGATTTAGCCCTTGCTTTGGAAACAAGTATTTTCAAGCAGCTTTGGTCCTCTAAAGATGTTGGTCCTTCAAGAGTTAATAGTGATGTGGACCTCTTGGAGATCCCTCCTTTTCCACTTGTCAATCCATTTGATCAAATATAGGAGGCTTTTTCTTTGATGTTTGTAAAATTTGAGTCACATACTAATTCTAGCTCAACTTTGCTATTTAAAATTCTTCCTCATGAATGTTCCTTCACAAGGAAGAATTTTAAATATCTTTAGAAAAGAATCCAATTTTAAAAATTATTTCATGCAAGATTCATGGCATCATCATTTTTTTCCCTTGGACTAGGAATGTGGTTTGGAGAGTCTCCACTCTCCACTACGTCCAAGAATCTCTTACCATTGTTCCTAACCCATTGCTTCTAAACCACTTTTTTTCTCAGCCCCTCAACACAAAGAGTTGAGCACAAAACAATTCCTTTAGGGTTCCCTTATCACCGCAGAAAGTTGATAGCATAGGCAAAAAGAACTTCTGCACCATAAGAGCATGCCCACCCGTCTTGTAAAACGGATGACTTGTTGCCACTGGCTTGCAAAATTGCCCCACCCGTCTTGCATAATGGATGAACTTGTTAAGAGGCCAAGCCAAAAGTCGCCCATGACTTGCAAAACCGGGCTCTTTTGCAAGCCAAGGGGCGGCTTGCAAACCGGCTTGCAAATCACATGAGACAAGCACCTTTTGTACTTTTCCACCAAACAAGGACTTGATCCGTGAATGTGGACGTAGCCGATTGGGTGGCGATGGCCTCTTAAGAGGCTATGGGTGGGGCGACCCATCATCCCTGGCTTGCAAATTGGATTGACTGGCTTGCAAATTGGATTGACTGGCTTGCAAATTGGCTGGCATTTTACCAAGACGTGTGGGGATGCTCTAAGTTTACAACTTGGCCCGCCATAATACCGGTATCAAGCATTAGTGTCGGGCTTTGATTGAGGACGCCCTAAACATTTACTACATGTAATACAATGGAGAGGGGTGAGTTCTCACAACTGCTAAGAAATGCTATGTTCAGGATTCAAGAGACCTACTTCCATTTTTCTTCCAGCACGTACACATCTGTTGCAAAATTTGAAATCACACAGTTGGTGAGATTCAATCTGTCTTTCATCCCGCAAGTCTGGTTGAAGAGAACTTCTGGTATAACTGAGGGAGAGAGTACAGGCACCGCATTCCCTTCTTGTCAGAGGGAAGGGTCAGTGCAAATGCGGGGAGAATTTGTGAACTCAGCGTAGCACTGTCCACACCAGTCGCTTCAATTGCCTACGTATTCCCAACTTCCGTTCAAAGGCTAGGAGACTAGGTTCTATTCTCGCATCCGAATATCTCAGCATTTGCACTCACAAGCTTCCTTGAACATTTGAGCATTGCGCAACTGTTCGGACAGAAAGTGCATTTGAGACAAGTTCATGCCAATTGGCGAGGTCCCTAAAGTGCATTCAACCTGCGAAGGATCAATACCATCACAAAGATACAAATGACACTAATTAAATCGCCGGATCAGTTCCTGGTGCTCGTCGTCTTCCATCCTCCTTCAGTATCACATCCTCAGAAAAGTATTATGCTACTGATATGGGGAACTCAATCCTCTATCAAAACCAATGCAAAGTGAGAAAGAGCTGTTCTGTTTCCCACATCAGTAACATTATAGTTTTCACCAATGTGTGCTGGCCAACGCGATATGGAGACCAATCAAATGTCGCCACTGTTTTGAAGACTTCAGTCTACTGCAACACATGATCACCTCATTCGACAATGACGTTAGGTACAAATCAGTCTCAACAGCCTGCACATCAGCACAGAAATAATGAATCGATATAGCATACTTTTGTAGGGAATTGATTGTAAGAATATGCTACGGAAAGTCCTTACCGATGGTTGGTGACAAAACCAACGCAGAACCAATGGACCGTATGCTCTGAATCAAGCTTCGTAGTATTTGAAAACACGAGCATGCAGCAGCACTTTCAGATTCCAGGACAGCAGCAACATTCGCAAGAAAATCCTGGTCGTCACTTGAATGTCGAGACATTCTAGTAGTTTACGATCATGTGTGGATTTTCGAAGCGACAGCAAATGATGAGTTCTTCATCAAACCATTGATCGATCGATCAAAAACTCGAACGAGCAGGTACTACTTTCACGAAGATGATTGCGGATCGAAGAATGACCACCATAACCAAGCACCTGCAACACGAAGTCAAGAAGTGCCATAAAAATATTGCATAAACCTTCAGTTATCAATTCCACATCACTGAGCACATTATTCTCAATTGCAGCTTCATCCGCTGAAAAAAAAAGAAAGAGCTAGAATAATCAATCAATCGTTGCCCTCCACAACTTTCCGCTTAATAAGCAAAGTTTTTAAAGAAAGAGCAAGGTCGCCATTTACCATACGATCTGCCCGTAATGTAGACGCCGTGCAATCGGTCCACAAGCAGCTCGACTTTCGAAACATTCCGAATAGCATTTGACCCTCCACATTGGTACAGAACTTCTGCCTTCGTCAGCATCAGCGCACTCGTGACAACACTCGTGACAAACAGTGTAACGTCTCGATCCGATCTTCGAATATTCCTACGACCGGTTTCGGAGCTTTACAGTGTATGACAAAATTAGCAGACTGAAGATCGACTGTTTGCTTCAACTGATGATTGCGAACAAACGATCTCCTATAATCAACTAAGTAAGCTTCATGCATTCGAACAGATAACATAATCTGATAAACGCCATAGGAATAGAAGACCAAGAAGTGCACTGAGCATTGACAAGCGAAGTGACACAGTGCGCTGATGTTGAAGGAGGTAGAGTCTCTGCACAGAAGAACGAAATTGAATCCCGGTCATCAAGTTGAATCTGCCTTTATATAATTTCAAGTGCGCAAGAGCAAAGATAGAGCACCAAACGACGGATAGTCCAGTAGGTCGCTGATGAAATCCCAAGGTCAGCGAGAAGAAGATAAGGAATTAGCCCTAGGCCGCGAGACTTATATTGGCATGGACGTTTGTCGACTTAGGACTGTTCATGGTTACAATAGAGCGTCCTTATTCGCTCGCAGCCGGAGTAGGGCGAGGATGGTTAACGTGACGACGGCGCGAGTTCCCAGGGAAAGCTGATTCACAAGGTTCAAGCGATTTGACCTAAGTTAGAAGTCTACGACTCTGACTGAGAGCCATCGCCATAGCCATAGCTCGTCGCGCTCACTCCCGCCTCGTGACACCCCTTGTGAAATGGACCCTACCGGTGTCGGATTTAGCAAAAAGGGGGAACTATTATTAGCGCCGATGGCGCAGTCATTCGTACTACAGATGAAATCACATCCACTTTCTGTCAAACTTGCTCTCGGGGAAAAAATGGAGTGACGAGGATTCAATTATGGTCAATGGCAAAGAATTATGGTGATATTGCTTGGGAGAAAATAGAGTTAATTGTAAAGTGTGTGCAACAAAGGACCATGATTCGGAGTTTGAGAAAAACACATGACAAAATTCCTTGAAGCATCAAACTGGGGTCCAATGGAGTTTGGTGCTATGTTTCTTTTGTACTATTCTTGGGTAAGCCTTCCTTTGATACCCTTGGTACAAATTGGGATTGACTTTACAATTAACTTTAATCCCTAAAGGACCAAACACCATTTTTTGACAACATAGCGTTTTTGGGCAGCTCACCACAAATGGAATTTTTATTTTTTTTCTTTGAAATTTTCACACAAGATGTGCCCAAGGAGTAGCTTTAGGGCCCAACAATTTTCATAACTTTTGACCACATGGTTAAAAAGTTATGGTATGATATGTAGTTTTCATTGTTCGGCGAGCAGCCCAGGCAGCATAAAAAAACTTCTTTAAAAATCATTTTCTAGAGAAATAAAAATTTGAAATTGGTTCTCTAGATTTATGTGCACAAGGAAAGCTTTGAATCATTCCAGTTTGATTTATGAGATGAAAGTTATGAGGAATTTTAGTTGTGGGTAGTTTGCGGGTAGTTATGGAATCTCTACTCTAAAATAAACTTTGAAGTCCTTTATTTAACTCAATTTTCAATATTTTGGAAAAAAATATAAACACAAGGTGTAGATTGTTTATTACAACATTACAATTGTTTGGATTGGCATTTTTCAATTCCATAATTAAATCCCTAAAAATTTAGTGTTTTGAATCATTTTCTACTTCTTTCTACTTACTATTTTTTTCCTATATGTTGTACAATTCCAAATGATCTGAAAATTTTTAAGGCATGTAGCTAACTTGCTTTGAAGAATGAATCCAAAGAGTTACCACCATTTTGGACATTTTTTCATACAAATGTGACCATGTGAAGTGCAGCTGCCCGTTTTTTCGCAGGGACAAAAAAAGGGTTTTTGTCACTTCAAATGCTAATATCTTGCAATCTACATGGTAGAAATTTCTGAAATTTTTTCCACATCTTATCAAACCAGTTTACTACAAGATCCTACGGTCACATGTGTCCAAAAATGTTTTTTTTCCAAAATTTGGTACTTGTACTAGAAATGCAGTTTGGGAGCGTTTTTTGTGAAAACATAGTCAAAAACCTTTAGGGGTTAATGAAGTGTCAACTCCAAGAGGCAAGTATTTTGAATTCATTGCTTAGGCTAATCTCTTTGAAGTCAATTGGTCGTGTCTCTTGCTTTCATTTGTTTTGCTATGTACAATAGTACATTAGTGTCTAGAAAAGATACGTAATTTTCTAAATGAGTCCCATCAATGTGCATTCTTATTCAACAGATTCATAAATCCAATTGCAATCTTAGTAAATTTTCAGTTATATTAACTTGAAATTAACTTTTATACCTCTCATTTGCCAAAAAGATGGCTCTCAATTCCATGCATGTTTCATCTTGCAATAGCAAGTCAAAATTACAACTTTAAACATTATCATGATTAAAACAAGAGTTATAAAGCCTTTGTAGACTCTACTATACATATCATTCTTGAGGCTAGAGATAGGACTTAGATCCCTTCTGAGGTACAAACATCCCAAAGTGTACTTTATATAGTCCCATTCAAAAAAATTGTAATGAGGTCATTAGCAACTTTAATTAAAATCTAATTACAGTACCTAAGCTATTTTGTAATTTTGTAATTTTTAATTTTTATAGCATAGAATACCTAAAAACTATTCTAAATTCCTTAATTATCCTAAATTCCTTTTGAAGTGACACCCTTAAAGCACAAAATGCTTCAATCCCCATGAATTGCCTCAACTCTATCTCAGTGAACTCATCATCTTGTTCCAATTGTTACTCTTGAAATCTTGTGTGATATAGGGTGACTACATGTTCAAAGTACAAATGAAGATGGTGGAAAATAGAGAGACGTGCATTTGGATGCGATTCCCTAATATAGACATTTTAAATGCATTTAATTCCAAATATATAGTCATCATACAAGTGAAATGGTACCAAATTACACAAATGGTGAATAATATTATGAAACTCTTTATTGTTCTCAAATATTACGAAGTCTGGGGTTGGCCATCATCCACATTGGTTTGAGTTTCTTGCATTATATATGTTTGCAATGGAGGACTAATAAAGAATCTTAAGAAAATCAAACTTGGCTCACAAGTTAATTCAATTAGTACAAGAGACAATTTGAATGGTGAAACTCCCTAAGATGATTTTGGATTAATAGAATCTATTTAAGGTAAAATTTTAAATGAATTTCATGTTAAAGTTGGATGAAAGTTGATTGAGAGTGGATGAAATGGATGAAAGTTGAATGAAAAAACACAATATTTGAGATAATAAGTATGAAAATAGTGTGAACTACATTATATTTCATTTTTTTTAAATAGTGCGAACTACTATAAAAGTAGATCTCTTCACACTTAATTTGAGTGATTCCCAAATTAGTGCAAGTTAACCTCATTAGTGCATAGCACAAGAATTGAATTACCGTTCATAAAGGTTTGATTTTGCACTGAGGCGCCAAAATTGAATTACCACGTTAGATTCCCAAGGATCCATGCCACCTCACACCATTCTCAAGATGACATGTGGCACTTAGTTTTTGTTTTTTAAATGGCTTAATTTATGCCAAATTTGGCCTTCATGTAGAATAATTTCTATTTTGCCATTTCCAAATGAAAGTAAGCCAAAAATTATTTAACACAATTGGAGGATACTAAAAGTCGACCATGTCTAGCATAATCAATCAGTCAAGGAAGGTTGACCCCTTATTGCCCTAGTGTTTTACCTTTGGAATAAACAATGGAATTTTTTATTTGCCACCCGTGATAAAATTTGCAAATTTTGAGTTCATATTTGCAATCAATGGTCCCAAACAAGATTGGAAGGGAGAAGAATTACAAAATTTATGCGGCACAAAAGAGTTAATTGTAAAGTGTGTGCAATGGGGATCAAGAGCTTGAGTTTGAAAAAACCCCATAAAACGAACTCTTTCGAGCACCCAAATTTGTGTCTCATAAATTTTGATGCTATATATATTTTTTGAAATATTTTTAGTTAATCCCTTAACATCTCAATCCTTTTTTTAAAATTTTGCACATTTTTACTTATATCTTTGTACAAAAATATCATTTATTGGAATTTCATGAAATTAATCATTAATAAAGTTTGTCTTTTTTAAGATTCAAGTGTTACATTGGATGAATGCAAAGTTGGTTGGACGAAACACCCCTTGCAAGCCCTCTGTTCATTGTCCATAAAATGGACATCAGAGCGCTTAAGGGTTAAACCTTCATTTGACACCATTGTTACAATTGGGGGCAACCTTCATGATTAACTTTAAATTAAGGTAGGAGGTTGTTAATGCAACCTTTTAAGAGCTGATTGCATTTTCAAGGAAGTTGAATTCCTTGAAACAGTTTTCAGTAAATTTGACTAGGAAGAAGAATGGAATTGACATCTAATCCAAGTCATTTCATATTTTTTGGACATTAGTGGAATTAGTTACAAATTTCTGAAGTTGAAATGCAGTGGTTTCTAAAAGCGCCCCCCTCCTGAAATGTACAACGTTGGTACATTGAAGAAAGTAAAATGTACCTCTGTTTTAGAGGTCGCTTCTAGAAACCAAACGCTTTTACAGATCCCTATTCAGCATACAATTCTTACAATTCTTATTACATTTATCCTTGGCTGGGGCCACAAGGGCCAGGGAGGATTGACCCTTGTCATAACATTATTCACCAACGCTGGGGGTACCCTTTTGCTTCTGGAGTCCCCCCAGCAAGGAAGTTTCTTGAAAGAGCTACGTGGTGAGAGTTCATATGGTGCTACAGCCAACACTGTTCCGGAAGCCAATCAGAATTTTGCATTTTAACTAAATTCAACCCCCTAGGCATCTCGGGGGGGAATTATACCTCATGTGTCAGGGTCGTCAGGAGCCCAATTAGTAATGTTATGTGTATTGCCCCGTGTTTTACCCCTGCAGAAAACACTGGAATTTTTAATTTGCTGCAGATGACAAAATTTTCAGATTTTGAATTCATATTTGCAATCAGAGGCCCTAAATTAGCTAGGAGATGTGGAGGAATAAAAAATTTAACCTGGCACAAAATAGGAGACAATTTTTATTACATTTTTCCTTTGATGGGGGAACACAGGAGTCAATCCTCCCTGTCCGGGCAACAAGAGGTCCCATCAGTCCTCCCTGTCCGGCATGATCCATCGTCCAGCTCGTCACCGTACGTCAATATCTGATCTGAGTGACTGGGAGATTTGATTCATGGCGACGGGGACGACGGCAAGTGCATGGGCAATGTGAGGACTGAGGAGGCAGGGGTGGGGCCGGCTCACACTCCTCGAGAAAAAAAGCGCACCCTGGACTTCGAAAAGTCACAGGAACCAAAAGCCATTCGAAGCGGAACCGACATGCAGGGCAGAACGACCAGGTGCCCAAGACCAGTCCATGACTCGTGGTTTTGAGGCTCCACTAAATAAGGTACGGTTTTGACTTGTGGTTTTGACTCAAATTTACACTATGTGCAGATGTTGCTTTTTCATAGCCTTCAGCAATGTATAAACAATGTACATTTTAGGAGGTGGGCGATTTTAGAGCCCTAGGCCATTTCAGCTTCAAAGTTATATAACTTATTCCACAAAGCTCCACAAAAATATGAAACCAGCTAAGGTAGATGCCAATTCTACTTGCCTTTCCAAAAAGAATTACTCAAAATTATTTCAAGAAGCTTCGCTTCCCCAAAATTCAGTTTCAACTCTTAGGTGAGCAATTTTTGGACTTGTTACCTTAGTGAAATTAGGTTGCCCCACACTAATTTCTCGACATTCTACAGAATATAAATATTTATTGTTTCAGTACAAGAATTTACTACTTTTGAATTAAGTATTGTTGTAATTGGGACTCGTGGACCTCCATGTGTACAAATGGAAATATATGTAGAAATTTTTGCTGATTTTGGTGGCTTGGAAAGTAATTTTCTTGATGTAAGGCAACCTAATTGTTAAAACAACCTCATTTCACTATATAGTGTAGCTCTAAAAGTGATCATGACATATATATCACACAGAGGTACATTTTGCTTTCTTCGATGTACCAACAATGTACATTTCCAGGAGTTGGTTGCTTGTAGTGAGCATTGTGTTTCAACTTCAAAAACTTTGTAACTAATTCCATGAAGAAGGTCCAAAAAATATGAAACGACTTACTTGGGGTTTGATGCCAATTATTTCATTTTTCTTCCCTATAAAAATTTATTGAAAAATTGTTTCAAGGTGTTTAGCTTCCCCTTCAAAAGACAATCAACTCTTAAATGGTCACTTTTATTGAGAGCAAACTACCTTATGTCACGTGAAGTGACATTGGAATCATTTTACATTGAATTGTAGTGTTAGATGAACTCCCTTAGGAATTCTTTTTAGTTTGGATGAGTTTCATCCAAATGATAGAGTTCATCCATCTTAGGGTTTGAGTATTTAGGTGGAGAGAACTCCTTGGCTTGACATTAGTGGTAGTCACAGCTTGTTCACCGTGATGGTGAACAATGAACAATGAACAATGGAAAGTGCTTTGAGGGGCCAATGAGAAGGGACGAATATTGAACAAGCCGTGACCATCCTTTTTGTTCAAATGTTGAGAATGAACAATGAAGGATGGATAATGGCGAGATGGACGGATGTAATTGAAAGTTAAGAGAACAAAGGAATAATCTTAGCGGAACATTGATTGTTCACTCCCAACATCCACCTCCGGAGGTGGATGTTGGGAGTGAACAATCAATGTTCCGCTATGAATATTCCGTCAAAAGCAAGCCAACCCTACGGCGCCACCACTTGAATGTTCATTGTTCACCATCACGGTGAACAAGCTGTGACTACCACTATTGTTGTTAAGTCAAGTTGTGTGAGCATTTTTAGAAAGAGTTGTGTGTTTTGCTTTGCTTGGAGATGATGGATTATCATTTAGTAAAAGCTTCACTTCTTCTCTTACATTTATACTTTTTGGTTTGAGGGTGTGTTTGTTATGCATTCTTTTTTTAGTTTTTGATTGCATATTTGGTGTTAGTTGTAACATTCAATCTGTTGTGTGTTGTGATCCTTATTTACATAACACTTAGTAACTTGGCACTTGGTACATTTGGCGAGTAAAGATTTGGCATGAGTTAATAGTTTTTTTGTGAGAAAAGTGTCATGTATCATCTTGGGATTGTTTTAGAATGGTGTGGATCTCTCTAAATATTTGACAAGGATATTTGATTTTGGAACTTCCTTGTTGAGAATGACCATTACATATGTACGGTATTGTACAATGCTGCAAGCCGGACAATTTTTACTGGATTTGGATCAAAGGGGATCAGATGTGGTTTTGCGTCTGTAATGTTGTATGTAGAGAAGTTTGACAAGGACCATCAACTTTAAGAGCAATACAATACTACAAGGAGAGTCTCATGGACTATGGTAGCTACCAATTTATTAGTCGTGGCTTGAAGGGTAGGAGGCTTTGCAAAAATAAAAGCTATATATACAGGTGTTTGAGTAGCAAATTACTTAAATCATCTACTACTATATAGATGGAGTTTACGTAGAATAGCTATTTGTTAGTTTTCCTCATTGGTAGAGTGGCACACACTTTGGAATACATGCATGTAAGGAAAAAATACAGATAGAAACATTGAAGTTTGTATATTTATTTATAAAATCATCTATTATTAATATTTTCCATTCAAATATTAGCAAATCTATTATTATTTTCTTAATTAACAAATTTTTTCCATTTCAAACATACTTTTTAAAGTCAATTCCTATTGGACATCATATGACTGCATATTGATTACTAAAAGACATAATATTGAATTTAGTCATTAGGCGTGCATCAAAACTCTATAATCTATTGAAACCCTAAAATGTTGATGCCACCGTTTTAAGGTTTTCTATAAAGGTATATTGTAGTCAAGGCCATTATTTGATTCTTAGATGTTATATTGTCCACTTACCACTTTTGTATTTGAGTTCAAATTGTTATTTTTAATTTTTTAATTTCATCTATTTCACTTTATTTTTTCATATTATCTATATCCACTTGTTAAACTCTAAAATACCCAATCAACCATTTTATGGATGCTTCCCAACTTTAGAGGCTACCTAAATCTTCATGAAATAGCAATTTTGAAATTTTATATTTTTTTCATGCAATTCATGATTCATCAAGCTGTATTTTTATATCCAGAAAAAACTTTTGATTTGGACAAAAACTCTACTTTAAGTGATTATTCAAAGTCAAATACTTTAAGAAATGCTGATTGTAAATTGTCTTGCAAAAAAAACTAGCCAATCAAAAGGCTATCCCAAAAAAAAATCTCATAGGTGGGCAAGTGGAGAAGGGTTTGATTGGCTGGAGCATATAGTGAATAGACATAATCAAGTGAAATTTTTGTTTTTCCAATGTACCTCACTTGATTGCAAGGCTTTAAAAACAATTTTCCGTTGCTCTAATCCTTGTGAAAATTGCATTCATAATTGCATTTGATAAAATAATAACAAATATTTCTTTTCCAAAAATTTGAAATATGGTCCCTTGAAGTTGTTCTACCTAAGAAAAAATTATTATTTTAATTGAAAATATTTCATAATCCATTTAATCAAAGTCTTTTAAAATTGAAGGGTAGGCTAATTTAATTGTCATGAAGAAGATCTTAATATTAGATTTTTGAACAAATGATTGATATATATATATATATATATATATATATATATATATATATAAAACGATAGTTTGGAAGTGGTTTTGGAGGTAGGACTATCCCTTGGGCATGTAGGAGTTAACACCTCAAGGATCAAGATAACACAATCTGCACTCTTCAAATTTTCAATGCCAAATTCTTAGTAGGGTGAAACAATTTTTAATATTTTGTAAACTAGGATCTTGAAATGCAACAAGGTTATATACTTGTTGCATTTTTTGATTTTCAAAATTTCAATGTGAAAAGTATTTTAAATTTTATTTATGAAATGCAGTCTAATAGAAAATAGAAGCAAACATATTGTTTTCCAATGAAAGGACTAGTAGGGATGGAATTTCTTTTTGGAATAGTAGTCAATTTTTAGACATTTATAGTCTTTATTTTGCACAAAGAAACTGATATTAAAGAAAAAATTCAATTTTTTATTTTTAGCAGTTTTAAATATACAAGGTTCAATCTGGTGTGATTAATCCCTAAAGGTTTTTGACTATGTTTTCACCAAAACCACTCTAAAACTGTCATTTTTAAGACAACCACCAAAGTTTAGGAAAAAAACAATTTAGGACAAATTTAACCGTAGGATCTTTTAGTAAACTGATTTGAAAAGATGTGGAAAAAATTTCAGAAATTTCCGCCGTGTAGATTGCAAGATATTAGTGTTTGAAGTTACAAAATTCTTTTTTTACCATTGCAAAAATCCGGGCAGCTGCACTTCAGAAGGCAATATTTGTATGAAACAAAGTCCAAATGGTTGTAACTCTTTGGGTTCATTCTTCAATTCAAGTTGGCTACATGCTTGAAAATTTTCAAATCATTTGGAATTGTAAAACATGTACACAAAAACAGTAAGTAGAAAGAAGTAGAAAATGAGCGAAAATACTAAATTGTAAACAATTTATTTATGGAATTGAAAAATTCCAATCCCAATCGTAAAAATGTTTTAATAAATGAACTACAACTAATGTTTTTTTTTTTTTTCAAAAATATTAAAAACTGAATTAAATAAAGGATTTCAAATTTTTTTTGTAATGTATAGATTTTATAACTAGTGGCAAACTACCCCAAACTAAAACTCCTCATAACTTTTGACTCATCGATCAAAATGGGATGATCCAAAGCTTCCCACTTAGATAAAAATCTAATAAATCAATTTAAAAATTTTATTTTTTTTAAAAGTCATTTTTAGAGAATTTTTTTGAGCTGCCCAGGCTGCCCAAAGTTCAAAGAAAATCACATATCATGCAATAACTTTTTAACCATGTAGTCAAAAGTTACAAAAATTGTTGGGCCTTAAAGCTACTCCTTGGGCACATGTTGTATGAAAACTTCAAAGTAATAAAAGAAAAACTCCATCCGCAGTGAGCTGCCCAAAATCGCTATGTTGCCAAAAAATGCAATTTGATCCTTTAGGGGTTAAGAAAATTAATTAGAATGATTCTAAATTTTTGAAGAATCAACTGTTCAATTTCAAACATCGACATATATATATTAAAATTTTAAAATTCTATAGGATCCAATTTGGTTAATTATGGTTTTCTATTCCTTATATTTGAAAATGTGTATAATTTTGAGAGACATTTTTATTTTTCAAATTTTTTAATTAAAAAATACTGCATTTGTCAAAGATTCTAATACAATTTTTTAGGAGTGGGTAAAAAATCACTATTCATCTTTTTATAATTTTTCTTCCCCCAAATTTGTATTTTTTTGTCTATAAAGTTGATCATCCAAAATTATTATAATCTAAAAATCCAACTGTCAATATTTTCCACAATTAACTCTATGCATAGTAGACCAAATAGTCTTTACGTTTTCATAGTTAAAATAAAAAATATAAGTACATCCATGTGTGACAATTCATTGAAGACCTTCATTATCAAAAAGTTATTGGACCTTTAAGGTTTAATGTAGCATTGTTAAGTGGAATGCAAATTTAGGCAGCAATGGAGATCTTTATTCAATGTAGATATTATAACAATAGGTTTAGATATGGAAGGTATATATTTCTAAATTGAATTTGCTTCTCAAATCCTATAATTTTTCATAGGACAAGAAGGTTTATGAAGATTTAAGGTTGTTTGATAGATTCGAGTTTTTCTTCAAGGATTTAAATCCTTTGTAAAAGAAAAAAATTTCAATAGATGTTGAAGTTTACTTCAATTTTTTTGAAATATCATCAATTTTAGCATTCTATTAGATGTTGCTATTTTACAATTTTCTTTATTGTCAGAATCTACTAACAATGATGCGGGCAATGATGGCATTATAAATTTCAATTCATAAATAATAAATTTTTGGGGAAAAAAAATCATAAATGGATTTTTGAATTGTGTGTTACTCCCTTTAAAATCAAAGTATAAGTATGGAGGCATCTGAATGGAGGCACTATTTGAAGTATTGGCCAGAAAAATCATTTAAAAAAAATCATTTTTTAGACGTTTGAATAATATTTTTCAATCTAAAAATAAGGACGTCACAAAGGTTGTTCAATATCTTAGTTCATTTGTATATACAAAACAAGCATGTCAATCATACTTTTATGAGATGATATTTTAGTTTACCAATATTTTTGTTTTCTACTTTATTTGATTACCATGTGAATTAAAGGCTTCTCAAAGATTCATACCTTGTGCTATGTACCAAGTTACTAATTTAGTACCTAAAATTCTTTTATGTTTAGAGGCCTAAAAGTGCTTCAAAATATTCATCCCCCAAGCAAGGTAAAACACTTTTGCAATATTTTTTTTTAACTAATTTAATTGTAGAATCCTTTGGTTAAGTTGTTCAAGTCCATTGTCCCAAATTTTAGATTGATTATCCCCACCAATCGCAAGTTTAATGTGCTTAAACTTCAAAATGTAGGCTTTTTTAGCCCTTCCAAAAGGTGAAGTGTTGAAGAAAAATAATGACCAAATTGAAAATTATCCTATTAGTATAATAAGTTCGTTCCAATGGAGACGGTCAAGTAGGGAATCTATGCTAATAGGTTCAATATCTAAATTTGAAATATCTTGACTTAAATTCAATAATCCAACTAAGAATTTCATAGCCAAAAGCATTACTATATAACTACAACAACATTGCATCCCGCATTGCACATCTCAATTGGAATTCAACATTGTAATCATTTAATTTCACCAACTTTTAGATTGAGTTCATAACTCATCCATTTACAAACTTAATCAATTTCAAATCATAGACATGCATACATATCACACAAAATCAAATTGGTGAATAATTAAACCAAATTGGTGAATAATTCATCGTTTAGAAATTAAGTTCTCAAGGTCCAGTTGGTCACATTCTAATCTCACTTATACTTATCTCATTACTTCTTCATCAAGCACTCCCATCCATTACTATAAACTCCTTCCAATTTGATCTCTTCATCTTGCCATTTGCTCATAGACATTAATCTCTTACACTTCCACACTTCCAGTAATACACCGATTCGTTACACCTTTGGGTAACTTCAAATTCGGTTCAACTTCCACTCTATCCCAACTAGGACATAATCATAAACTTCCACACAAACCTTTAAACACCTAGATCACCCTCGTGATATTGTAGGCCTATATACTAACACATAAACACTCACCAAGCACCAACTTGGAATACACACAAGAAAACAAACAAATACGTAGCACAAACTGGCTGGAACACGACTGGACTTTCACTCAACAGACGGTGAAGAAAAATGAGAGAGAAAACAAACCAAATAGGAACCACAAAGTGGCAGTTACTGCAAGGGGAAGGAGGACAACCTAACCACCTACAACTACCAACTAGGAAATGAATTGACAACTAAATACAACTACACAACATTCATTCCTCCCTTCCTACATTCAATTCCCATCCAACTAGGCTTGACCAACTAGACACAATGCCAACTAGGACTAAAAATTCACTTGATATCCCTTTAACACACCTTAGCCTCAGACCTTAGCCAACTGGATAGACAAATTGACACCCAAGTTGATACCTTCCAAATTGGGCAATTGGCCTAGCTATAATCCTTCCTTCTTCCATTAAATACCAATCAAAATACCAATTTGGACAACCAAAAAGATTCTAGTCTGGATCAAACAACTCACCCAAATGGCCCACATGGACTAAAACTTAACAAACAAATTGTCAAAATCTATAGAACACTCAAAAATTCAACCCCAAAATTGCAAAATTAACAGTCCGACTAGGAGATTTACATGAAGTTTTGTCTTTCAACATTTTAAGAAAAACAAAACATATCTCCTATAACTTGTGCATTTTAGTCAATAAGATGGAATTTTTTTGAAAACATCAATAAAAAATTTAACCAAAAAAACTTTCATATTCTTTTAAGAAAAAATCATAAAGTGGAAGGTGTTATTGAATGAAAGATAAAACTATTATGCTAATACTTTTGAAAGAGTTTGAGAAATGTCAATCCCAATGGTGAGAATGTTCTAATAAACAATTAATATCCTTTATTAGTATATTTACTTTAAAATTTTCAAAATTGAGAGCAAAAGACAAATTCATATGTTTTTTTTACCTTCATTGCATAAATTCTTCATGTCTTTTAGTTAACTGTTACTTTTATGTCTTAAGGTCGATTCCCACTTGGCGTTTGCATAACACCATGTGATTAAAGATAAAACCTCTGCATCAAAAGGAAATAATTTTTTATAACGGGAGTCAGGTCCGGAACCGCAGTGATTGTTTCTTACTTGCGTGCAGTTCCCACATGGTTCGTACTTCAGTTTAGCCGTCCTGAGGGACCCTTACATATCCGATTACCGTCGCCAAAGTCACACTTGGCCAAAAACAATCAAAATTCCAAAATCTGAATGATTTTGAAAATAAACAAGTCATCTTGTCAAATATGTGGAAAATGAATTGTTAAGAAAACCCCAATACTGGAAAAGATTATCCTAAAACTCTATGCCAACACATGACCTTTGAGCAATGGGTGGAGAGATTGTTTTTTATAAGGAAATCCATTGTCCATTGTGAATCCTCAAAGGATATGGGACAATTTGAAGATGAGAACTTGACCACTCATTGTCAAAACACAGGAATTGTGTTCAATGTAGAACTTCAGACCTCATGTAGGCGTAGTAGAGTAACTTTTTTCAAGAAACTTCAAACTAAGAAAATTTGGTAAATCAATCTCACTTTAATTTCTAAAAATCCGTTTGAGATTTGAGCCTCCAGTCAAAAGTTAGGGACAAAATTCAAAGAGGGGTTGGGGACAAACCCCTAAAGTTTCATTGCAAATTAACCCCTAAATATCGAAGGCCTTTTTTGAGCTTCTTGAAACTTGCTCTAAATTGAACTAGAATATTTTGATAAGTTTTATCAATTTTTTTCAGAATTATAACCATATAAATTCAAACCAAACATGTCAAGTATCACATGGAAAAAAAAAATTAACAATATCACTTATGAATTGAAAGATTGTAATGTTTGATCATGAGGGTGTTAAAACTATGAAACCAATTTGAAGTCTTTCAATATTCTTTCTACATGTCAAATCTAAACAATTGGTCACCAAAAAAATACAAGGGTTAAAGAGCAAAATATGCATAAGCCCTATCAATTCACGGCTTCTCAAAATCTATATATTCTTTTATATTTTTAGTAAAATATCATGTAAAACCATGAAAATTGACTTTAAAAATTCACCAAAAATGGAGTTTTGCAAATTTTGAAATTGAAACTTGGAATGCTTGATTGAGATTGTATAAGGATGCAATGATAATTATCTTTACCAAAATATAACAATTATACTCCATGTTGTATAAAAAGAACAGAATGGCTTAAATTGGCTGGTTGTAAGATTATTGTACCCAACTGTACTCTCCTTTTCTAATAAAATCTTTTTCTCATCACTTCCATCTAAAATAAAAAAATAAAAAATAAAAAACAATCTTATTGCAAATCACAATTTTCATTAATTCTGAAACACTAGACAATCCAAAAGTGACTAATGATAATTTTCTAGATCACCGTAGAAATGAAAAATGTAACTATTGGTTCATAAATTAAATCATTTTTGACAAAATACCTTGGTGATAACTCTCTTCTTTCTAGGATTAAAGATTTCAAATAAGTGCACTTTGTAGATGAAATGATGAATTGAATTGCACTTCTTGTTGCACAAAGTCAAAAAAATGATCCTTCCAACCCCTCTTCAAATTTTGTCCTTAACTTTTGATTGGAGACTCAGAATCTCAAACAGATTTTTGGAGATGAAATTTATCTTGATTTACCATTTTTTCTTAGTTCAAAGTTTCTTCAAAAAAGTTTTTCTACTATGCCTACATGAGGTCTGAAGTTATACATTAAACACAATTCCTGGATTTGACTTAACTAGGTATGAGGTTATGAGCGGTTGAGCTTCTACTAGTCCTAATTTACATATCCCACATGGTTTGTTTTACCTCCCATCACCCCACTTGTATAAATAGATTGCCTATACAATTTTGAACACTCGCAGCAGAAGAGGTTTACAAGTGAATGTGTGGTGGTTGCTAGAAAATTACAGTATCTTTTGATTTTTTTCTTGCCCGATCATGCTCATTTTTGCCTTGTGCAGCCACTATTCCTGTTTAATTGACTGTCGACCCAGCATGTTTATAAGAGTGGCCGTCAGCAGCTGAAATCTTTATTTTCAGAAGATGTCTAATTTTTTCTGACGGACTACTTCAGCTCTGGTGGGCCAAGCATACAGAAGTAGTTTATGGTTGTACCAGCGCTCTTTGGTCCATGCCACCTCGACTGCCATGTAGGTTCGGCAGATAATTGAGCCTCAGGTGGGAATGCACGATGATTTCTATCTGATTTAATGCTACCGTAAGGCCAAGTGGGAATCGACCTTTATGCACATAAGCACTTTGAGCTACTACCAGCATCGTCCGGCACGGGTTCAAACTAGTTCTTCAATACTTAAAAAAAGAAAAAGAAAACAACAATTTTTGTGACCTTTGAAATCAATAATTCCTAGAAATGCCTCCAAACTTGCCCATGACTGTAAAATAATTATATTCCCGCATTTCTAAGAGAAACCCATATCCAAAAACCAACTTTGCATGCACAAACAATTCAGAAGTCAAACCTCAGGAATGGACCGAAACCGTCAAAATCCACAATTTGGTTGCAAACAAATTTAAGAGCTACTTAAGAAGATGAACACAAACATCAACAATCATCTGATAAAGTGGCAATTCTTGAGGATTTCTATGAATTTGTTTGTCACGTTAAATTTTTAATTGTGATCAGATTTTGTAAACAATTTGTTGCGTTCAATTCTTTTTGTAGCTCAAGCTCGTGATTCGACTCAAGCTTGTTTGATGCTGTAATCCAGTACTCCGGAGTACTTTTTAGACCTTTGAATTTGCAATTCAGTTTGACTAAAATTGATGTTTGATTCATACTCTCATATGATATTTTGTAAGGCTCGATCTGGTTTCACTGCGGATGATTGCTGGATCGTTGAAGGATCGATAGCACCGACAGTTGCAACCATGATTTACAAACAGCTGTTCGCTTCGCCTCTGGATTTCAAACCAGCTTGTCGATCCTCTGGATTCATAATACAACGATAGTATTCTTGAAGAGTTGTATTTGTTGGTCATTTGATCAAAGTCCGTGTGATCAGCTGAAACTGAGAAATGTCACAATGACTGTCGTTGGCAGCTTTTAGTTAAGCTGAGGAGATGAACATTGACAACGGGTTTTTTAGAGAGATATAGCCTGTAACACAGTACCAGCAGTTGAGACCTACGTGATTGCCAAGAAATGTTTGGCACCCATGAAAAATGAAAAAGAAGGAGCCGCCCGGCATTAAATCCTGCATCTACCTTCACAAAGTAACCAGAAATTCAGACTTTCAAACAAAAAAACAAAAAAACAAACAAACAAACAAACAGCTCAATTCCAATGCTACAGTTTGATACGTCCGTGCAAGATATGTGCCAGAAAACGAGAATCCTCAGAAACAAAGTTGAAAATGTCAAATGATTCACGGTGTTCATTGTCATAGTGACACCTCAGATACATGTTTTGAGATTCAACTTCAATTTCGGTAAATTGGGAGCACGTCCATACATGGTTTTGGGATTCAATGCGGGCTGGATATAATTGGGATTGAAATGGAGGTCACATGTGAGGTCATTGGCATTTGACAGACTCGTCAAGAAGATGGTGTCCATTCTCGTTGATAATTCCTAAACCTGCATTGAATCCCAATAGCCAAACCAGTGCAACTGAAATTCGAGTGTAAGTTGAGCCCTGTTTCTATAATTTTTCAATTAGGAACCAACTGTTAGATGCGGTGAATCAGTACCTGTACTCACAAGTTTCACAAGTTTCAGTAGGAGCTAATTACAAATTATGGGGAATTTCATTAAAATGGCGCCATTCTGCAACTTTGATACTTTGATGGCATAGATTGTGCAAGTCTGAAATCTATACCGGTGTTAGATGGCACTTGTATGGTTTAGACGATGCGGTCTGAAATGTATACCTGTCCTAGGTGTCATTTTTATGGTTTAGACCGCGCAGCCTGAAAATGAAATTCCGTATAAATACAACTGTGCATATCAGAATTGGTCGCTTTAGGTGAGCACGGTGAGTCATTGAATTATTCCACTATGAATTTTCAACTTACTGCACACCCTCTCTGAGCTCTACGAACTTACTGGACTGATCTTGGCTATTTGCAAACCAAGTTGTGCATCTCCAAGTCATCAATCTTTCATTCTCCTCTGTTAATTTGGTCATTTCTAGATTGGTATAATTATGTATTTAGTATTTATTAGTGAAACCTATATATTGGGATAGGGGAAGAGACTTGGGAAACGAATCACATGACGAATTACATGAATGCTTGTTGGATGAAATAATTGAATGATATTTCTTTGGGATGAAAATGTGACAGTTCACTTGTTGTGATGGGGTCATGGAAGGGATTGTGACACTGTGTACTTTATATTTTATATATATTCTGTGTTGTATTTTTATACAGTTTGATGAGGTTTAGAATACCGTAGTATGCAACTAGATCAAAGTCATTATTAAAAAAATAACAAAGAATGAAAAAATTCTCATAATGTAGCATACGGTCTCTAAGAAAACAAATTGCTAGGAAATGCATGTCCTCCAATAGTTGAAAGATAATTGTTGTATATTTATCAAAACATAGCTCATTAAATCAATGTAGCATGGCAATGTGTCATAGAGTCCACTTTTGTAAGGAAGCACTAAGGATAGCACTGCTATGTATGCCTTCATAGCTTTGATATTAGAACTATCAATCGCTTGTAGTATACTAAATTACTAGGGATATATTAAAAGGCATTTTGTAGTGGAATTCTACTCTAGATTACAACAACAGAAGGGGATCCAATTCAAAGATTTAAAAGTGACTACACTAGCGTAATAGGTGTTAGCACTTGGTTGAGGCACTACATAAGGATAAAAAAATGCCCATGATAGGTGAAAGACAACTATGTAAAGATTGGGGGACACCTAAGCTTGCATACACATGATGACTACTTAGGTGGGAATGAATGCAAGAAACACATGTATTTTTTCATGTTACATATCTACTGCAATAGTATTTTTTTGACCATAACTATTGTGTTTTACCTACAAATGAACCAAGATTCAAAATCAAAGTATTCATGATTGTTTTATCCCTTGAATTAAAATAAAATAAATTAAATTAAATTAAATTTTATGTAAACAAACAACAATTAGATGTCACTTTTCCAAAATGGAGGGGCGGATATACATTATATTTAGCCCCCACCAAATGAATCTAAAAATTAGAATCCGACAATAGAGTTGTTAATTAAGCCATGCAAAAACCATTCTTTTATGGGGTGAATGTTTTAATACTTATTCAAGATTGCATTTAAATTCTTACACTACTTGACTGTTTTTAGGAATGACAAAAAAGTATGGTTTAGTCCATTGTCTTTAACCCCTAAAGCCCCGAGGCCTTTTCTCCATCAAAACACACTCAAAACTGTCACTTCTATTGCAAAGAGCAAAAAACTATAAACATTGTTTTTTTTTGCATATCTAACCATAGGATCTTGTACTAGACTAGTATAAGAATGTATGAAATAAATTTCAGAAACTTTGACCAAATAGATTGCAAGATATTTGCATTCAAAGTGATGAAAACAAGTTTTTTTGCACCTTGCTTGACTAGATTTTTGGGCTTTGAACCTATTTAACTTAAATTTTTTGTATTGCTGATTTTGATTTTCTAAGTTTATATGTTGAATACTTCAGTTGGGAATCTAGGAAAAAAAATTCAAGAAAAAAACACTTATTTGTCACTCATAAAAAAATTGTTAAGTAGAAGTAGATTCAAGATTGAAGGAATAACTAAATCGTTAATAGCTCTAAGACAAAATTGAAATACCATAATCCCAACGGTGAGATTGTTCTAGCAAGCAAATTCAACCTTGTCTAACAATTTTTTTCTGAAAATTGAAAAAATTGCATTCAAAAATGAATCCTAAAAGTTATTTTTTCAAGAAAATGCTTAGATTGCCCGAAAAACTAAGATTGTCCATAACCTTTTCATTATTAGTCCAAATAGAATGAATCAAAGCTTCAAATGTACACAAAAAGACATAGATTTTGGAAAAAATATTTAAAAATTTATTTTGACTTTTTGTGATTTTTTTGTGTTGCCCGTCGAACTCTATTTTTGGCATAATTTTTTCTCCCGGGCACCATTTGAAATAAAAATTATATATCCACAAAGCTCTTGCAGAAATGCACAACCTCAAAAAATCCCAAAAAAATTCTCTACAAATTGAGGTCACAGGAACCTACCTGGACCCAAATTGTCCCCCGAGGGGACAAACGTGCCTTTAGGGGTTAATTATTTTGGAATGATGACAAGGAATGTTGCATGCAATCTAATTACATTGAGTTGGCTTCTTTTGAAATGGAGGTTTAGGTACCACTGGGGGCAATGAGTGATAGCAATAGAAAACTATGTGTGAACAAATGATAGGGTGCTCAAAGAATATTTGAGATAAAAATTATAATTTGTTTTATATACTATCTAGGGTACATAAATGCCATGCCATGTCTTCAAACTACTATAGGATATAAAAAAATAGGTTCAATTAGAAAAAATTAGACCTATAATACCCCTGTTTTTATTCTTTATTTTGGCCAAAAGTATTAAATGTTGCTACCTTGTGAGTGGCATATTCAAAGTGTTCAATAATTTTATAGACTTTACTAATTTCTACAGTAGACATTGGCTGGCTTTAGGTGTCTGTCATTTAATTTTGGAAATTGGCAGTTCTTGTTCTGAGCCCTTTGGTTGTCATTCCAGTTGTTCAAGATTCAAGGTCCACACTGGAGTTTGGAGATCGCCCGGTCTGTCTTTTCCACTGTCTTTGGTTTAGGGCGGCATACTACCATTTCATACTACCATAATTGTGCAAAAATATTTCTTACATTCCATTTCATTCTATGATTTAATACTACCATGATAGTGCAAAAATAAATCTTACATATTATTGTGCATACTGTGAAGACATGTACATTGAATCAAACAATGTAGGTTAATATAAAAAATAAGTTAATATAAAGTTGATATCAAAAAGCGATCTCTATATCATTATATTAATCATGTAAAAAGGGACCTAAACTTAAAGTTCAATTTATAGCATTCAAGAATATGATACCTACCTAATAAATGAGTGTCATTGACAATTTTTATGGAAGATACAATAGTAGTATTAACTACACTTATTCGTTAAGTTATAGTTGTAAGTAGTCATTAGTGGGGGAAAAAAAAGAAAGTTTGAAAGAAATTTAACCCCTAAAGGACCAAACACCGTTTTTTGACAACATAGCGTTTGGGGGCAGCTCACCACAAATGGAATTTTTATTTTTTTTATTTGAAATTTTCACACAAGATGTGCCCGAGGAGTAGCTGTAGGGCCCAACAATTTTCATAACTTTTGACCACATGGTTAAAAAGTTATGGTATGATATGTAGTTTTCATTGTTCGGCGGGCAGCCCGGGCAGCAAAAAAAACTTCTTTAAAAATCATTTTCTAGAGAAATAAAAATTTGAAATTGGTTCTCTAGATTTATGTGCACAAAGAAAGCTTTGAATCATTCTACTTTGATTTATGAGATGAAAGTTATGAGGAATTTTAGTTGTGGGTAGTTTGCGGGTAGTTATGGAATCTCTACTCTGAAATAAACTTTGAAGTCCTTTATTTAACTCAATTTTCAATATTTTTGGAAAAAAATATATACACAAGGTGTAGATTGTTTATTAAAACATTACAATCGTTTGGATTGGCATTTTTCAATTTCGTAATTAAATCCTTAACAATTTAGTGTTTTGAATCATTTTCTGCTTCTTTCTACTTACTATTTTTTTCCTATATGTTGTACTATTCCAAATGATCTGAAAATTTTCAAGCATGTAGCTAACTTGCTTTGAAGAATGAATCCAAAGAGTTACCACCATTTTGGACATTTTTTCATACAAATGTGACCATGTGAAGTGCAGCTGCCCGGTTTTTCGCAGGGACAAAAAAAGGGGTTTTGTCATTTCAAATGCTAATATCTTGCAATCTACACGGTGGAAATTTCTGAAATTTTTTCCACATCTTCTCAAACTAGTTTACCTGAAGATCCTACGGTTACATGTGTACAAAAATGTTTTTTTTTCCAAAATTTGGTACTTGTACTAGAAATGGCAGTTTGGGAGTGTTTTTTGTGAAAACATAGTCAAAAACCTTTAGGGGTTAATGTAGGACAAAAATTGTAGTAGAATTTTTTGTTAATCTAAATTACCATATCAGTTACTCATATCAATTGAGAATTATAAGTAATGCAAGCCCCTTTTCTAATAACCCAAAGTAGGAAATTATATAATGATAGCGTGTTTTTTTTAAAAATAAACAAATAATACCCTCCTAAAAAATACTTGGTGTTTGCACCTTTCCCCTTAATGTTTTTACACATTGCCTCGCCAGGGAACCATGGATTGTTTTTCTTGAAATGAGATTGATTGATAAAAAAATATTCAGTTGAAAAAATGAATGTTTTTTCTTTCTTTATATATATATATTCTAATTTAAAAAAAAAATAAACGTCAAATATCTATTTTCTTAAAATTTTCATAATTAATCTATTTTTGAGTATTATTTTTGAAGAATTTCTTACTTGACTTTCTAAAAACACATTACTTTTAACGTTCAACTAATTTTTTGTGTTTCATTCATTTAAATTTCTTCAAACTCATGATAATCCAAATGCTATTTGCAAATGTAAGAAAATTAGTTGTTTCTTGCTATTTTCTAGTGATAGGTTCAACAAACAAGGTAAGTATAAATTTATTCTTTAATCCCTAAAGGACTAACCTTGTATTTTTGGCAATATAACTTTTGGGGGTAGGTACATTGGAACGGAGATTTGATTTATTTAGGCTGAATTTTTTTTACAAAGTGCAAATGAGGAATATATTTCATGAGTGTTAAATTTCATTTCATTTGAGTATACAAGTGAAAAGTTGTTTGTTTCTCAACTCTAGTAGCCCAAGCAAGATCATAAAAATCACTTTTTTCATAAATAAAAATTTAAAATTCATTTTTTAGATTTATATATATGTGAAAAGCTTTTAATCATTCCAATTTGATCAATGAGATGAAGGTTATGAGGAGTTTCAATTTGCGGGCAGTTATGGAATCTCTATTCTAAAATAAACTTTGAAGTCTTTATTTTATTCAATTTTCAATATTATGGAAAAAAAATAAAATTGTAAGATGTAGATTGTTTATTATAACATTACAACCATTGAGATTGGCATTTTTCAAATCCATAACTAAATTCTTAACAATCTAGTATTTGAATCATTATCTATATTTTTCTACTTACTATTTGTTTCCTATATGTTGTACAATTTCAAATGATCTAAATTTTTTCAAGTATGTAGCCAATTTACCTTGAAGAATGTACACATAGAAGAACTATCATTTAGGACATTTTTACATACAAATGTGACCTTATGAAGTGCAGCTACCCAATTTTTTGCAATGCCAAAAGAAGGATTTTTGTCACTTCAAATGCTAATATCTTGCAATCCACATGATGGAAAATTCTGAAATTTTTCCACATCTTCTCAAACCAATGTACTACAAGATCATATACTTTTATGTATCCAAAAATGTGTTTTTTTCTAAATTTTTTATATATACTAAAAATGACAATTTTAGAATGTTTTTAATGAAAACATAGTCAAGGAACTTTAGAGGTTAAGATGGTCAATAAATTGTTGACTTTCTATGGACAATCTAAAGGCTTTAATAAGTGATAAGGTAAAATAACCCATTGTGGTTAGAATTTAGAGTTTGAACTCATGTGGTTGTTGAAATTTTCCAATTTTTTTTCCACAGTAGTACAAGTGTGAGAAACAATGAGAGCAATTGAAATTTTTTTTTTCTTGACAAAGTATGAATTTGTTATGAATTTTTGAAGTGTCCAATGCATCATGGCCCAAAAGAGTCTAAGACTACCTTAGAACCAACAAAACCTAAATCCATCATGCTCATTGTACTCACCCAAAGTGAAAAAACCCATAATAGGATCATTCCCTAGGTGTCCACTATAGGTCATCTAATCACAATAGGATGTTTACCTTAAGTCAAATGGATGTATGGACATGCAACCTATTAGACATTGCACAAAGTTTACTAATTTATAGTCATATAATTCATAATGCACATCATATTTGTCACAAATTGTAATCTACTTCTCTTGAACTTGTAAAATGCCACATATGCAATTTGACATGCCGAATGATATTTTCACAAATCGTATGTTTACATATAATTCATTTAGCCTACATAAATGATACTTTATTTAGGTGATACTATAAATCACAAAAGGTACAAATGAGAATACTTGTATCAATCCCTAAAACTTTTGGAATCCTATATTACTTGTTCTATAGTCAAATTCAAATTTAGCCTTTAAAATATTTATCCATTTAAATTGTATTGAATTCAAACAAAAAAAAATTAGAGTATATAAAGCATAGTGAAATATAAAAATCTAGAGCCTTGGATGGTTTACTCTATGTCTTTATACAAATCATGTATGGCAAAGATTTTGGACCGCTATTTAGTTCTTAAAATTTAATTTAAAGAACACAAAAAAAAATTGAATAGATTTTTTTAATTTAAAAGTTTATATTTTGAATTATTTATATTTTTTTTGTTGATAACAATTAGTTACAAATTTTTGAAGAAAAAAGCTACATTGTAGAGTTGGAAATGATTTTGGACATTCAAATTACTTCTTAAAAAATTGTCTACAAATGATTTTAATTTTTTTTAAAACAATATCTATTGAAAATTTATTTTCTTGAATATTGATGCAATGGTCATCCAAATGTATTCTTTGTAAATGTTTGAGTTGAAACACGTGCAGTTTCAGTTCATTTTTCAACCTATTCTAAAATTCATTTCAAATGTTATTTGAGTTCAAATTATTTGGCAATAGAAAGCAATAGTCATTATTAATCAAAGTTCAAAATTATAGGTTGAAATTATAATTTATTAAAAAATAAATAGGGTGTCAAAAAATCACTTTGCCGCATGTGGTATACAAAATCCTCAAAGTGATCCACCCAAGTCTAGAGCATTCAAAGTCTATTATTAATTCTACTTTTCAAATTTTCAAATTTAACAAACTATTGCCTACAATTGCAAGCTCTATCTTTTTGAACAAAATAAAACAATGTTTTCTAAATATCATTCAAATTTCTTTTTTAATTTAAAAAAAAAAGAAATTCAAAAGTTTCAAAAAGAATTTCTACTTTAACTTTCACATTTGACTTTACAAATCTATATTTATATTAATCAATATTACTATTATTGATATAGTTTTAATTACGTATTTCAGTAATATGAATCATAATTTTTTTAATAATTCAACCAATCAATTTGAAAGTAATAGAATTTTGTAGAAAATTTCTCTTATGTATAAAGAAAATCAAAACACTTTGTTAATATCAAATTATTAATGCATGTTGTCCTTAATAAGAGTCTTTGAACATTAAACATTGCCAAAATTTTGGACAACCCAATATTTATTAACAATAACATTTTATTTTGAAACCAATTCATCTCCCAATTGTGGATGTTAACTTGACAAAAGACAATATTGAAGGGATTCAAGTAAATGAAAAACAATTAGGATTTGAAATAAAGAATATTTCCAATTGTTTTCAACTGAAAATTCACACAAATGATGATAAGAATATAAAACCATTAACTAAGACTATCCGTAACTAACATGCATTTGAATTAGTGCATTAAATGTCTTGTAGATGTAGAATCTTTAACACAATGCTTTTACAACCAAAATTTGATTCAAAGATTTTAATATCATTTTCCAAACAATGCAAAATGTACAATTGCATAAATGAATCACTATTATTAATGAATACTTCCAATATGCACCATAGAAATATCTACTCAATGTATACTTAGGGAGATATTTACAGTCATTGTTCTTGTTGATATCAAATTATTAACCCCTAAAGGACCAAACACCATTTTTGGGCAACATAGCAATTTTGACAGCTCACTACAAACGGAGTTATTATTTTTTTCTTTGAAATTTTCACACAACATGTGTCTAAGGAGTAGCTTTAAGACCCGACAATTTTCATAACTTTTGACTACATGGTTAAAAAGTTATTATATGATATGTAATTCCATTGGTTGCTAGGTAGCTCAAAAAATTCTTTAAAAATCACTTTTTGCAAAAATAAAAAATTGAAATTGATTCTTTAGATTGATATATATGTGGAAAGCTTGGAATTATTCCATTTTGATTAATGAGATGAAAGTTATGAGGAATTTTAGTTTGTGGACAATTATGGATTTTCTACTCTAAAGTAAATTTGAAAACCTTTATTTTACTTAATTTTCAATATTTTTGGAAATAAAACAAAATATAAGGATGTAGATTGTTTATTATAACATTTCAACCATTGGAATTGGCATTTTTCAATTCCATAACTAAATTCTTAACAATTTTGTATTTTGAATCATTCTCTTTTTTTTTCTACTTACTATTTTTTTCATATATGTTGTACAATTCCAAAATGATCTCAAAAATTAAAATGTAGACAACTTGCTTTGAAGAATGAATCCAAAAAAGTAACCACCATTTTGGACATTTTGTCATACAAATGTGACCTTGTGAAGTGCAGTTGTCCGTTTTTTCGTAGGGACAAAAAAAGGATTTTTGCCACTTCAAATGTTAATATCTTGCAACTTATGTGGTGGAAATTTCTGAATTTTTTTTTCACATCTTCTCAACACCAGCATACTACAAGATCCTACGGTTACATGTGTCCAAAAACGTTTTTTTTCAAAAATTTGGTACTTGTACTAGAAATGATAGTTTTGGAGTATTTCTGGATAAAACACAGTCTTTGACCTTTAGAAGTTAATGCATGTCATTCTTAAATCTTAATAAATGTCCATGTCTTAAACATTGTGAAAAAATTAGTCTAACCCCATGTTGTCTAAGAGCAACTCCAATTGGATTGTTACCTAATCATGACAATGATATAATAGGGGAGAAACAATCTAATACTCAAAGTGTGCTCCAATGCAACCAAGACTAGCTTTGAAATCTTTGAGTCCTTTGCATTTGGGCTCCCATGCTTGGCAATTTAGAGCATTTTGAGGAGGTACTAATAATGCTCAAAAAGCTTAACCCCTCAACGCCCAAGGGGCTCAAAAGTAGCCTCTCATAGTTGGAAAGTCCAATTCAAAGTGATGTAACTTTTGCATCCAATGTCTAAATTCAAAAAAACTTGTTGGGAAAGTTGCGCATACTAGTCTAGTTTATGTGATAAAATTTTCAGACCAATTCAAGATGAATTGAGTTTGTGACAGCCGTTCAAAATTCACAGGTTCAATTTGATTTCAGCACATTGCATTGTCATGGCTGCAACTTCGGGGGCTTGTATCTCCTTCATCAAATGGTTGTTTTCAATAAAATTTGTTGTATTTTGTTCCTCCAGACATCTAATTAATGTGGTAAAATTTTCATGGCAAGCCAAGTTGTTTTGAATGTTTGGGAGCAATTCGAAGTTCAAAACCCTAACATTTTTTGGTTAGTGTGAACTTCGGCGGCTTGTTACTTTTTCATACTGTGTCCGTTTTCAATTTTGTTTTTTTGGAAAGTTGCGCATACTTGTCTAGTTTTTGTGGCTAATATTTTGTATCAATCAAAGAAGTATCGAGTGACTGAGAAGCATCTTAGTAGAATTAGGTTCAGCCTTAGATGTGTTTTATGTACCCTTTTTTGCTTATTTTTTTTTACATTTCAAAGTCATTTTACAAACACAATGATTTAATTTGATGAATTTTTTTCCACCAATGTGTTTATGTGTTAATTTCAAACCACTTTCTAGTGTAAAGTTTTTTCATTTGAGTAGGTTTAGAAATCAAATTTCACCTCCGAATGTGTTTTAAGGAAAATTTCAGCATCTTTTTTCAACACTAAAACATTATGATCTTGCAATCTATGAGGTCAAATGACTCCAAATTTGATCCATGTCATCTACAATATGCACACTACAAGATTGTACGGTTGAGATTTTGATACCTTCATGACATGTAGACTTACAAGGCTTGAAAATCAATGATGTTCTTAAGCCCAAAATGGCTGTGGGCCTTGAAGGGTTAAATTTCCTTATTATGGTACAAATGCAACAAGTGAGTTTTTTGCTCGAGGAAAGGAAAAAAATTCTCAAATGATGAAAAGTGTCAAGTTTGTAGGAACGTCCTTCACATTTTATAGGATTTCATTTAGAAAAATATGTAATATAAGGAGGCATTTTGGAAATTAATTTTCACAATAGTGCAAGTAGAATTGTCCAAGTGGGTGTGTAGAGTGCTCCACGAGGGCTTTGAGAACCAAGTGGGGCTTAATAAAGCATAGTGTGACCCAAATTCATTGTCAATGTTCACCATTCATTTACTTATAAAAAATTGGCTCTTTGTCAATGATATGGTGTAGTAGTTTGGAAATTCCTTGCTCAATTGTAGGAATGCAAATCTTCATGCGACAACAATCAAGAATGTTGCATTCAATTTCCCATTTAGATACATTTGTGATTCAATATGTAGTCGTTGTGTCCAAAGGTGTACGTTTTGGCTCTAGAAAGGTTTAGAAAAAATTACCTATCTATGTGAATCCCTTTACGGTGACTCATATTTGCCTACTATGTGTACAAGCATTCAAGGAGTGATTTATTTGGCTTGATCTTGGGGGTTACTCCCTCAATTACTCCGTCGGTTACTCCTACCCTATGTAACAATTTGGATTCTTCCTAGGCCAAATGCATGATGCATATTCAACTACCAAATTTCACAATCAACAAAGAATGCAATTTTAGTAGCTCTAAGCTTGTCCATCAATTGATGCAAGATTCAACTTTACTACATCTATGTAAAGGCAATTTTGACTTGCTTGATAGAGGAAGTGAAGTTCTTGGCACTACAGAATTGGTTTGAAACTACTTCAATTATTTTGCAATTTTAGTGTTTATTTGAACTCTTGGCATAATTTTCTATTTCTACCATATCGTTATTCTCATACACTTTGGCTATGTTTTCATTTCAAATATATGTGGCTATTCATTTACTTTTGGCGCGGTGACTAATTGTTGGAAAGTGGTAGCTAGTATTTGGTCTTGTAATTTCTTATAAGGTTTGTTCAATTTAGTAACCTTTTTGACACTCTTGTTGGAATTATTCTTTGACTATGGCCATTCCATTCTATTCTTATTTTGTTCTTTTTTCTAGCACAAGGCATAGTTTATATTGCACTTTTATCTTCATTTTTTTGAGGTACAATGTTTGGATTCTGTTTTACTTTCTTTTTCATGCATTTAAATTGTCAGACATGATTTTCAAACCTTTAAGTTGATGCAGAGAAGCATTCATTGAATCATTGTGTGTAGTGTAAAAATTGGATGTCCTCCATCTACTCATTTCAATCAATTCTTCTTGATTCAAGCAAAAAAAGTTGCATTGGATGAATACATACACAACAAAAGACCATTCTCACTATAGAAACAGAAATGCAATGATGAAACTATAGGAAGCATAAATCATGCCTTGTATTAAAAAATAAAATTAATACAACTAAACAGTTCTAAACCCCATTTTTTTCTACAACATGCCATGTTTGAGTAGGCACCAAAGGTGATCCATGACATCATTAAGTAGTGGAAAGTACGTATGCCTAATTTCCACGTCCCTACTCTTGGTGTTAAGCTCATGGAACAAAAGACCCTTCTTCATGTGTCAAACCACAATGCCCTAATTGAAAATAGACTCAAATTCAAGACTTGTGCACAATCATATTGTGCAACATGATAAAACACATCATGATGTTTTTAATTGTATCTAGATCCCACTACATACACAAATTCTTTACAATCTCCTAGTAGGCTTGAGGGACTTCAAATGCCCACTCTATGTCTTTGTAGACAACAACCTACATTTTACTAAAATAATCTTCCTTATTACTTTGAGACACATGGATAGGTTGCAAAAAAATCTCCATGGTAGATAATTACCATCTATGAGCAAATAGTAGTAGTTGTAGAAATTACCATTAATCTCAAGTGTCACATCATTTTTGTCATCCTGTGAAAGTTAAAGATAAGTGGTAAGCAGGCAAACACACTAAAGTTGTTGCTACTAAACAATCCAAAAAAATGCGTGCCAAATTTGAAGGAATTATTCTACAATGGCCACTAGAATGATGATACAAAGGCCATCTTTGTCCTAAAACTATTCTTCCCAAAATATTTCATTGTAAACTTCTAAATCCCCAAACGTACCTAGCTAGTAATCCACCACATGTATTAATGACTATTTGCCTACGCAAATCATCCTAAGTAGGTGGCTTCTAAAAAATAGACTAAAAACACTCAGAAATGGTGACTATGAAATGCATCATTGCGTCATTTGTAGCTCTCTCCTCTATGCGACAATGTTCATTTACCAAATTTGTTAGGATACCATCCACAAGCATCCATATAGCGGCTGGGCATTTTTGTATGAGAGACAACCCCAATTTCCCCAAGCTATTCACTCTTTCAACAAACCAAGGATCAAAAGTGCACACCTATTGTCTTGTGAAAAATCTTTTTACGACAACTAGAGTCACAATATTGAATGATTTCAAAACCCAAAATGTTCTCAAAGTATGAAGCATATATGACCTCACAACTGATTAAGGATGCTTTGACAAGGATAATTTCAATTTGGAGATGTATCATTCTTATGACTTTGGATGTCCAACTAAAAAAAACATTATTAAAGGGACTTACCAAAGGAATTAAGTTAGTTAGAATTTGAAACAAAGAATATTTTCTTTAGTTTTAAGTTAAAATATTTCATGTTGATGAGAATTTGATAATTCTTGCATCAATAATTGAGATAAACTAGGGAAATGGCAGAACAAGTTTTCAACCAGCCATTTTCCCACATGCAAGCTCCAATTCCTTGCCACTACTAGAAACTCTATTTTTAGATTGATCCGCAAATTTTGTAGAATTTTGAGTAAATTTCTTGTTGTTTTGGCATTGTTTGAAATTAGAGGTATCTTGAGTAGGTTCTACTATTAGATGGCACTCATGGAGCAATGAAAGACGGAGTTGGAGGAAGCTTTGAGCAAAGGATTTGGGGAGTCATTTGATAGAGAATATGAGGACAACCTTGTGAAAGACTTGTTTTATCATATGATCGAAGAGTCCTCTTCTTTAAAGAGACCTCAATTTGGAAGGAGCAAGTTTAAAAGAAGGAGTTTCATGAGAGGGAAGCTTACCATGGATGACTATACAAGGATTATTTTGCACCTAGATTCACTATTGATGTAGTCAAATATTTATAAAAAATTCAATGACGCTAGCATGTGAGCCTAGAGCGGTAAGCTTATAAGGTGCAAAATATGGAGCTTGTGGGTGTGGAACCCTCAAAAAAAATTTCCACATTAGTTGCCTTGGATTTACATGGGACAATACCACTCCTTATAGGCAAAAATCTAAAATAAATATTTGGATAATTGAGGTCCTTCTTTCTTGTTATATTTTTTTTGGCATCTTTCCTTATACACTCAGCATTGCCCTCCACTAATAAGACAGATAAGCGTAGTGTGTTAAGATACTAAAGAAATCTCAAACCTACACTAAGTTAACTTCTTTCATCATAATCCCTCGGCTACCCCATCATAACAATATAAAATTCAATTCATCAAATTCACTTTGTAGCATATAAATTCAATAAATCAACAATGCTAGCCTGTGAGCTCAAAGATGTGGGCCTATGAGCCTTGAACCTAGTTGTAGGTATGTATAAGCTGCAACAATTTAAAGGTGTTTATAGCATATATATATATATATATATATATGTACACTATAACTTGAGAAGAGTTTATAACACAAGTACCTTTAACATAGATACCTATAACTACAAAGGTGTCTATAATATAGACTCCTAGGTTCATGGGCTCATAGATTTTATATTCATAAGCTAGCACTATCCTAGGTCCTTGTCGTGCAAGTCATAAGCCATCCATACAATCTCTACGTCAACATGTTCAAATCCTCATTTTGGCAATTAAAAACATATTTTCTAATATTAATAAAATTGCCATTAAATATGCCATTTATATACTAAGATGGGCACTCCAAAATCTGCCATTGATCCAAAATTGCCACCATCACATTCTAGGTACATCTCCAAAATCACTATATACCTATGTGGAAGAAACAATTCTAGAACCTCTATAAAAAATAAATTGATCCTTTATAACTTTTGCATATATAGTATCCAAATGCTACATTCTAGAGTAAGTTCAAACCTTTTTTTCACTTGCCAACAAGAAATATAAAAATTTGACCAATCTAATAATAATAACTAAGCACGACAACAAAAGGTGGCATCTTTTTGGTCCCCACCTTACTAGTGAAATTAAGTTGCCTTACCAATTAGGTTGCCTTATCCTAACAATGTTACTTTACAAGCCATCAAACTAGACAAATGTTTCTACAGATACTTCCGATTGTACACATAGAGGTTCATGAGTCCTAATTACAACAATAACTACTTCAAAAGTAGAGCATTCTTATCCAATAACATAAATATTTATATAGTGTCAAATGTTGAGAAATTAGTGAGGGGAACCTGATTTCACTATTTTGTGTACTTAGAGCACTTGGTTGAAGTTTTTTCTCTCTCCCTTAACCCGTAAAGGACTAGGGGTATTTGAGCATAGTCCTTGTTTTCTTGACTAGCTCTTGTAACAAGCACAATTCCTCATTCATGTGGAATAATTTTGATGATCGCCACCATTGAAATGAAACAAGACTCGTATAGCTTTCCCTATTAAGAAAAAGATTGACAAAATTGCACAATTTTTGAGAAAATGCCATTGTTGACAAGATTGATGAAAGATGTTCGGTTAGGGAGTACTTTGTATGAATGTTGAAATCAAAATGTTGAAATCGGAATGCTCAAAAGTGCTCCAAAAATTCTGATTTTTTTTTCACATGTCCATATCACCATAACATAGATGTGTAATTTTTTTTCAAATCATTTTGAGGTGTAGAAAAAAAGATATGAGAATTTGAAGTAACGGCTCACAATGCCTCAGAAAATTGTCCAAAAATTGCACATTCAATCATTTCTCGATCAGATTGCACCAATGGATTCAACAAAGAAAATCATGTAGGGCCTCTTTGTTGCTTACAAACTACTAGTAAGGTTCACATATCAAAGTTTTTACAAATGTGATTGTCAAAGCCATGTGGTGGCCTTATGGTCCTTTAGGGATTATCCCATAAATGACACAGAGGACATTTTTTGGCCGATGAATGACAAAAAAATCTCTCCATGCAAGACAAAAGTGCAACTATTCATTCTCCAAATTTTGTGTGGAAAGGGAAGATCTTCTACAGTAGTTTGTCTTCCAATGAGTACTTTTTCATTTTTTTTTAAGCCAACAATTCGCATCATTTAACCCTTGAACGACGGGCCGGTCATCGTAGAAATCATCTGTTTGGGTACCGTGTGAATTGTTGGCTTAAAAAAAAGAATGAAAAAACACTCATTGGAAGTCAAGCTACTGTAAAAAGATCTTCCTTTTTTCCATATAAAATCTAGAGGATGAATAGTTGTACTTTTGTCTTACATGGAGAGATCCTTTTTCTTTTTTTTAAGCCAACAATTCACACGGTACCGAAATAGATGATTTCCATGGTGACCGGCTCATCATTTAACCCTTGAACAACGGGCCGGTCATCGTAGAAATCATGTGTTTGGGTACTGTGTGAATTGTTGGCTTAAGAAATAAATGAAAAAACACTCTTTGGAAGTCAAGCTACTGTAAAAAGATCTTCCCTTTTTCCATACAAAATTCGGAGGATGAATAGTTGCACTTTTGTCCTACATGGAGAGATTCTTTTATCATTTTTCGGTTGAAAAACGTCCTCCGCAGCACATTTATGGGTTAAAGGGGTTACCTTCCTCCCGGACTCCACTGGCTTTCTTCCCCAGCTTGGTGCTTGCTCACCAAGTCACGAGCTCCGGCAATGTGCCCCCAAACAATTGCCCTCCACCAAACAAATTGCCCCTGATTTCCTGCAAGGTCAACCCAAAACTTGGAGCTTGGACTTGCATGGCCACCGCAGTCTGATTCTTGACCAGATGGGATGCTCTCATAATATCACTGTTGCTCTGTCCGTCCCCTCGCACCCTCGCTTTCACAAGGATCCCACACTCCGCACTCAGTCCGCACTCCGTCTCCTACACTCCACCTTCCCCAGAACTCTTTTTTTTTTTTTTTAAGAAGTTTTGCTAGACTTTTGAAACACACCTTGAAAAGGTGTGACGTAATATCTCACTGGCAAGCTTCCACTAAGTTTAGCAACATCGGATGGTCGTGAGGTGTTTGGAATATGTTAACGGCTTGTTCTGTGCGGGAATATCCTCAGGGTGGACCTGGGGCTGGGACTACTCTTGCCTGTACGAGCCGTAAAGGAGCCGTGGAAAAGCCGTGAACCTCGTACAACTCATTGATGCCCTCCGTTCCCCACAATTCGGGAGATTCCTGCACTTTGTGAGTCCTTTTATACGGAGTAATTGATTACCCGAAGGTTCAGCAGACCCAGCCAGGGGTGGTGGTTTGAAAAAACTGACTCCCTTTTTGACTTTCTTTCATGTGAAATTATGATTTGAAAAATGGGTGTGACGGAATTTCGGGTACCAGGCAGGTGACCAGGATCAGTGAAGAACGTTGCATGTGTTGGGTAAAAGAAACTGGAAAAATCTGTGGTCCACCGAATCTCAATCCTTCCCTGTTAGCGTAAAACAATTGCAATTATAGAGCTAAGCCTTGCGCAGGAGGAATTGAAATGTATGTGGAGAGAATGAC
The DNA here is from genome assembly GCA_951230915.1 of Antitrichia curtipendula. Taxonomy (NCBI): domain Eukaryota; kingdom Viridiplantae; phylum Streptophyta; class Bryopsida; order Hypnales; family Leucodontaceae; genus Antitrichia; species Antitrichia curtipendula. The sequence continues at coordinate 11,740,225 of OX579640.1, forward strand.
AACAGAGGAGCGCAGCTGAAATTGCAATCTTTAACAACCCGTGCTTGCAGTTCAATTCAAGCCTTGCCGCAATTGATCGAGCATCAACCATTGCCTACGTACTACATTGGAAGATTGCTCTGTATTTGATTGATTCATTGAAATGGTACAATATTTATAAAACACAACCACCATCACCTGCGAAGCGTTGATAAAACCGAGGCAGTTTCTAGATGCCACCAACAAACAGTGGTTACTAAACTAAAACGTAACGCAAATCTGCAAACACAAACAGACTGACTACATCCATGTGTGAATTCTCGTTTTCTTTTTCTGATCTTTTCGATCTCCTTCCTGCTTCGAGTTTTCCTAGATTGTCACGGTGTGCTGCTTCATTTCATGTCCATGGTTGGTGAAATCCGCATCCGTCCCGCCATGCTTGCTCGCATCGAACGTCTCCCCATCTCCCCAGAGCGCGTAAGCCTCCTCCCCGTGCTCCGCATCATCCCCAATCATCAAATGCTCATCGCTCATCCGCAACGGAATCACCAGCTTGATCAACAACAAAATAATGCTCGTCATCACCACGTTCCACCCGATAATAAAAAGCGCTGCCACGATTTGTTTCCCGAGTTGCTTCCCTCCAACACCCCCGTAAAACGCCCCTTGAATATTCAGCACTGGCAGGAAGTAATTACAAAGCGTGGGCTCCGCAAGGCATCCCGATAAAAACCCTCCTAAGAATCCCGCCACGGCGTGCGTATGAAACACGCCTAACGTGTCGTCAATCTTTTGCATGAATGACGAGCGCTTGTGAACCACCATCATGGTGAACCACGGCACTGAGCCCGCGAAGACCCCCATCACGAGCGCCGCCCATCCTTGCACCACCCCAGCTCCTGGCGTGATGACAACAAGTCCAGTGATCATCCCTTGCACCGCGCCGATGACTGATGGTTTCCCAAAGACTAACACGTCCAAGCCCGTCCAAACAAGCAAGCTCGTGGCGGCGCAAATATTCGTGTTGATAACTGCAATTGACGCGACGAGGTTCGCAGAAAGCGCCGCGCCGCCGTTGAATCCGTTCCATCCCAGCCAGAGTAGTCCCGCGCCCGCGAGCATGAGCAGAACATTGTTGGGTGGAAAACGCTCCCTGTCGCGCGTGAGCCGCGGCCCCACCCAAAACGCGGCCGTGAGCCCAGCGATTCCTGAGGAAAGATGAATCACGTACCCACCAGCATAGTCGATGACGCCCCATTGCCAGAATACCCCACCTCCCCACATGGAGAATGCACCTACAGTGTAGGAGCACGTCAACCAGAGCGGGACGAACACCATCCACGCGCGGAAGTTCATGCGACCAAGTAAAGAGCCCGCTAGGAGCACGACTGTGATGGCTGCGAAGACGAACTGGAAGTAGACTTGGGTAGCCATGGGGTAGTACGGCGTGAGAGCCGCGACTTGCGAGGTCGCGCTCGCGGGGAGTCTTGCTTGCGACAAAAGGTACTTGTAGCTGAGAGTGGTGCCGGCTTTGCCCCAGATTGGGATCAGCTTCTCACCGAATGACATCTTGTAGGCCCAACCTACCCAGCAGAGGAGGACAGCGGCGAAGGCGTAGAACGCCATGAAAGCGGAGTTCACCGCCCATTTCTTCTTCACGATGCTGCCGTAGAGAATGACGAGCGCGGGGACAGTTTGCAAACCCACTAAAGTTGTGGCTGTGAGTTGCCAAGCGTTGTCGCCTTTGTTCAGCCAGTCGGGAGTCACGCCGCCCGTCTGGATGTACGCAGTAGGAATCGTGGGAGGCGCGTCGTCCGCCATCTCGAAAACGTTTCAGTTCAAGAGCTCTGGCGTTGTCACGTCACGGAGACCCGTGCGCAATCTAGACACAATTGGAAACAACACATCGAGATCAGTTGTAAATTCAATTGATGCATCCCAAAAATTGCGAAAGGAACTGATGGGTACGCAGACTGGATAAGAGATTCAATTCATGAGGTTGAGTTAGAGCCGCAACTGAACCGGTCATGAATGCAAACCACCTGCCATGCGGCGAAAAAACAGAAAAGGTGAGACAGTACGTCAGTGCGCGCTACAGCAAAGTCAAGTTACAGACACCGTACGTCCAAAACTGTGAAAGCACGAGGTTCGAGTACATTGACTACGCACAAGAATACAATAATTGGTGCTTTTCCTCTGAGAAAAAGAAGTATTAATAACTCTGGTTCGAAATTCAAAGGAAAGAAGAACAAGGGAGCAATTCCTTACGATTGCAACTCATCGATTGAAATTCGAGTACATCAAACGAATCATACACAAGTACATACAACAATCATGAACTTTTTGCTCTCAGAATTTTAAAAAGTCGACCTTTGGACTTCCTACGATTTTGCAAAGTAATCTACACCGTGAAGCGTGCAAGCCTGAGATTCAAGTAAATGGACGAAGCATACACCAGCACAGACACAACAATCAATCCCGCTTTTCGTTTGAGAAAGCAACTAATTCATAATTAAAACCCGGCCTCAAGGAGTCGCAAAGCACATAGAACTGGAAGCCGATGCAATTGCAAACTCACGCTAACATTCTGAAATTACTCCGACCACGACGTATACACGGCTACATAGTACATACAACAATCAATCAAGCTTTTTTGTACGAGAAAACTAATAAACCATTGCGACAACCAATCGCAAAGTAATCTATAACCCAATTGTAAACTCACACCTGCGATCCAAGTGAATGGACGAAGCACACACAAACTAAAGTATACCCAACAATCAATCGAATCAAGCTAGCTTTCCGATTGAGAATCAAAGCAACTTCTAATTAAAACTTTGGGTGGCTTACAAGGAGCCGCAGCGTACAAAGAACTGGAAGCATTGCAAGTGCAAACTCAAGCTTGAGATTCGATTCAAGTCCACAATTGAGTAGTCTAGCCAAACCGACAGTCAGCATTCAACAATCCATCAATCATTTTTTAGGTGAGAAACGAAGTAGACAATTCAAAGTCAAGCTTTGGGGTTGGAAAAAAGCAACACGGAAGTGGTCGTGCAAGCCTACAAATAATGGAGTTGCTGTAAAAATATCGATTCCAGGCGTGTCGGGGCGGGCTGGACTGCACAGGGCGTACGACTCTGCGCGCTGCGCTGCCTGTGCGAAGCTTTTGCCGCTGGAGCAGCGAAGTCTGCAATTGGTTGGGTGGTCGTCGTCGTTGGGGGAGGTGGTGGCTTTATAAAGTCTGGAATCGGGATTCGGGAGCCGTGGTCCTCTGAAGCTCCGAGAAGTTTGCCCAGGGCTCGGGGGAAGGGAGGCTTTTGTTTCAGTGGAAGCAGGAACAAAGATTCCCTGAAAACTCTGGGTTTTGGGTTGGTTGGGCTCTGCCGTACGGCTCGTAGTTACGTTTCGAGGTAAGTACTAAGGGCGTACTTTAGTTAAATTGTTGATACTTTTATTTACTTCTGTTCCGTCACTTCACTGTTTTTTTCTCCAGTAAAAAGTAACTAACTACACCTAAAATCACACAAATAAGCAATTCAGCATGGCTCCCACTATTATGTTGGGAACACTGTTCATGGGGTCTTGTTGGTACAATGTCAAAAAGGAGATTCTAGGTTCTTTTCATATGCACTTTTTGGACTCCGTTTGAATAAAATACACATTTTCAAAGTGCTAAAAATAGGTGTTTTAAAAATCAAGCGTAGACTCTTGTGAATAGTGGAAGTACATTTTAGGCAAGAATCGAGAGTGGTTGATTTTAGAAAGTGGTCAAAATTAGGTGTAGTTATTTTATGAGAGTTGGAGGACATAACTTTGTTTACAAATGAGGTAGAGGTTCCTTTTGCATCTTTGAAAAGGGCCCCCTAGAAGAAACAAAATTTTTGTAGGGCATCCCTACCAGGTTTGCTAAAGAAGGCCAATTTTTATCTTGTTGGCTTGAAAAGGAGTGGGGTATCTATTTTCTAGGCTACGGAAAAGTGAATAGCCTCACTCACGGCCTCTTAACCCCTAAAGTCCTATTGGCCCTATGGGGGCCAAAATGTGACTTTGGGTGGGCACCTACGGACTCAATATTCATTGCAATTTTCTAAAACCTTTTTGTGGAGCTAGAAAAACACATAAGTTTTTTAAGAATACAAATTTTATTTCAATCGGTGTTGGGAGCAAAAGTTATGGCACAATGTTAAGCCAAAAACGGAGGTGGGCATGTAGCCCCCAAAAAATCACAAAAAGTCTAAATAAATAAATTATCTTTTTTAAACATTAGAATTTTGTCTATATCTGAAGCTTTGATTCATTCTATTTGGACTAGTAATGAGAAAATTATGGACAATCTAGGCAATCTAAGCATCTTCTTCAAAAAATAACTTATAGGATTCATTTTTGAATGCAATTTTCACAATTTTTCCAAAAAAATTGTTTAACAGGGTCATATTTGCTTTTTAAAGCAATCTCACCCTTAAGATTATTGTTTTTCAATTCCATTTTAGAGCTATTAACAATTTAGTTTTTCATTCAATTTTTGACCTACTTCTACTTAACAATTTTTTAAAGAATGATAATCATGAGTGTTTCTAAAAAAAAATTATTAGACTTCCACTCAATTTTTCAATTTAAAAAATTATAAACTCAAAATTTGTAGTGGAAAAATATTTCCACAAATGATGATCAAATTCATCCGAAATTGCAAGTTAAGATCAGCACCATTGGCAATAGTAATTTAGGATCTACTCTCCAAAAGCACCAATTGTCACATTGACACTATATAGGTAGCAACTTTAGCTGGTGTCTCAAGACCTGATCAGGAGGGAGGAGCTTTGGGTGGTGTCACAACTGCAGGGCAGCAAGGAGGAGCTTCAAGAGGTGTCACGAGTGCAACCTCTGAGCCCTGCAAGGAGGAGCTTCAAGAGGTGTCACGAGTGCAACCTCTGTATTCATTCAAACTGTTCACATCTTGCAAGAGCAATTGCGAGTGTTACTCATGGATCGTGAAGGGGCTACTCCTGTCCAAGTTGAAAAGTTGTTGTGGCACTACTTCAAATCTCACACTTGAGATCTTTGCCTATCTGAAAAGGGACATCTAAGTGGCCATGAAATCCACAAGCACCAAACTACCGACATCATTTTTACAAGCAAGCTTCTCATGCACTAGGCTGGCGTTCAAGACAGCAATTCCATAAAGACATTCTCTGCTTCATCAAATGCAACGTCTGGCTAGACCTGCAAGTCAAAACTAGTACACTAGAGAAAAAACGAAATGCAAAGACTACCGCACTTCCAGAAGGGAAAATTGGTACATCATACAATTCCTCTTTCATTGCATTCTTCTACTTGATACCTAAACTCTTGCATTGCCTTTCTATTGCTTGTATTGTGACCTATTCTATCACTGCATCTAGCAAAGATGTCCAAATGCAATCTTGCATTGTAACCAGACCGTGGTTGTTTCGATTTGGCCTAGTTGTTGTACTAAAGCTCACAAAGTGCATTGTGGCATATATAGACTATCGCGAGAAAGCTTTATTCATTCACTGCAAAAGTACGATCAAGTAGAACAATGCACATAAGGTTCTGACCATCTTACTTGTGTTCTTGGTAGCTTGCCTTCAATGACCTGCCGCCACGCCGAAGTGCACGGATTGATGCGGGGAGGCGCGCTACTGAAGCTGCAAAGAACGGAAATATTGAAGACAACCTCGCCCTCCCTGCCTAGTGCATTGAGAGTGCCAGTCCAACTTTGAGTCCGGAGTACATTGATCCGGTCCCTGCGGCGACCAAGCGTCTGTCAACAGGGACCTCACATGGGCTGGATTGTTGCGGACAATACTCCCCTCCAAATGCAACGCTAATCAAGCTTCACCATCACAGACAAACACATGCTGCGGCGATTTCTTCCCACAGGCATCGACCATAAATACCCACTTCATTGACTTCTTCTCGGGAGCGTCGATCGATGGGGACCTCAGCAGCTTCAACTAGGCAACTCCGGTGACTTCAAACCACCGCAGTAACTTGGACCGGCCTGGGGTGAGAGCACAGCTAAGCTCCCATTTAGAGACTACCACAAACCTTAGGCATCCATGCGCCAATTGCAAAGACCCTTAGCACAGCACTCTGATTAGCAGGGGTGATCGATCCCGCCAACCGGTGATGCTGCCACCACCACAGGTCTGTCTCTACCCTAAAGATGACGAAAACTTTGTCAGTGACATTGGAGAAATGCAAATCGGCGATGCTACAGAAGAGTTCATCGTGTCGCAAGATCAAGACTTACCTAGTCATGGAAGAGAGTCCAGTTGTGACAAGTTGTTTTGCAGATCCGATAGTGACACCTCCGATGATTCCTGCCTTGGCATCAACAAGTTCAATTGGCCGTCAGAGATGCTACACTCATCCAGAGCAAGACAACGCCTAAGATCAATATTTCGGCGTAGGCATGAAGATGAAGGCGGAGACTTGGTCAAACGTGAAGATGAAGATGGAAAGCCTCGCAAATGGGAGAGTCTAAGATGTGACCGTTACATCGGACACCTGAATCCAAGGGAGGGCCTGACCCCAAGCAGCAGTTGGCCCTAGCCGGAGTGTCATGCCGACTGGGCACATGGGCGTCAAGCTAGCAGTCAGGAAGGGACCGGCTACCCACTATCAAGCCAACACGTAGCAAGGTGGCAGGTGTCTGGTCTAGCCTCCCAACGTTCGGGTGAAACTTCTGTTCCTGTTGGGTCTTCAGAAGGGGTACCTGGGGACAAGGTGCTCCAGGGTGAATTCGAAAACTCAGAGCGGCCATTTGAAGATTTTGGTTTTTTCAATGAAGGTTACAATTCTGAGGTAAACATTTCAAGGAGCGAAAGTGAGGATTTAGATGGGCAAAAGAAACTCCTCCATGAGAAAAGTGATAGTAGTGACGATGAGGATCCCGCTAGGCCCGATGGTGTAAAACATCTTTTTAGAGAATCAATATGGGCCCAAAATAATTCCACATATTCATCTGATCGCCTTTCATTTGTTGGCATGCCTTGCCCCAATAGACATTTTCGTAGGATGCCATTATTCATGGCCTTGTTCTCTTTATTTTGGTTGTTAACTCTTTTGAGGAAGATTGTGACGGAAACTAACCGGTATACAACAACATTGGATGAGGACCAAAATTTATCCGGAGGACCAACGTGGGAGCCGTTGACCATAGCATCTTTGAAAGCATTCTTGGCGGTGTACATGTTCATGGGATTGAAGAGACAACCAAACATGAAGACCTACTGGACAAAAAAAGGTTTTTTCTTCCATTGTCCTCGAATTTCCCAAGTTTTTACTCGTGCTAGATATCAAGCAATCACAAGATGTCTTCATATTACCAATCCGCCCACTTATGTGAGAGAGAGAGAAATACCGGGCTATGACAAAATGGGACAAATTTGTTGGCTAGTGAATGATATAAGAGAGAGCTTCAAAGGCAATTGGACACTAGGGAAGTACCTCACGGTTGATGAGATGATGATTAGGTATAAGGGTTCATATTGTCCCGCTAGACAATATATGCCCAAAGACCCACAAAAATAGGGCATCAAGCTGTGGTGCCTAGCGGATTCAAAGTCAAAGTATGTTTATACTTTTGACATTTATTGTGGAGCAATTCCTAATGTGGGAGTCCAAAATGTACCAGTGGTTGTCCGTGGAGAACCCCGATTAGCCCACAACGCGGTCATGGACCTAGTACACAACCTTGGAGGCAAGGGGCATGTTCTTGTGTGTGATAACTTTTTTTTTAGCATCAACTTATTCTTGGAATTGTCTTCTATCCACTTCTATGCCACATGCACTATACGATGTAATCGAGTGGGTTTACCTTTAGAATTGAAGACCATGAAGGACTAGAAAAACTCCCCATAAGGTTCATTGGGTTGAAAAATGCACAAGAGTAGGGGTATTTGTTGTGTCCTTTGGAAGGACAGGCGCCTCGTACTCCTTATTTCAACACATGCATTGCCAATATATTTTCTTTGTGTCCCGGTTCCAATGGTGCCACGACGTGATGGAGCGGTGAGAAATCTTATTCTGACTTCCCCGGTGCACTTAGAGTATACAACACATATGAGGGGGGTGGATGTGGCGGATCAGTTGCGGGCATTGTATACATGTCAAACTAGATCACACAAATGGTGGCACCATGTCTTTGCCTTTCTCCTAGACACAACGGTGGTGAATATGTACATTCTATACAAAGGTATTTTGCGGGCCACAGACAGCAATAAAACTCCTATGACACACTTACAATTCAAGCTTGGATTGTGTGATGCTCTACTTCAAAATTGGAGTGGCGTGGGATGGATGCCAAGGAAGACGATCCTAGGAGACATTTGCCCACATGCACTCATGTACACCGTCCTTGTGTATGCTGTGGATTTCCATCTTGTCACCACTATTGTCATGCACACAATAGGGCATATTTATGCCTAAACCGTGGTTGCTTTGCCGAATTTCACTTTGGTTCACAAGGCAATGGAGCCGCCCATCGCCGCCGTCGGCCAGGCATTTGAGGGTATGTTCTATCCCCCCCCCCCCCCCCCCCCGTCCCTTATTATTTTGGCAACTTCTTTCAATTTTTTTGGTTTATGGCTCTACATCCTTTCCCACTCACATACCCCCTTTTTTATTTACCAATGTTTCCCATTTCTTCCCCACTCACATTCCCCATTTCTTTCCACCAATGTTCCCCATTTGTTTCCCATTCATATTCCCCATTTTTTTCCCCACTAATGTTCCCCAAGTTTTCTCCTTTCTTCCTATCTTTAATTCTTTCCTTAGATGTCTTCAAGTTTTTCGTTCTTCATATATCAATTTTTGGTCTAGTCTTTGCCTTCAACAACAGCACAAGGACTTATTGGTGTGGGGACCTCTACATGTCTGGTCCCCTAAAGTTCCTTCACTATGTATTCACAAAAACTGCTCAAAAACTGCCATTTCTATTGCAAGGAGGGATTTTTTTTTAAATAAATTATTTTCTGCCACATAACATTCAAGAGCTGTAAGAGCAGCTGCCTTCCCTCTGACGGAATGATGTGGTATATTCCACATCATTTCATCCAAAGGATGAAATGGTGTGGAATATTCCACACACGACATTAGCTATTAAACCACGCGTCAATAATGCCAGAATTCTGCTCAGTGCCAAGGTCATGTCTGCACAATCGGGTTACTGGGAAATTGAACACTTTTAATTTCAACAGAACAAAAAAAATAGCTTAACAAAAAATGACAAACACATCAGTGAGGTCAATAATTTCAATGTCTGAATTCCGTCACATTGCATTGTAAGCCATTCATGTTTTGTAGATTGGAATTAGAAGACAATTCTTTATGTACATACGGGGTGGTAGGAGGTAGAACAACCCATGTGGGAGATGTAATTTAGAGTTTGTAATTTCTCAACCGCTCATAGTTAAGTCTAAAGTAGGAATTGTGTTAAAATTATAATTTCAGGCCTCATTTAGGCATAGTGGAATACCATTTTTCAAAATACTTTGAACTAAAATAAGTTGTAGAATCAAGTTAAATTTCATCTCCAAAAATCCGTTTGAGATTTTAATCTTTCAATCAAAAGTTATAGACAAATTTCATAGAGGGGTTTAAAAGGATTTTTTTTTGACATTTTCATACATCCCTCTGAAATTTGTCTATAACTTTTGAGTGGAAGATCTAAATCTAAAACGGATTTTTGGAGGTGAAACTTAGCTTGATTCCTCAACTTTTTTAAGTTCAAAGTATTTTGAAAAAAGGTATTCCACTATGCCTAAATGAGGTCTGAAATTATAATTTTAACACAATTCCTACTTTAGACTTAACTATGAGCGGTTGAGAAATTACAAACTCTAAATTACATATCCCACATGGGTTGTTCTATCTCCTACCACCCTAAGTGTACATAAAGAGATTCTCTTTTCTACCAAAAAAATCAAAATAAGTTATTGATGGCAAATGGTTAGATTTCATTGGTATAATAGTCAATGAAGTCTGCGGGTTTTGACAGACCATCTATCTTTAAAATTATTTGTTTGTATATTTTGTCCTAGAATTAGCCAAAAAAATAGATCGCACCATAGATGTACTGCCATTGTCTCGGTCCTGAAGCATACATTAATAACATGTGGATGCATTTCGTGAATGAAGACTTCAGAGAGGCAAATCCAGCCTCTCTGAAGGCTCTTGAATGTTATGCATATCTAACGGTAGGATCTTGTATTAGGGTGGTTCAAGGATATATGGTATTTTTTTGAAAAGGTTTGACCGTGTGGATTGCAAGAAATAGTGTTTAGGGTGACAAAATCACTATTTTTAGGGCCTGAAAAATGCGGGCAGCTCAACTTCACAAGGGCTAAGTGACACTCAAAATGGTTTGTCACTTGTGCAAGTTGGAATTCATTATTCATGGTAAGAAATACTACAAGAAAACGGGTATTTTATAACTGCAAAAATATGACTGAGGATGACTGACGACTAGTTGCAGTCATATTCTTGAAGGTCAACACCTTGAGGAAAAATATGACTGCAAAATATGACTGTCAGTCATTTTTGAGCCTTCTACTTCACAAGTATACACTATACGACTATTAGAAACACCAAAATATTTCATAGGGAACATAAGGAACATATTTGGGGAACGCTAAGTCATATTGTCAGTCATATTTCCATGGTAGTGACATTTTTTTTGTTTTGGGCAACCCAAGAAAAATACGGGCAATTCAAAAAAAAATTAGACAAGCCATTGTTTAATATTTTGAAATCCTACTCACCTATTTTTTAGTATTTTGAAACCTAGCCGCCACTTTTTTAGGGTTTTGAAACCCTAGCCGCCACTTTTTAGGGACTTGAAATCCTAGTCGCCACTTCTTTTGGCCCTTCTTCCTTGCCTTTTATTGTCTCTTAACTCATACTTGTTTTTGCTTCTTAGTTGTTGTCTTTTGTTGCATCTTAACTCTTCTTTCTTGTTGCTTCTTAGTTCTAATCATGCTTCTTGTTTCTTGTTGTTGCATCTAAACTCTTTCTTTCTCTAGTATTTTAACTCTTTCTTCTTCTTAGTTCTTGTTTTTTGTTTCTTCTTGTTGCTTTTTAATTCTTGCTTTTTAATTCTTGCTTCTTGTGTCTTTTTGTTGCATCCTAACTCTTGTTTCTTGTTGTTTTTTGTTGATTCTTGTTGATTTTTGTTGATTCTTGTTGATTCTTGTTGATTTTTGTTGATTCTTGTTGATTCTTGTTGTTTCTTGTTGTTTCTTGTTGTGTCTTAGTTGTTGCTTCTTGTTTCTTGTTGCATCTTAACTCTTGCTTGTTGTTTCTTATTGTATCTTAGTTGTTGCTTCTTGTTTTTTGTTGCATCTTAACTCTTGCTTGTTGTTATCTCTTAGTACTTGTCTATTTTTTCTTCTTGTTTTCTCCATCACCATTCTTATTTTTTCTACCCTAAACTTGAGCTACATATTTTGTGTTGTTGTAAGCCTTTGAAGGTTGAACTCTGTTGTTCATTTAATAAAAATTAATCTCCCATTTCTTTAATTGTTTATGCAGGCACCAAAAGTTGAAACAAAGTCACTGGAGGCTACTTGCAACCCAATAGAGCCATCTTCATATTATTGTAAGGAATATAGGTCTTATTGGATTTTATATGATTCATTGTGGTATATATCTTTTGTATTGGTGACTAATAAATGTCAATGAAGAGAGTTGCTTTCCTTCTTACATTCTCTCTTTCCAATATGATTATCTCTTATATATCTCAAAAATCATATGTATTCATTTTTAACTATATAGAATCTTTTCCAAAATACGACTTTGTATTTTTCAAAATATGACTGTAATTAGTCATAAACTACCAATGACATCCATATGAACTACTACATCAACCAAAATATGATTCATAAAAGTCATATTTCACATTAATAAAATATGACTCACAAGAGTCATATTCCACATTTACAAAAAATATGACTGACCACAGTCATATGCCACATTAGCCAAAATATGACTGACCGCAGTCATATTCCACGTCAACCAAAATATGACTAATCGCAGTCATATGCCATATTAGCTAAAATATGACTGACTGCAGTCATATTCCACGTCAGCTAAAATATGACTGACCGCAGTCATATTCTACGTCAGCTAAAATATGACTGACCGCAGTCATATTCCACGTCAGCCAAAATATGACTGACTACAGTCATATTCCACGTTAGCCAAAAAAATGACTATATGGAGTCACATGCCACGTAGGATTTATTTTTGTTTGCCCGGGCAACTCAAAAAAAAATCAAGCCCTTAAAGATAGTCAAAGTATACGCCTTGTTGGCAAAATACAGCTAATTATGGATAATTATACTCCCCAAAAAATATGATTGCCAATATGACTGATGTCCGAAGCGACTCGTCGGTAATGACTCATGTCAGTCATGTTGCAGTCATCTACAGTGATTTCTGCAACCAGTCATATTTTTCGATTTTATGACTCATTGCAGTCATATTTTGCAATCATTAAACACTGGTTTTGTTGTAGTGAAAGGAACTTCCTCCAAAAATTTCAAGTTGATCAAGATTGTACAACATATACCAAAAAATGCAAATGTGCAAACATGTTTGCCCAAAAATCCATACACATGGAAATCTTTAGAATTTCATTTCTCCTTCATAAAGAAGTTTTTTGAAAAAGTGAACGGTCATCACCTTCAATGTCATGGACACCATCTAAAGAAATTTTTTCTAACCTAAAATGTTAAAATCTCATCTATTTGTGAGGGAGATTGAAAAACACAGCCTATTGCTTCTTTGGGTAGGCTAAAAACAAGGTTCCAAGTATAAAAAAGGCCGGGTCCATGAGCTAGCCCTTCATCTCTAACCCACATGAAACCTGGCAAGAGAAGGAAGGGATGACACATTTGAAAAATGGACCAATGGACAGATTTTCAATGTATAGTCACTTGCTTTTGCTAGTCCTCCAGTATGTGCAATTGTAGGAGCGCAAATTGTATAGGCATAGGACCCTTCATCTTGATCCCTATGAAAGGTATTACTGAAATCATCGATTGTGTAGGTGAGATTACTTGCGAATCCAACTTTCCTTTGTATCAAATCTGAGAATTCGGTTTGGCCTAATAAAGGAACGCCTACCTCCAATGCTTCATCAACAATTTTTATGTAAAGAAATGCCGCAAGTTCCATAAACTTTGATTCATAAAAATCTGCGATTCACTTGGTCTTCTTTCCATTGTTGTATGGCAGCTTCATCATTTTTAATGCCACGCCCCATGATATAGTGACCCAAGGTGTATCCTACATCCCTACCAGCTTGCCATCCTAAGGCAAACATCTTCCCATTGACTTGTGGCCCATTTTTGTCTATATAACCGGATTTTCCTTTCCTCAATTTAGCCAAAGCCATTGTCAACTTCTTGAAGTCTTCATATTCTTTTGAAGTTGCAATGCCTTCAAATTATTGGAATGAAACAACTAACACTATCTCCTTAGTGCTCTTATCTTGAATGGCTACTTTATTCTTGTGTAGCACTATATAGTCATTTGGAATGTCAACCATTATTTTTCCATTTAGAGCTTTGTCCTCCATATTGCGATGTTGCAAAATGAGATAGCAATCTTTCTCATCACATGGACCTATCATTTCTTTTGCTTTTTTCAGAACTCTCTCTTTCTGGGCCATTTTATAAGCTTTTTGTTTCTTGTCTACACTCTTTTGTCCTCTCCCTTTTGTCATTGTGGAGTTCTTAGAGTTTTATGAAAGTAAGGAATGAAATTAAAACTTATTGAAAATAGGTAATTTTAAACAAATTGAAGGTGTATTCTACGCAAAATATTCAAGGAAAATATTCTCATGAAATATGCAAACAAATCATTCTCACAATATATGCTACAAATGGCTATATCTTTGTCTTTTATATTAAGGCAAAAAGCCAAGAGCAACCTTTTACTTTAGAATGGTAATGCCTTTTTAAATGTAAAAGAACCTCTAATAATAAAGGTCTTTTACTTTTTTGAAAAGTGAAAGAACCCTTTTGCATTAGTGTAACAAAAAAGTGAAGGTAACTTCAATATAGTTCTTTCAATTTTTAGAACAAAATTTTTGCAATTGATTGTGCAATCAATGGGGCTTAGGATCTTGAATTTTGTATGTTTAGATTTCTTTGGAAAGACACAAAATAGAATATGAGAATGTACTTTCTCTAAAAATTAATTGCAAAATCTAGGGTTACACATGACTAAGGGGTTTCAAAAAAAAGTTTTATTTTGTACATGACATATGTTTATGACACATGCACGTGCTTATAATTATTTACAGAATCTTATAAATCTACTTTATTTTCCAGACTTCCATAAACTTCTAGTGTTTCAATTGCAATTCTAACATAGACAAGGGTTTATTATAATTTATAGGATCTATAAATTTATTTTCTTATGAACTCTTATGTAAACTTGTAGTCTTTCAATTGTAACTATGACACACACTTTTACATATTCATATTTATAGGAAGGTTAAATTTATAAAATTTAAAGTCTTATATAATCTCATATTCATATAAATATATATTTTTTTTTGTTTTTTGACTGTTGATTTCTTCCTTTCCTTGAGGAGTACATAGGGTGCATTGAGAACAATTGGTTCCTAAACGTCCCCATGTACATACTTGAGGGGTAGGCATTGGATTCCCCTCATGGCCTTGAAGTCTTTGTTGTCATCTTTTTTTGTCTTATGAATGTTGGTAAAATCCTAATTTGATGCAGGACTGGAGCAAAGGAATTTTTGGGGGAGATCTTCACATTCAATTTCACTGCACAGGTCAATAGGCTTTATCATTTGCATTTTTGTATGTTAGGGACATGTTTAGGATTTGGTATATATTTTTGTGAGTGTCTTGGACAAGTTTGTATACCAAAGAAGGACGTTGTTGTGGAAGTATTTTTCCTTTGAGAGTAATGCAACTAATGCCGTTGTTGGCATTAGTCACATTAGTCACAAAAGACAAAGTCTTCTACAATTTTTGACTAATCCCAACATTAAATTTTTCAAGAAAATTGTAGATGCTTTTTAGAGGATGTTGGATGCTTGGGTGCAAGTTCTTGCTAGCATTGGTTACTTTTGAAATTTTTTGAAATTTTTTTATTGTTCTAACTAAAATTTAAAATATATTTCAAAATTGGCTTTATCATTTGTATTTTTGTAGGTTAAGTATATGTTTTGTGAGTGTTGGATTCCCTCTTCCCTTGAAGATTACATGGGGTGCAATGAGGACAATCGATTGCAAAGCATCCCTACGTACATACTTGAGGGGTAGGC
>OX579640.1:11755734-12002138 GCA_951230915.1 Antitrichia curtipendula
TGCATCTTGCTCAGGCTCATTATTTTAGTATGTGGGATAAGTTAGATTGGTCCCCCACTCATGTCTTGTGTCATAATCCAACAAGAGCTAGATTCAATTAAAGCAAATGTTGAAATGAGATTGTTGTTGATTTGAGGAAGATACTACTCATTGTCTTGAGTTCTAGAGCCATTGTAAACCACAAAAATTTGGAATCCCTAACAAGAAACAAATTTTTGTCAAGGAAATGCTCCCTAAAGTTCAAGCAATAAGTCAAATTGATTAGGCACAACAAGGTGGCATTCAAAGCTTGATTTTGGAAGGACCCAAGAGGAGCTTGGAAGTTAGCGTATAAACACTAGGGGATGAAATCAAGGTCAAGCAAGCCTTGCTTATTGCTTAAACCTTCTTATAGTGGAACAATGGCAATGCTTTAAGCTTAGTGAACGTTACAATATCATTTCTACTTGGTGATGGATTAATTGACTTTTTATAGGGCACATTTTGTGAGCATGGATAGAGGACAAGCTAAAATCTTGAGGGTTCTTCAAAAATAGATGTAAACTTTTTAACACATCAAATTTGGTGAGTGTTGGTGCGGTTGTTCTAAATACTCCAAACCCAACCGTGATGATCACTATAATTGCAATGGGGGAAGAAAAATCAATAGATGCCCCCATGTGATAAGTACAATACAATTCAAGGTATGTCCAATAATATTTTATATATTTTTTTGAAACACATGAAACACAATTTCATTGCCAAGGGCACGACCAATACTTTCCCATACGGACTAAAACACTCCTCATTGGTTACTGTCACAGAACTTGGGTAATTGGGCCAATCAATGGGGTCAACACCCCCCACGAGTGTCCTTTTTGGGTGACGAAATTGCTCTAAAGTGAGCGGACTTGTGGGGCTGTTGAGGAGCCAAACTGGAATTCAGTCCGGTCCAAGGCTTCTTTCTTTTTTTCACTTTTTATGAAGAGACAAAGTGGCGATATAAAATGTTATAATGGTGCTTCAAAATTTCAACATTCATCCACATATAGAATAAAAAAATCACATTAGCACATATTACATGTTCATAGTTTTATTTTCATCCACAATCTAAAGATTTCAATCAAGATTTTGTATTTATTTGTAGTTTTCTGGCTTAAAACTTTATAGTTTGTTGTCATTTTTTAGCCAAATTATTTTTTTTTCAAGTGCAATCTTACACTATTTCGCCCCCCCAAAAGAGACTAGGTTGGGTCTCATGTGGAGCTCCATTAAAAAACAATTCCTCAACTAATAATTCATTGACTTCACTTGGCTGTAATAACTAAGGTAGGAGGCTTTAAAATGACACATCTAAGGGCTGGTCTGCCTTTTTGTGTATATCATTGGACGGGAGTAATTTTTGCTCATTTGTCAAACAAAGAAAAATAGATGAAGAATCTAATCTAAGTGGTTTTGTATTTTTTCAAGCATTTTTGAATTACTTATGAATTTTCAAACGAGTTGGGTCATAGGTCCCTATTTATGACCCTAGGTCTTCTATAAATGGTTCACTTGCAATTCTTAAGAAAGATGGGGAAAGCAAAGCAAATGATTGGCTCTTGCAATTGATAATGTTTTTTTCCTTGATTCATTCAATGACTATACATGTCAATTTCAGAACCAACTCATGTTCATTTTACAGTCATTTATAGGGTCCGTTCTTAATGCCCATTCCATTTCAGAGCCTCTTACCTTATTTCATCTTCAATACCATTTTTTTGAGTGAGTGATTCTTGCGGTAGTTTCAACTATTTGGAATTATAAAATATTTTGCAGAGTAGTCCAATATTTTATACATGAGAATCACACCTTTGAAAGCAAACAATTGCTACAAAAAGAAATCATTGAACTATCCAGCCTCTGGCCATGGAAAAATTGGACCAAGGATTTTATTTGCGGCAAAAGTTTAGCAAAGAGTGACAACTATGGTTAAATGTTTTTGATTTTTTCTATTGAAAATTTTCTCCATTTTTGAGTAAATGCAATTGCCCTTTTGAGGGAAGTAGGATGGTATAAGTATATTTGAATTATAAAAATTACTTCCCACCTATAAACTACATATTCTTAGGTGTAAGATTACACTAACTTGGAAAATTGAAAACAATATTCCTAGCTAGTTTGTCCAACTCCAAGTGTGCACTATATGAATAGAGTTAATCATAAAGTATATGGTATGAGGGACTAGGTTAGAAATTAGAATTTGAGGATGTCAAAGAAAAACACGGCAAGTTTAAACTCCTTGAAGCACCAAAATTGGTCAGAGTGATGGAGTTTGGTGCTTCTTTCAATAAGCTATTTTTTATTATTTCTAGTTTTGTACAAACTAGCAAGAACTTTACTATAAATTCTAATGTCTTGGAGAATTTACAATTGGAGTCCACAATGTATACATTACCGGAATAAATGGTCTAGTAGGTACAAACAGTGTTAGTATTCTTTTTAGTTGACTCCAACCTCCAGTTCTCTTTATTCTTTAAACCAATGTTTAGGGAGAATTGCCTTGGTAACCAATGGAAATAGAAAAAAAATGGTTGCAATTTGAAAACATTAGATAAAAATTGGTGAAAAAATCAATAAAGTTTCTATTTAGAGTAAAAATAGAAAAAAAAATAGACTTGATACTTGAAAAAGTGGTTCAATATAAGAATTATTAGAAAACAGTTGGTAAAACTCAATAATATATCCCAAATGCTACAATAATCTAATTCTTCATGAAATTTATTATTATTTTGAACTATTATTCATTCAAAAGGGATATAATGAGTATTTTACAATACCCAAAATAAATGAAGTGAAAAACCTTGAATACACCATGTCTTTCATAACATCACCTTCTCTAATATCACATCCTTTTTTTTTTTTTACCACATACCATACTTGGCTATCAAGGTTGCATTTTATACCAAAAATTAATTAAAGTTGGGAAAAATGTTTTTGCAAGATCTTTCAAAATTAATTAAACTATTTTTTAGTTTTTAAATTTTTGATTTGGTGACTTGATTATAGGAATACTAAGAAGGTAACAAATGTGTTATTCTCAAATTTGCATGGAGTGGTGATTTGGACGCAAGAAATCCAAAATCAGAAGCTTTCTTCTCACTTTTCCACTTTTTGATCATTTGGCATCTGTAGCATTAATTTATTTGCTTTTGACTCCCTCTTACAGTAATTTTCAACTGTTTTCAACTTTTTTTCTTTTCTTTTAATTTCAAAGGATCATATTGGTTCGGGTAGGTTCCTATTGTCTCAATTTGTCATGAATGTTTTTGAAACTATTTGAGGATGTGCATTTTTGTAAGAGCTTCATGTATATAATTTTTATTTCAATCGGTGCCCAAGAGAGAAAACTATGGCACAATAAGCCAAAAATGGAGGTTGGCGAGCAGCACAAAAAACCCATAAATAGTCAATATAAATTATTATTTTTTAAATTATATATTTGTCTACATTTGAAGCTTTGATTCATTCTATTTGGACTAGTGATGAAAAAGTTATGGACAATCCTAGTTTTTTACTTTTTTTAGCAATCTAAGAATTTTCTTGAAAAAGTAACTAATATGGTTCATTTTTTAATGTAATTTTTACAATTTAAAAAAATAAATTATTAGACAGGTTAGGTTGGTTTTCTAGGACAATCTCATTGTTAGAATTATTGTATTTCAATTCCATCTTATAGCTATTAATGGTTTAGTTTTTCCTTCAATATTGAACCTACTTCTACTTAACAATTTTTTAATGAGTAAAAATTAAACATTTTTTTCTTAAATTTTTTTTCATAGATTCTCAACTCAAGTATTCAACATAAACACTTAGAAAATCATAATCAATAGCACAAAAAAATGTAAGTTAAGAAGATTCAAAGCCAAAAAATCTAGTCAAGCAATATGCAAAACAAATTGTTTCCTTCACTTTGGATGCAAATATCTTGCAATCTATATGGTCAAAGTTTCTAAACTTTATTCCATACATTTTTAAACTAGTATAGTATAAGATCCTATGGTTAGATATGCAAAAAAACAATTTTAAATGTTTTTGCTCTTTACAATAGAAATGGCAGTTTTGAGTGGTTTTTGGTGAAAAAAAGACCTCAGTCCTTGAGAGGTTAATATTTGCCAACCTTGATAATCGGGTATAATACTGGCTCTTTTTTGAAATAAGTGTCAACATTGGAAACTTCTATTTTTTTAGTAGTTTTGAATAGGCGTTATATGGACTATAGAGGCTTTTTTAGGCCTGGTTTTTATTTAGGTTGTTATAAACACATTCAATGTTCTTCACTAAATGTGGTGATATAAGGTTTGAATCCTTTTTGAATTATGGTATTCATTTTACAATATAATTAATGAAACATGAGATTCTAATGTAGACACTTATTCTAGGACAAACAAATTATAAGGGAACAAACATACTTAAATCAAACCACTATATACTCACATTAAGGTAGGTGTACCTAGTTAATTAGGTGTTTGAGCCTAAATAGGCTTGAATGTACTTGTATATATTAGAAGACAATAATCTAAAAAAACACTAGAGATCTTTTTATTGCTATTAAATTCACAAAAATCTTCTATACTCACATTCATGATGTTCATAGATTATTAACTCACAAAGTCATTCATTGACCAAATGACTTTTGCATTTTGGGATGCTCTAGTGACTTCAAAATATTAATAAAAAAAATTATTTGTTTTTGAAGTAGCTCCTCACCATTATCATTTTATTGGCATACTTTGTTTCAAGAAATTCTTATACTTATAACTAAACTTATTAGATTTTTCCATTTTGTTTGGGAAATAAACTTAATACTTTAGCAACTAAAAATTTCTTACCTTTTTATTTAAAATTTTGGATTTGATTTTATAAGTGTACATGTGTGTGAAAAGTTTTGAATAATTGTTTCAACAATTTTGCTTTGATTGATTAAATGAAAAATATAAAAGATATTGTTTTAGTGTAAGCAATAAAGGTACCTTTTATAAACAAATGTTTGAAGTACTTTTTGGAACTCAAATTTTTAAATTTTGGACTAGCTTGAATGCTTGCCATACATACTATTCTAAAGTTATTGAACAATTATGTAAATTGATCATTAAATCTTAAATGAAAAGTGAATTTTTCTCTAATGTATTATTTTAGTAAAGTGATAAAATTTTGTAGAATGTGTAAATGATTTTACTTTGAGAAAAGTTTTGAATGAATTTCTTATTATCATGACATCTCATTTTTTTTGGAAGGGGGGGATTGTTTTAGTAACTTATTAATAGTAATAAAAAAATTTCAAAAGAGTTTTGATTGTCTATTTAATCATCTTTGAGGATTGAGTTTAATTAATCTTTCCAAAACCACATGTTGAAATTGGTGAAGTGCCATAGAATGACATAGGAAGGTTCCAATATTGACTTACATCTAGTTGGGTAGGAAGTCACTGAAAGTAGGTCCCCTTTATAGAATTTTGAATGAAAAGTGTAAAAGAAATCTCAAATGAAGTTCAAATGAAGTTCCATTGAAAGTATTAATATGGTTCTTTGCAAAAAAAATTATTAATTTTATTAACTATTCAATGTGTTTTTTTATTGTTTCCTTTTTTTCTTTAGTGACACACTTTTTAACGTTGTAAAATTTTCAAGGAATTTTGCATTGTCTTTTATCTCAAACCTTTCAACAATCAATAGACCAATACATTTTGCTGTTTTGATGTGCTTTTTGCGAACTTAATTTTAAAACATTTAAACCCAAATGATAAAAAACAAAAATCATCTTAAGTTCTTGAAGTAAGATTTAAAATAATATCAAAGTTAAAAAGTATATATTTTCTATAGAAAATCTATAACTTTCAAATGAACTTCAATATGTTGTTTTTGCTAAAAAAAAAATAACCTAGATACTTGCTTATGAAACATCTTCATATCTTTCTCTTTGCCAATAGAAATGGAATGACTACAAGTTGTTCATGTATATAAGAATTAAAGAAACTATCATCTAAAGCTATTAATTTAAATACCATTAAATAAAATAACAAAAGTTGAAAAAAGTTAGAAATTATTCTAAAAGAAAGCCAAAAAACAAATAAATCACTAAATACAATGCTAAACAACAAGGAAATTAGCCAACTCCATCCTCAAAATATATTTTTTGTATTGCATTATTGCTATCAATAAAAAAAAAGCCCCGAAGTAAAACAAAAGCTTACATTATATACAATAAACAAATATCAAAATTGATTAGAAGGTTCTAGCAGCCTACCAAATTGTATGCACGTTCACAAGGCCTCCGCTATCTTTTTCAAAGCCCTAGAATCTTTTATTGCAACATGCTATTCAAATTCTTTTAAAACTTATTCCAAAATTTTGAGCCTTTATGCATTAAATCTACAACAATCTTGATTTTTAAAGCTTTATGGACTAAGATGAATGTCACATTTTTGGAACATTTTGAATTGACAAGCTTATTACATACAAAATTGTCATTAGATGGAATACTTCAATACACATCTATCTCTAGTGGAAACATGGTTTACATCCATAGACTAGGGCATTGATCCGTGAGAAGTTAGATCCACAACATTTGGTCTATTTGGTTGTGTAGGCCTTTGCATATATCATTTCCTTACACTAAATAGTGAAATTAGGTTGCTCCTTACTAATTTATTGACATTCTACACTATATAAATATGTACAATTACTATAGAAAAATGCAGTAATGTAGAAACCATGTGTGCTGCATGAGTTGGTGCATTAATTAATGGCTCAAGTTTAGAGAATTGCATGTGCCTTTAATCTAAACAAGCAGTAAGTCATGAGGTAACTTCTCTAATGAAGGCAACCTAATTGTTAAGGCAACCCAATTTCACTATTTAGTGTAGTCTATGTACCAGACCATGTATGTCCTTGCTAGTACATGTGGTGTGCTCTAGGAAAGACACGTACCCCATCCTTGTAGCATTGACTCACTTTTTCAATTAAGCCCTACTCAAACTTCCTCACCGCCATTGGCTTCCTCATCGACATAAGATCCTCCACAAACTTCCTCAAAATTGAATGTAAGCTTTTGCGGATGCCAAAAGCCTCTTCCCCGTTTCGATCCTGATTCCTGAGCCAACAAACTGGCAGGACTGGGAAGCTTGCCAATTGCGAACTGACAGAAATCTTTCGAAATTGTTGACAGAATTGACAGAAGTCTTTTGGAATTGACAGAAGTCTTTCAGAATTGTTGACAGAAGTCTTTTGGAATTAACTGCCAATTGACAGAAGTCGATCTGTCGGATCAAACTGATCAAAGTACTGATGCCGAGTGAACACGAGTTTTTTCAGTTTGAATGAAGTGGATCGCTTCCCGTGTTTGCATTTGTAAAGATATCGGATCTTGCTGCCTGCAAATCGGGCGTGATGGTGTGCGTGAACGGCGACTGCCTGCCTGTGTTTCCAACAACTGATCGAAACCCCTGCCCTAACTTAACTTATACTTCAACAAATTCTGAACAGTGTCAAGCCCCTCTCACAATGCAATGCCCATGTGCACAAACAAAGCTGTCCGTTTGTATCAGATCTTGATATTTTGAAGCTGCCAAAAAAAAATATCCATATGCCACCTCCTTTCCTCGTCAGCTGGAGAGTATATTTAGCGTATTTTTTCGAAACATGGCGGAGCTTGTCTCAATGCTACTGTAACGTATTAGTTAGTATGAGGACCTGGAGGTGGAGAATAACCTACTGTTCATGAATTTATGCTGATGTGTCTAGATAGAGTCAAGATCATATAATTGGAGGTTAGTTTTATTCTTGTAGATTGTAGACGAAAAGAAATATTATGGGTTTTATTTTAACCCATAAACGCCGCATGAGGACGTTTTATGGTTGATGAATGACAAAGAATCTCTCCTTCTAGGGACAAAAGTGCAACTATTCATCCTCCTAATTTTGTGTGAAAAGGGAAGATCATCTACAGTAGTTTGTCTTCCAATGAGTGCTTTTTTGCATTATTTTAATCCAACAATTCACTTGGTGACAAAATAGATGATTTCCACGGTTATGAGCTTGTCGTTTAAGGGTTAAATGATTTGGAATCACTACTTTGATTTACAACTAGTGTCATGTGTGTGTGTGTTCTTTGCATGTAGAGCATCGCCACGTAGACCCTATCAATAAATAAAAATATATTATTTTCTTTGAAAATTTCTTAGGTCCCCCATATAATGACAAGGTCATTTGACCCCCACATTGTAGTTGGGTGGATTGTAGTAGTAAGCACCTTGCCACTACCCGGGTTTAAGCTCATGAACTCCTCATTGGTGTGCCTATGCCAAAGCCACTAAGCCAAGGTTGCAGGCACGGCTTTATGAAGTTTGTATCATATGATGCTCTACAATCCATTAATTCTATGATCTTGTAATCTATTTCAATATCCTTTACTTTGTAACTATGCTCTACTTTGGGACAAAATATGATTGGATATTATTTTATTTTATTTTTCACAAAGATAATCATCCACCTTCTACTAGTCATAAGATATTCAATTTTTATTATTATTTGAAACTAATCTGAAATTTTGAAGAAAAGTGAAATAAATTCATATCACATATAAAATAAATTGAAAATATTGAAAATATCACTGTTGGTATATAGTGTAGTTCAAATGTTATAGTTTGGCACAAGCTTGCTTTTCAAGTAAGAAACTACAATGAAATTTCCTTATATATAGGTATGGTTAATGCAAAGATTCCTCCAGTTTAGTCCAAAGCCAATAAATATTGACTTATCATTTTAAATTGTGGCATTGACCTAAACCAGATTAATTCCTAAAGGACCAAGGAACCCACTTTGGGCTTTTTGGAAACTTGGGCAAGCTCTAATTACCTCATTATTTGGCATTCTAAGAAAATATTAATTATGATTTTTTTTTGGAATTTTATAAATTTATATCTACTAAAAAAAATCCATTGAACTCCAAATAATGAAGTAAAATTTATGAGGAGTTCTATTTTGTAGGCAATGAAGGTAGAAAAAACATATGAAGTTGTCTTTTGAAAATTTTCAAATAAAAATAAAAATAAAGGATATTAATTGTTCACTAGAAAATTCTTATCATTCGGATTAAGAATTCTAAAACTTTTTCAAAAGTTATTAGCATATTAGTTGTATCTTTCATTTACTAATACCATCCACTTCCATATGCACTGACTTTGTTTTGTGATGTTTGGACAAACGGTGTGAAAGTTATTGAATTTCAAAGTTTTTTATGAATTGAAAATTGATTTAAATTATTTATTATTTTCATCGAACTAGTATGAAATGGGTCAAAAAAATAGTTTTTTCTTTAATTTTGAAAAAATCATAACTTTCACACCACATGTCAAAACGCCATGAAACAAAGCCTTTGCACTTCTTTGTGCATAGTGCTTTCTATGCATGACAATTCCGTGGTGTTTGGACCTACAATGGGAAAGTTATGATTTTTTAAAATTTTAAAATTAAATTAATTACTTTTTATTTTAGAGAAAACATATCTTTCACATGGCATGTCCAAACACCTCAAAAAAAAGTCCTTACACTCTATAAAACATTCTATTTGTACCAAGAATGCAACCTATCACACTACAATGTTAAATTTATTGAATTTCAAAGTTTTTCTAAAGTAAAAGATTAGAAAATTATTTTTTTTCTTATTTTTTTTCAGTGGCAACGATACGAGGCACACTAGTCTATACCTTAAATTAGGTTGTTTGTTTTGTTTTGTTTTATACATTGAGATCTAACAAACTGTGAGGCGTCCGGGGACATTCCTGGTACCGCTTGTAAGCTCTTGGCAAGGAGGGATGCACGGATTTTGATTTGTGGTGTTTGGACAAACAATGTAAAAGTTATTGAATTTCAAAGTTTTTTATGAACCTAAAATTGATTTAAATTATTCTTTATTTTCATTGAACCGGCGTGAAACAAGTTGAAACAGGTCAAAATGATGTGAAAGGTATGGATTTTTTAATTAAATAAATAATTAAAATTATTATTGTTATTTTTTAAAACTCGTAATTTTGTATTGAATGTCCAAATGTCACAAAGCAAAGCCTTTGCACTCTTTTATGCATGAAGCCTTTTATCCGTAGTAAGAACACAACCTTTCACACTACGGTGTAAAAGTAATTGAATTACAAAGATTTTTGGAATTAAAAAATTAAAAAATCATTTTTACTTTTATTTACTAAGAATGCAACCTTTCACACTATGTTGTGAAAAATATTGAATTTTAAAGTTTTAAAAATTAGAAATTAAAAAATTATTCTCCTTCAATTTTGGCTGTGGCAACGATATATGGTACACTACTCTATACCTTAAATTAGGTTATTTGTTTTGTTTGATATGCTGAGATCTAACAAACCATAAGATGTTTGGTAGTGTTCTTGGAACCGCTTCAAAGCTCTTGGCAAGGAAGGATGCACGCACTTTGTTTTGTGGTGTTTGGACAAATGGTGTGAAAGTTATTGAATTTAAGAAAAAAAATTGAATTTATAAATTCATTTAAATTCTCTTTTATTTTGCAAAAAATCATAACTTTCATGTCGCACATCCAAACAACACAAAACAAAACCCTTACACTTTTTTGTACATGAAGCTTTCTATTTGTGCCATTTTTGTGGCGTTTGGACCTACTATGTGAAAGTTATGGACTTTTTAAATTAAAAAGTTGAATTAAATGGTTTTATTTATTTATTTTGGAAAAAACATAACTTCCCCTTTGCATGTCCAAACGCTACAAAACAAAGTCGTTGCACTCCTTCATATACAAAGCTTTCTATTGTGGCCAAGAATGCAACTTTTCACATTAAAGGAAAAATTTAATTAAATTACCTTTTATTTGAAAAAAAAGCATAACTTTTGTATTGCATGTCATAATACCATGAAATAAAGTCTTTGCACTCCTTTGTGCATAAAGCCTTTTATTTATAGTAGGAACGCAACCTCTCACACTATGGTATAAAAGTAATAGAGTTTCAAAATTTTAATGAATTAAAAAATCATATAATTCTTCTTAATTTTTTTGATTGTGGCAACGGCATAGGGCAACCATTGTATAAAAATTATTGAGTTTCAAAGCTTTTATAAATTGAATAATTTGTTTTCAATTTTAACATTTGTTGCAAATTATGGATTTTTTAATTTAAAAAATTAAATTAAATTATTATAATAACTTTTTATAATATTGTGGCATCAACACAAATCACACTAGTCCTATAATTACCTATATATAGTCCTAGGCTTATGGACTCAAGATCTTAGGTTCAAATGCTAGCAACCATGCTCAAAGAATAAAGGAAAGCCGGGTAGGCTCTTGCGATTACAATTTTTGGCATGATTTTTTGGAAACTTTTATTAAAAATAAAAATAAAAATTTAGTTATTGTGGAACATAACAATTCTAATTGATGCTTGGGAACAAAACTTTGCCATGCTAAGATCAAAATGATCCACCCCAAGCACTCCAAGCAGCTAAAACAAATTACAAGGATTCAAAATATGTTAATTTTTAATTCTTTTATAAAAAAAAAATTTGTATATGTGGGAAGGTTTGATTCATTCTATTGGGATTAGTAATGAGAAAGTTCTAAACTTACGGTTCTTGCTTTTAGAAAAATTAAAGCATCTTCTTTAAAAAATAATTTATAAGATTTTTTTTTGATACTCAATTTTTATAGTTTAGAAATAAAGTTCCACCTGAAGACTGAAGTTTGCTTGCTAGAACAGTATTTCCATTTGTTGGCATGTTTCAATTCCATCTTAGAATTGTAAATAATTATTTTTTCCTTCTCTCTTTTACATACTTCTATTTAGCAATTTCTTAAAGAATGAAATGAATAAACAAATTGTTTGTATTTTTTTTAGACCTTCAACAAAGTTCTTGAACCTAATTTTTTATAAATTCAAAACTTGTATTGCAAAAATTTCAAATTAAAAGATAAAGAGGCTTATAATCAAGTCAACTACTCAACCAGGTATAAGAGGTAATCTTTTTTTCACTTGAAATGCAAATATATTGCAATCTATGCAGTCAAAGTTTCTAAAATTTCTTCTATCCATTTTTGTACTAGTTTATTGCAATATCCTATGGTTAACCTCAAAAGATCCATGCATCAAGAATTAGAAAATACAATTGCAAAATTGCCAAAACTATCACTCTTTAAAAAAAGATTATTAACCAAATTGCATTCATTTTTAAAAATTTGTAATTGTAAAATCTTATTCTTGACTATATTAGTATTGGAAAAAAATATATAAAATTTGGGGTTTGAAGACAAGTATGTGTGGAAAAAAAACTTTCAAAGTAGAGCAAAATGTCTTTTTCAAGATTTTCCAAAATTTTGACAATGTGGCTTTGTTGGGCATTCAAGGCTCATAACTCAAAATTCCTTAAGTTTGCAAAAAAGATTTATGGACTTCAAATTTGAATAGGGTCTCAAGTTAGGAAGAAGCATGCAAATTTTCAAAGCAAAATGATGTTGTCTTCCTCCTACCAAGTTTGGCCCCTCCAATAATGCATAATTTATTTTCAACATAAAAATTATTCTCTTCAAAAGTTTGTTTGTTTTCTTAATCTCACTAAAAGAAATGAAGAAAAACACCAAAATTTTAATACTTAATTTTAGATGACCAAATATTTTAAATTTTGTTTAAGCTTGCAAGAAGCTTTAGGGAATAAATATGCAATAAGAATAAATAAATAAAACAAATTATTTGCAATAAAAATGATAGTTTTGAGTGTTCATTGATGAGAAAAAGGCCTTGGTACTTTAAGAATTAAATGATTTGAAACATGCCAACTAAATAAGTGGAACATCTTTCCATGGATTGAAATTCACTTCATTTATTTCAAAATAATTTATAAATTGTTTGACCATCAAATAGAATAATAGATTTTATCTAAATAATAAGCTATTTTAAGTAGACAAGTTTGCCTTTGACAAGGAAAGATGTCTATAAGAAAGCATCACTTATTACCAAGGATATATCCAAAAGTGTACCTTAGTAAATCTAAGCAATAATTAGATACTCATTATATATAAGGAATATGTAGAGTAGGGCATCAAATTTAAGGCATGGATTTGAATTCTAGAATAGTACTTTGCTCCATTACAACTTTGGCATACAATATTCAAACATCATTATTGGATTTCAACTTAGTTTAACCACAATTTATTAATATGTGATAAAATATTAGACTTCATGAATATAAAATCATGGTCGTTGTAGGTGAAATTTAATGACCAAAACTTCAAAATGCATGCATCTTGCTTTGGTACAATTCCTTTTAGCCTATGCATCACATTAGAATTCATCACAAGTTTCATTCATCCTTTAACTATCTAAAATCTACAACAATTCAAACCTTATAAATATGGACACATCAAATTAAAAACCTAGTGCCATACTCAATTTAGCCTTAGAAAGATGCCAAGGACATTTTGAATCCTTTGAATGGTCAACCAAAATGTGTGCATATTGAAGAATGGATAATTTTCATCCAATTTTTTGTATACAATTTTATTATTGTTACAACCACATCATTAAGTTAAGTTCAAGACGTTCCATTTATTTTAAAATTTTGCATTAAAAATAATGACATTATCCAATTTCCAATTTCAATTTTTTTTCAAATTTCAATATTTCAAATTTTCTTTCCCTTAAAACTTGATTTTGACATTCAAACCAATTTTTTTTTAGCAAAAGACATTTTAACATTTTAACAAAACTAACAAAATGAAGCTTTTAAGGTGCTATATCTAATAAACTTAGAAACTTGAAAAACTCTTTAAATAAATATTTTTGTAAAGTTTGAAATTGAGAATCTATAAACACATTTTTAAATATAGAGTGATATAGAAATTTTCTTTCAACCACAATACTCTACACCAGGGTTTTTTTTTGGACTTCAGTCCCCCTTGCTGGATTCACTAGAGAGGCCAGTTTTTGGAGGGGTGAATCCAGATAGGTCAGATAGGTTAGATTTCTGACAGTTTGGCAGAATATTGCCCAAAAAAAAAGCCCTGCTTTATACTACAATGTACTTCTATTCTGAAAATTTTAGATTTTTTGAACATAATTCATATTTGATATAAATTACCTTCATTTTTTCTTCAAAAGTTCATGGTAGTTTGAAGATTCACAAAAACATTTGAAAATTTTCAAACAAATATTAGGCATGGGATTTTATGTTTGAAAAGTAAAACCAAAAAATTTCACTTATAAATAGAGAAGAAATGGAAGATACAAAGTAAGGGACTTTCAAGTTGACTACACAGTCCTTTAAGATTTAACCCTTAAAGGACAAGGTGGTGACTGTGGACATCATCCCTTCAAGTACCAAGTGACTCATTGGTTTAAAAAAAATCCATAAGCACTCATTCGAAGTCAAACTCCCGTGCAAGACCTCCCCTTTTCACAAAAAAATTCCAGGGACAAATAGTTGCATTTCTATCCTACATAGAAGAATTCATTCTCATTCATCAACCAAAAAACGGCCATGCCATCCTTTAAATCTAGGACAATAAGAGTACGAGTAATGCTACAGTAGAGTATTACGGTGTATTCAGTAGATTATAATCTGGGACAGTAAGAGCAGGACACAATCTATGACTGATTACACTGTAAGCATAACCAAATCTCATATTTTGGCGCAAATGTCCGTTCAGTGACGGTTCCAAATGTTATAGTGAAGGATCTCACCCAAATATCCAGAGTTTTGTTTTCAAATCTGGTTTCTTTGATTCTTGGAGAATTTCCCCCCTGTTGCAAAGAGCACAGTTTCCACGTAAGTTAGAGGATACTAAAATCGGCGACGGGGACCTGATACTGTCTCCTATAGTACTGACCATTACGAGTATTACGACTAACAATTCATCTATCTATACTCTTGGTTGGACATAATTATTAGCAAATGGCGTAAGCATGACTTGGCTAAATCAATGATTACGGGCATTGATCTTTGAATGGAAACGGGATATTCTACTGTCACTTATATTGATCTGCAACCTCCCACATTGAAATTGCATAAGAAAATCATTATAATTAGTTGTACAAGAAAAAATTCGGTCTCTTTGATTTGACTTCTGAACACAAAGATCTCTCCACACTTTGCAAAAAACAGAGTCCTACTTATGTTAAAATGCTGAAAGTGACGCAAATTATATATTCTCTAATGCTGATCAACAGACAACCAAGCACGTGCAATTTTCAACTGAAGACGCAGAGAAAAGCAACTCAAACCCAAAGTTGGAAAACCTCACTGAGGCAGAATAGTATTGTTACACATTTAGGAATATTCCGCATATTGTTGCACATTTCATCATAGTTGATATTCACCAGCAGACAGGTCCTTACTGAGTGCTTACAAGATATTCGAAGTTGAATAAATCGTGTGTACAACTCAAGTGACATTGTAGGCACTGCGAAATCAAACAAAGGATGTGAGATCGACATGCTTGACAAGAAAGAAGAAAAGGAGGGAGTAATAAAAAAAAAAATTGCACCTGATTTGAATCAAAACATGTGGCATGAGTGAAATTCCCCATAAAATGGTTGTCTAACATCCTCCAGAGGTTTCACTTTTTTGGTTTTCCAGGAAGAAGGTTACATGGCATAACCTAGCCACTTCTTATGCACCTCTGATCAATCAAAAAGTGAGATCTCAATGCCCATAATTGCATGCATGCCACCCAATTATGTCCAATAACCATCTCAAGCCTCTTAGCTCTTGACAAGTTATCTATTTTATAGTGGTCCACATTGACAGACAAGACATAATACGAAGACCACTCTATAAGCACATTTTAGTACAGAGAACATTTGTAAAACAAAATGAGTATCAAACATAACCTTGAAGGTGTGACATTGCGTAAGGCAAAATGGACAAGAGTATCTCTCCATCACTGCAATCATATCATGTACATAATATGTCAGAAAACACCTGAAACTACAAAAAAAAGTCCAGCTCGAATATATCTGAAAATATTCTGCACGTATTGATTCTTCTCATACAAACTATGGCATCCAAATATATTTCCTAGACCTTTTTCTGGACACAAGAAACAGTATCTTGTCTATGATGATTGTGTCTATTTTGGGCTATGTAGGCACTTAAGGGATAAAGAATCGGTCACCTTCTATCTTCTCACAGCGATTGAAGTAGTATAGGAAGTGGAATTCTACGCGACCTCTGTAATTCCTGATTATAAATCACCCAACTTTCTTGTAAGTCAAATCTTTGGGCCATAGAATACTAGACAAAAAAACAATAGTGGTTAGTAGGCAGAATCGAATCATTCATAAAGAAGGCATACCCAAAAGCAACACCATACCTAAAACGAACTTTATGTACCAATATCAAATATCTAGGGACCTTGAAAGTATGTCTGGGGTACATGTGCTGGTACTAGGTTCAAAGTTGATTTGGGATAATGCCTATTTCAACTAGATTTGCTGAAAAATAGTTGGGCATTAAGAAATTGCACAATGCACTAGTTAGCAATATGAATACCTAGATGGTTGAGATGAATTAAGTTCCTCAGATGTTCCATTCAAAATAGGTTCATTTAGAATGTTCAACCCTATTTCTTCAGCACAAATACGCCCTTGCAGCCTCATCTACAACGCCATCCAGATTGATTCACACAATTTTCAAAACTTTTTTGCAGAGAGAGTACAGATCATGGACATTTCCTGAGAAATTGATTATTTTATCATGAATTCATTCAACATGCAGAAGTGGAGTACCTCACTTCTCCTAAGGGAAGTTAGTGCCTCTCCAGGTAACGGCCTCACTTGGATCATGAGCCCAAGCGCTTCGTCCAAATGCTGCAAGTTCCATAGAGCAGAAAGAATAAGAAACATGTCTAACTTGCATGATTCATGTTTCAACTATATTTCAAATCCAGTGACTTTCTTATACGCTCGATACTTATGTCACTAACTTAACATACGGTTTCCCATTATAGTATTATAAAGAGTGACGTGTATATATATTAAGAAGAATACGAAAACATAGGGCAACAAACCTAATCTCTAGTAAGAGCTTTGTACCTGCAACTTGCCCGGCCAAAAGTCCAGATTACTAACGGCATGAAAACAGGGACTATGAATTCCTGATGGTGATGTATCCCAGTTTGCATTCCATAACCACTGCGTGCAAAGCGTTGTTATGCTCAGCTTGCTCCGCAGCACGTTCCCAGAGCAGCTTGCTGAATACAAAGACAATAAACATGAGTACAAAATGTTTCATAATCAGGCCAACATTTGCTGTGATAAAGACGCAGACAGGAAAACACCAAGAAGACGACCAAGGTAGAGGATACGAAAACCGTTAGGGACCTGATCCTGTCTCCAAAAGTAACCCCAAGTTATCCTCTATTTATACATTTGGTTGGACTCATTAGAATGTGGCATGAGCGCAACTTGGCTAAATGCCTATTGCCACAAATCTCTGAATGGAAATGATTTACTACTGTCACTTATAAAGGTCTAGAGACGCCCACATTGAAACTGCATGAGAAATTCATTCATGGCCATAAAAATTTGATCTCTAAGGATTTGACTCATATACCCAATCCAGAGCTCAATACATCTGCCAAAAATCAGACTCTTAAGTATGCTAAAACGCTTAAAAGAGTGGCAAATAGTATCTCACCTAGATCTCGTATTTGCTGTTCGGCTGCATCAAACACATCTCGTGGATCAACTATACACAAGTTGCGAACAAGTCATTTAGTATTAGTTATAAGCGATTTATCTTAAATGCACTACTAAGAAGCTGCTCCAGCTTGGTCTTCCTATTGTCATTGCTATTTTGGAGTGACATCTTAATTATTCTAAAGATATATATTGATGGTCAGCCAAGTTACTATTCGTTGCTAAGAGCATGCCCACCCATCTTGTAAAACAGATGACTTGTTGCCACCGGCTTGCAAAATTGCCCCACTTGTCTTTCATAATGGATGAACTTGGTAAGAGGCCAAGCCAAAAGTCGCCCATGACTTGCAAAACTGGGCTCTTTTGCAAGCCAAGGGGCGGCTTGCAAACCACATGAGACAAGCACCTTTTGTACTTTTCTACCAAACAAGCACTTGATCCATGAATGTGGACGTAGCCGATTGGGTGGTGATGGGCTCTTAAGAGGCTATGGGTGGGGCGACCCATCATCCCTGACTTGCAAATTAGATTGACTGGCTTGCAAATTGGCTTGCATTTTACAAGACGCGTGGGGATGCTCTAACATAACATTCTTAAGTAATAATGGCATGGCACCTCTTGAGAATGGTGCCAACAAAGAGTTATTAGAACAAATTCAGGCCAAACAAGAGCAAATCAAGCAAAATTAATATCTGGCCTACTCTCACATATGAAGGCAATGATTAATTGACTTGAGATGCTCACTTGATCAATTTAAGTTGAACTCTGCAAAACAATGTGCCTAGATTTAAAGTTTCTCAACAAGGCTCATGCCATTTCAGAGTTTCTCAACTAGGGTTCTTTAGAATGTTATGAAGGTTTTAATGTCTATGCATAGTGTACAGACAGAGTATTCTAATGAATAAATTTCTGAAAAGTAGAAAATAGATTGGTCGGAAAGTGTCAAAGGCAGTACAAGTAGTTGCAAGAAATAATACTGAAATTAGATGAATAGATGTCATGCCGTGAGATGACATACCAAAAGCAAAGAATAAAATGAAGTGTCTATTTTTGGCATGCACAAGAAGTTTTGCGAGTGGTGGTAACAGGAAGGTCACGTGAGAGCTAAGAGCACCAACATCCCTCATAGGCACCCTTGCCACCTTGTAGACCTTGCTTAGTGAGAAAACCTAAGTTGAAGCAACGAGGTCATTAGTAATTGTGGAATAGCAAAGGGCGTACTTCTTGAGACTTCCTTGATGTAGCCTATCTCTTGACAATTTTCTAAAACAAAAATCAATTAGGTGTCAAATACAACATATGGTAGAGGATCTAAACCATTAAGGACGTAATCCCGTCCCCTATCGCCTATTACGTATTCCAACAACAACTCATTTGTTCATGCACTTGGTTGGACTTATTTGCAAGTGGCGTGATCATGACTTGGGTAAATGTCAAAAGCGTGATCTTTAAATGAAAATGGGGTTCTCAACTGTCACTTGCAGTGGTCCAGAACGTCCCACTTCGAAATTGCATGAGAAATTCATAGTTGAAGACCAAAAAAATTGACCTGAATAGATTTGACTCTTGCATCCAAATATCTCTTTACAGTTCTACACATCTACACTCTTGCATATGTTCAAATAAAGTGACGCAAATAGTATCCTCTACTTTAAGTAGAGTGGAATCAGAGGCCGTAATAAAATTCCCTCACAAGTAAAATTGTCAATGTAAGACATAAAATTGAGTTCACAGTATTACCCCTTGTGGAGACGAAGGCTGGTTAGTCACCATCACAAATATTGGTAAAAAAGGATGCGACGGTGCAGTGCTTGAACCAACGTCGATATAATCTCTACAACTATTCCATTGCAAAAAAGGTGGCATGTTGACAAGTCCCTGAACCTGGAGCACTACTTTCAGGCTGTGAAGAAACACAATATCAGTACACCATGAAAGAAATCTTATGTGAATGTCATAAGATTCCAAAAAGAGAAAATAAGTTTAGTAAATTCGCAATCAACTGAAATCCAATTATAAAAGGCTTACAGATGAACACCAACGTATCAGAATTCAGTAAAATTCAAAGCCAGTCTCTCTCAAAGCAACACTCACCGTTGCTGTCGCAAAGCATGAATCCTGTAATTGAGACATCTTTGAAGGAAGACTGGCTGCGCACACACATTTAGACAGAATTTAAACGTAGTCTTTCACTTAACTGACACTTGGAATCAGCTGAATCTAACTACTTGCCATGGCATCCATCGCTACCAATTCTTTGAGGTGGTGAAAATTGAACTATAAGTTGTAATGGTGAACATTTCAACTGTTTGTTGAAATGTTATTTGTTGATCTGAACATCCATAGTTCAACTTTATAGCAATTTTTAGTTGGTGACAATGGGACCAATGTTAACACCAACTTCTGGTTTCTCCTCAATTGACCTACGGGGGGTGAAGATGCACTAAGTGCATATTTGTCTCAAAACACCTCCAGACCATAATCTCACCTGAAATTATGCCAATAAAAATTTCCTACAATGAATTCTAAGAAATCTGATAAAAAACTAAATAGAGAACCACGAGAAACATTGGCTGACACCTTAGAATAGTTGAACGCAAAGGTCATGAGATATCATCGTACTTGATGTTTGAACCTGTCCCGAAGAGTGTTGTACAGCTCCACAGGTTTGCAATACAGAGCCAGGCTCTTGGCAGCAGCTTCCTCATCTATGAACTCATCATCACTGTTCTCATCATCTCTGGCACTAGCTTTCTCATCTTTGAACTGGTCTTCACTATTTTCATCATCCCCGATGACCTTACTTCGACACGGGTCCCTCATAGCTACAAACTCCCCATTCCAAAGCTTTCTCGACTCTAACACTCATAATTTAATTTCCTTATTACACAAAACGGAAACATCTTATTTCAAGTGCAACAAACAATCCTCAAACAACATATTAAAATCAGCATTAGCTTCATCTGGTCAGTAACCAATGCAAGCAAATAGAAAAGCACCAAAAACCCTAACACAATCTCCTATAACAAATATTGAACCATCATCCCTTCCCTCTTAACACTCTGCCATTCTACACTCTCATCTCTTGATCATTTCTTTTTCTGAGACGATATCCAGATCAGTCAAACCTGTCAAACAACATCTTCCACACTAAAGTAATTCAGTAAAGGAACATCACAATGCATGAGTACAGGAACAACTTGACATCACTGCTGGTATTGCCGCAAAGTGAGAGCAACTGTTGACACATTTGTGGATGTATCAAGTTTTTAGAACTTAAAACTTTACATCAACAGCATGTCAAAGCTTGTAAACTTCACTAACACAACACTGTTTCATTTCAACGCCTAACGATAACACCATTATACAATGCATCTCAAAATAGAGCTGCACACAGAACCGCATTTCAGCATTCAAATTTGTCATGCACAAGCTGTGATTTCTCCATAAAATTAAGAGGATTACAAGATGCAAAGCACTTCAAAAAAGCTCGTGCACGAAGAGGATCGGTTTCTTCACCACTCACACCTTACGATTTCATCAATGGTGCTTCAAAAACACAGATTACGCCAACCACCAAACCCTACTGTAACAACCATGTGGCATCGAAGGCCAGTTAACCCCTATTAAGTGCTTAACCTAAATATAATACTGTAAAATTACTTTTGAAAGTTTATAATAAAATAATTGAAACTCCTACAATGAATGTATATGGTTGATTCATGTAGAGCATTCTCTCTTCTTTCCATTGATATACTACATGATTATTCTTGAAGCTTCATCAATGAATATTAATGGGATGAAGTGCACTTTTCACAATATTCTTCATCTATGTGGTGGATGGTTGAATACAACCCCCCTTGAATATAAAATGAATGCATTCTTTTGTTTCGAATTACATGAGTCCTATGAAAGCCTCCCAAATAATGTATGAATGTATCATCCTACACATGTCCCTTCACTATCTTATAATACTAAAGTTTATTCAATTAGTGCCTCACATAAGAATAAAACTAATTCATAATAATTTTGGATTTAAGTGAATTTATGAAGCTCAGTAATATAGTAATGCAAAATCAATAGAATATGGTCTATATTATTTTCATATTATATCACATATTGTGATTTTCATCCCACTTTCATCCAAATAACCTTCATCCAAATTTGTCCAATTACATCTTCTCTCATCATAAATATCATCCAAACATTCACACTAATTATATCATATTCATCCATTATTTCATTCAATTACTCTACAAGCCTTGCAAATTTTTGCACTAATTGAATTAATTTGACTAGGAGGGTTGCTAATATGTGAGCCTAGGATCTTAAGTCCAAGAGCTTAAGCACCTATGTTATACTTCCTTTGTCCCAAAATAATTGTCCACTTTAAATGTCATGTTTTTTAAGGTTGTTTTGAGTAGGTCATATACAAACTTCCTTGTGGCTAATTTATGTAGGTTGCAATGCATACATGCAATGTTCTTCATTGCTTCTAGTGATATAAAATTAGAAACCTTTTTTATTTATGTTTTTTACAATATGATCAATGAAATTGGCATAAAAAATCTCAACAACATTATAACAATCATTTCGGAATGGAGGGAGTAGGTGCTTATATTATAGGCACCTTCCATGGTTGTAGGGTATCTATTGATACCTAAGTTCAAGACTCATATTTAGAGGCTTACACACTAGCATCATTGATTGTACTATGAGAGAATATGTCCTTATAACATTGCGTCATTTTTTGAATAAGGACCTACTCAAACTTCGGTCACACATAATTTTGTCAATGCAAAGCTTCCTCCCCTATGATCCCAAGTGAATAATGTTCTTTTGGTAAGCCCACCTTCTTATTGAAGTGAGCATAATGGAGATTACTCTTGCCTTGCCTCCACTTTTAATAGTAGTCTTGGTGGCACTCCAATAAATTCTTTGGAACTTGACATGGTCCCCAGGATGAACAAGGCACTTAATTTATGTCAAATTAAACCTTGTTGGAGTTAGTTCTTCTTATTTTGGTTGAAAGAACCTTCAATAATTAATAATGCATTCAAACATGTTACATATTTATTGGTTTTAGATTGAAGGAGAGGAGAATTTGCAATGCCAGAAGCTATCTTGAGAAAGTTTGAGTTTACTACCTAATTTGAAAAGCAAGCCAGTGCCTGTTGTACGTGCTTGTTGGCTTTGTCCTTTGGACAAAGACTATGACATCAAACCCTCTAGTTTCTGAATCCTATCTACAACTGCATTCACACTGCTACACAACATGGTTAGGGTTTGCTTAAAGTGTGGAGAACCTCATGATCACATAGTTCTTGTTTTATTTTATTTTATTATTTTATTATAAGGTGGTCACTTAACTTTACTCCACAACAGGCGAAAAAGTCTCCAGGATTTTTTGATGAAGAATCTTTGAATTCTCAACCGAAGTGACATCAAAAGTAAGATTCATCACCAAAACCAAAGCTTAGCTTCGCAGGAAAGGGGCAGTCCCTTCCAACAAATGCCTTTCCCTCACTGCATTCCACTTGGCCGGTTTGCCCTCGCTGGCCCCGGGTCGGCATGGGTGGGGACGGGTCAATGCGCATTCCACGACTTTCCCCACCCGCTCCCCCGGGGACCGTGGAAGCGAAGTCGCGACCTGTCACTGCACCGGCCAGTTCTCTCGGCCGTTTCGCACGAGCTCCTACTGGAGAAAACTTTTTGAGCTCCATTCAGTCTGCAGTGTCCACTCCCGTTTTTTGAATCTTCACAACAGGGTTGAATCTCCAGAAATTCTGTCCCAGCATTTCATTCTGCAAACATGCAATCTGAAGAGAGACTCACACACCAAGCGGTGGTGCTTTGTACTAGCCCACTCGCTCGTCCGCTCAATTTGAGTTCAGAATTTTGACCTATTTCCAGTTGTCGGTTGCAATTCAGTCAATTTGCAGTACCCCCAGTGGCGCGGGTGGAAATTCAGAGAAATTGGATCGTGCGTGGAGTGCGTGGAGTGCGAGGAATTTCGAACGAAGAAGTATCGGTCGATTCGTGGACTGGGGTTGTCGTTGTTGCTGCTGGCGATCGATCTCAAGTGGTGCAGGCTTTCCTTGTGAGCTTTCAATTAGGTCAGTTCTACCTCAATTCATGCTAACATGGCGTTTGAAACAAAAGTCTGATGAGAATTAGGAGAGGCTTTTGCGCTCGGCAGTTTTGTGACTGATTGAATCACGCTTAAGGTAGAGGATACTATTTGCGTCAGTTTAAGCATTTTAACATACGTCGGGGGGTGATTTTTGGGAGATGTGGAGAGCTTCACTTCACGGTATTAGAGCCAAATTTGTGGAAAGGAAGTTTATACCTCCGTGTCTGAATTTCTTGTGCAATTGCAAAGTGGGAGGTTGTAAGCGACGGTAGACCACCCCTTTTCTATTCCAAGATCTGTGGCTATAGACGTTCAGCCAAGTCATGCTTCCTAATAAGTCTAACCAAGTGTATGAGTAAATGAGCTGCTGTTGGCAGAAAGGTCAGTGTAGGTCCATAACGGTTTTAGTGTCCCTTACCTCAGGTTTTGAATTTTGAATGTTGTATGCATGGCGGAGAGAGAGCATGCCAATAGATTCAGCTATGTTTTACCCTAAATTGAAGTCGGAACTGGCCGATCTTGCTGGGTTTAATAAAATTGCTTACCTGCTCTGTGAATCCAGCACAGTTAACCTAGTTTTGTAAAGATAGATCAGGGGAAGTACTGTTTGACGCTGACCTTGTGTGCATGGTTTCTGTTTTGCTGTGATGAAACAATGGGTGGCTTCATTCAGGATGGTCCAGTCCGTGCAAAGAGGTGACGCGGGTATGGAACGGAATACCTGGCCTGCAGGATCGGATGGAAGGCAGATTCATGAGATTTGTTTGTCAGCTTCAGGTTCGCAAAGGCGCATGAGATCCATCTACTCCAATGTAGTAGGTATTGCGAGGACTCATAGGTATGCAACTTGTTTGCACAATGACTAAATGGTATAATGTTGCGGTGTCTACTTGAATCCTAGTCTTGACTCTTTGAACTTAGGGTTGCTTATATTGGGCGTATGGTAGCTTTGGTGCAAAGTCACGTGCTTCAATCTCTTGTCTATGTGCCTTACCCTATTTCTTCGGTGGACTCTTGGAGACTGGGGTCTATCACTCACACACAATATTAATATGGGGGTGTCAGAGTTTGCCACATCTACTCCAAGATTTCACTGTTTCTTTCCAATTTGAGCACCAGAGACACTACCTGTGCTTAGAGTTTTCAAATTGCATTTGATAATTGCTTCTTATTGTGGAATTGAACAAATTCTTATTGCTTGCACTTCGACATGCCCAAATCGGGGGGTCAATAGCTTGCAACACCTACTGCGAGATTTCAACGCTCTTCTATATTTGGTCCGGTGTGATTTTGAACTCCAGAGTTGTGTCCCAGAAATACTAAACTCTGTATAGAATTTTCAATTACATGTCAGAATCGCCTCTCATTGCAGAATAGAAAGTTCGCATGCTGACACCCTCTATTGATCTTGGCACAAGCAGGCAACGACACCACACACGAAAACTGGACACACGTCCAAGAGAGCCTGCAACAAGAACGTCTTCTCGCACATCATTTTGGGAAGGGGATTCTCCATCTGCGTCACAAGACCATGGAATGCATGTAGCGCGTGTAAACGTGGCACCGTCACACAAAACTCCATCTGCAATTGGTTCACCTTTGAGTAGGAAGAGCAACATTAGTCCTGATGACTCCAGCAGATTAGTGAAAGATTCTTCGGTTCTCCACAGAAGATTTTGTACAGAAAAGAGTGAGAATAGGCCAAAGGATGGGAATAGTAGCTCAGGAATGTTGCGGTGTTCTGTTGAGGTGACTGTATCCCCTGATACAACCACTACTGCAGCCACATTCTTGCCTTTTGATGTCTTGCAACGTATTGCGGGGTCTTTTTCATGGCACGACCTCTGGTCTGCCACATGTACGTGCAAGACGTGGAACAAGGCCCTGGCTCCACTTCGAGAAGGAATGCATTTTTTACACTGGGGTAAGAAATTTAAACACGGCCATGGAGTTGCCAAAAACCTAGACAAGGCTCTGCAATCGTTCACCAAGGGTGCTATTCGTGGTTGTGCTGCGGCTATGGTGGATGCAGGCCTGCTGCTTTGGGAATTGGTTAGTTGTTTGTCCCATATCATGCTCATTCATGCTTCTTGTTTTTTGCTCCACCCTAGTACGGTGCATATGTTTAGTGATTACCAGAACAACCAGCTTTTATTGAGGACAACTATAGCCACTGTAAAGAATACCTTCTGTGAGCGTCTATCCGATTATTAAGGAGCTGGTGTTTGTTGAATGTTTAGGGGAG
Organism: Antitrichia curtipendula; assembly: GCA_951230915.1. NCBI lineage: Eukaryota > Viridiplantae > Streptophyta > Bryopsida > Hypnales > Leucodontaceae > Antitrichia > Antitrichia curtipendula. Next base: position 11,781,802 of record OX579640.1, read on the forward strand.
GCGTGATGAAGGGATTAAATGGTACAAGCAAGCCGCAGAGCTTAGACATCCAGCTGGAATGTGCAACTTAGGTCTTGCTTACCTACAAGGTTCAGTTTCTTCTTCTTTACACTCCAACTTGGATGAGCAATAGTGTTTGGTGGAGGAAGATGCTAATGCTTCAGTTTTTAAGAATCATTCGTTCCCTTGACAGATTTCAGTAGTCCAGTAGAAGCAGTAAGGTGGCTTAAAATAGCAGCCAAGGCTGGTCATGCTCGAGCGCAATACAGCTTGGCTTTATGTCTGCAGCAAGGCAAAGGAATTGAGTGCAACATTCAGAAAGCTGTAAGTCCCCAACCATCCCATATTCCATGCTTTCTGATCTGGAAATTGTGAATTTGAATTGTGAAGCTTGGTGGTAAGGTAGAAGATAGTTAACTGTTAGGGACCTGATTCTGTCTCCTATACTATACAAACAACAACTGATGCATTCCTGCTCGGCTGAACTTATTAGCAGGTGGTATAAACATGACTTGACTCCAGCTCTATGACCACTTAGCTTTGAATGGCAATGAGGGTTGTCTTCTATCACTTTTAGTGGTCTATAATCTCGCACTGTGAAGTGGAAATTCATGCCTAGTGATAGATATTTGATCTCAATAGATTTGGCTCTTGTATCTAAAGTGGTCTCTCCACAGCTCTATAAATCTCTCTAAATCCTCACTCCTACATATGTTAATATGCTTGAAGTGATGAAAATAGTATACTCTACGCTAAACCTGGAGTCCATGATAAGATGCATTTTGGTTCTTAACAATTTTGAGCTTGTAAAACCTATACGAACTTCAGTTCTACTGATATGCTACTGGGGTGCAGGCCTGGTGGTACTTGCAATCTGCAGAGGGGGGTAGCTCACGAGGCATGTACAATACCGCATTGTGCTTACGATCAGGTGAAGGTGTAACTAGGAATTTATTCGAGGCTAAACGTTGGATGCGTCGAGCTGCAATGGCTGGTCACGGCAAGGCCATGTTTGAGCATGGCCTAACTTTGTTTGCGGTATGTATTCGAAGTTTGAATGCCAGACTCTTCTCCTACAGCCATTGTCATCTTATGTCTTTGAGATAAGCGCATGACATTCTTAAGGAGCTTCCTGACACCTTTGGAATCAGAGAGCAGTGAGCGAGGAAAGAAATCCAGATTCGTTTTGCACACAATCTTGAGCTTATGATATGTTTGTGAAGGCAGTTGCGGCTTTTACTGGAATAACTGATTTCGTTTCATCTAGCCTTGGCATGCATGTGGGCTCACAAAACAGTGATTGCATGCCTAGAAATGGATTAAATTGCTCCAAAAGGGAGGTAGTTCTTCAATATTTTTGTTTTCCATATTTTGTGCTACTGTGGAAGGCGTGCAAGCTGTATACTCCTCTAGAATTTGATGTGCATTTGGCTATGAATGTCGATCTAAAATTTAGCTGATAGTTTGCAAGCCACTGTTTGATCCCCTCCTCTCACTGGACGACTTCGTGTGGCATTTTTTCCTTGTTTCAGGAAGGGGAAGGCGGGCCGGCGTTGGTATTTTTGGAGCTGGCTACAAGGGCTGGTGAAACCGGAGCCACACATATCCGAGATGCCTTGTTGGTGCAATTGACTCCGAAACTCCGAGCTCATGCACTCGCATGTGCTGATAATTTCCATAACGCGAACAAGTTTCAGAGATGAGCTACTGTACTTTCGACAAGAAAGATCATTCAACAGAAGCTGTCCTTGTTCTGTCTTGTTCTGTCCTTGTTCATGGCGTATAGAATATATAACTCTGCATTGCAAGTTATCACCCAGAGTTATTGATTTCCTGGAGACAAAAAAATGGTACCAGACGATGTACAATTGTACAAATTGAAGTTGCCTGGCTCAGCTTTTTTTTAAAAGAACCAGTCATTCGATTACAGTATGAATTTTTGCTAGTTTTTTGAACAGTTGCAGGAATCGGTAACAGAATGCACGTGCAGGAATATCACGATTGGTCAAGCAAGGCTTGCTACAAGGCTTGTAGATGTAGATGTGCAACTTTTTCCATGGTACAGTACGGGTTGCATCTTTCCAGACTCTTGTATAAATCCACTTTATAGGATTCTTATCCAGCTCTTTGCAACGGTGGGTCAGGCTGCAGCCGTTGGAAGTTGGTCTGTTATCGGAATATGGACTTGGAATAAAAGGGTTTGCAGTAGGGTCAAAGCTGGACTTTTCAAAGCTGGCCTGCAGAGAAGAAGTCGGTTTCAGAATTGCATCTCAAAGTTAAAATTATCATAACTGAATCTAATTGCGACCCGTTTCTAACACCAATCTCTATAGATTCTTGCCTAACATGTACTGTACAAACTTTTTCCATGAGAGCTTGTGGTTGATTCTTGGCACACCCATCTTTTGCACTTTGAAAATTCATAGATTATTCATACAGCGTCTAAAAAAATGCATTCTAGGAGAATCTGAAATCTCCTTTTGATTTCCAAGAAGATTCAACAAAAGCTTTTGATAGTTTAATAAAAGGAGCCTTGTTCAATAGTTTATCCTTGAATTTCAATTTTAGGTGGTGTTACTTTAGAAGCCATACTACAATTCTCCTCAATCCATATTAGGTCTTGTCCATTTGATTGTCATAGACTACATCTATTGGGAACTATAATTATTTATTTGGCAAAGAATGTTGATTGACATTTTTTATATGGACAATATATTGCTCTTGATGGGTCATTTTGGCTTGTGCACCATGGGCCTTGCTTATATTCCCTAATGCTGAGAGTGCACAAGAATTGTATTATTCCATTCAAAAAAACGCAGATGACAACCTTGACCACTAAGTTCAATCTTTGAACCAAAGTTTAGGTTATTTTTTGAGTTTTACCAACTATTTTTCCTTCAACCCCTAAAGGACATTGTTTTTTGATAACATAGCAATTTTGAGCAGCTCACTACAATTGGAATTTTTTATTTTTTTCTTTGAAATTATCACAAAAGATGTGCCCAAGGAGTAGCTTCAAGGCCCAACAATTTTCATAACTTTTGACTACATGGTTAAAAAGTTATTGCATGATATGTCATTTTCATTGGTCGGCGGGCAGCTCGGGCAGCTCAACAAAACTTCTTTAAAAATCACTTTTTAAAAAAATAAAAATTTGAATGGTGGTTACCCTTTGGATTCATTTATATATATGTGGGAAGCTTTGAATCATTCCATTTTGGTTGATGAGATGAAAGTTATGAGGAGTTTTAGTTTGAGGGTAGTTATGGAATCTCTACTCTTTAATAAACTTTGAAGTCCTTTATTTAACTCAATTTTCAATATTTTTGAAAACAAAACAAAACATTGGGTGTAGATTGTTTATTACAACATTACAACCGTTGGGATTGGCATTTTTCAATTCCATAAGTTAATGGTTAGCAATTTAGTGTTTTGAACATTCTCTACCTCTTTCTATTGACTATTTTTTTCCTATATGTTGTTCAATTCCAAATGGTCTGAAAATTTTCAAGCATGTAGCCAACTTGCACCATTTTAAATGAATTCAAAGAGTAACCACCATTCTAAACATTGTTTCATACAATTGTGACCTTGTGAAGAGCAGATGCCCGGATTTTCGTAGGGACAAAAAAAGGATTTTTGTCAATTCAAATGTTACTATCTTGCAATCCACATGGTGGAAATTTCTGAATTTTTTTCCACAACATGTCAAACTAGTTTACTACAAGATCCTACGCTTACATTTTTTCAAAAATGTTTTTTTTCTAAAATTTGGGACTTGTATTTGAAATAGCAGTTTGGAAGCATTTTTGGTGAAAACGTAGTCTCTGACCTTTAAGGTGGAAGCACCCAAAACCGTCACTTTAAGGAATTCAGCATACTTGGAGGCATCATTTCAAAAAAATAAAAAAATTCTGATGTTAGCGAGAGAAAATCATGAATATTCAAAAAAAAAATTAGATTTTTTGGATGTCATATGTAATTTCTATGATTTTTCAAAGTTGTGGGTCTCTAGATCACTGGAACCGTCATGTAGGTGCACCCAAAACTGAACCCTGCGGAAATCAGCTCTTAAGCCAGTCAGATATTGGTAAGTGTCCTTCAAATATGTCAGCCAATTAAAGCCAAGCATTTGGCTGACGGATTAACTAAAGTCTAGGGACATAATTGGGTGAGTCTAGGGTCCATGGCAAGGTACAGGGACGGGAATGGGTGTTTTCACCTTAGGGGTTAACCCAAATATTGAACCAGTCTTTCAACTATTGAATCTAATTTTTTTTCTCAAAATAGAAATTAAATTTTTTTCACCAAGGTTTCAAATGTTTTTCAAATTGCAAACGTTTTTTTTCCCAAACTCAACTAGCTACGACCGGTTGTACTCCCCGAACATTGATTTGAACTGAGAACAAACGGAAAACCGAACCCTTGCTAGATTGATACCCGGGGAGGAGAGGGGTTCGCAGCCGCCATGGTATCCAGCATAGGGCACAAGCCCCGGAAAGCTGAGGAGCTGCCACTTGAGCACAACCCGCTGCTTTTTCTAACTAATAGAGTGAAGTATCTCATCGCGAGGGGCGGGCAGGCATCCATGATCCACCATCATCACCATCGTTTGTGGTGTCTGATGAGTCACTGATGACTGCGATTGCCATTCTGTTGCAGCAGCTGAACAGAACAGATCGTCCTCCTAATTAAGTCTCTCACAAGAAGCCGATGCAAGCCGTGGTGGCACTTAAAGAGCGTTTCCTGCAGCTTTTCTGTCTGATTCTGAGACAAACAAGTGTGTGTTGCAGTAACTTAACTTAGCTCTTCCTCGATCGTCTTCTACCATTTTGTGGAGCTTACATTACATTCTCATCAACACTCGCGGGTGAGTGTGGTGCTTGCAATTAGGACCCTGATTTGGGTGTAGGGTGATGTGATTCTTGCGCCACTCATTGTCAGTTGCATCGAGACTCGTTACGTTGTTTGCATTTGATTGTGGGTTTTGGTTTTAACTTGGAGCAGGTTGTGTAGTTCTCGGGTTTCTCTCATTGTCATCGAGGCTTGCTGGTGAGAGTGGTGTGTGCAAGTGAGGGTTGGTTTTAGGGTCCTGATTTTGGATGGGTTTATGCGGTTCTTGTGTCACTCTGATTGTTATCGAGACGCGCTGTTGTGGCATTGGGGAGTAGGAGGAGATTTCGGGACTCAAAAGTAGGAGGAGATTTGGGTTCGGTGTTGGGTTGAAAACAGGGTATTTAGTTCTTATGTTACTCTCATTGTCATCGAGACAAGCTGGTGAGTGTGGTGTTGACGAGTTGAGGGGTGATTTTGAGACCTGATTTTGGTGTAGGTTTTGGATGGGTTATGCGATTCTTGTGCCACTCTCATTGTCATCAAGGTTGATTTGCTGGTGTGGTGGTGGTGGTGAGTGGGAGGTGATTTACGGGCTGCATTAGCTTTTGGTCTGGTTTTAAATCAGGGTTCTCCTCTCGCTCTCCTTGTCTTCAAGACACGCTGGTGAGTCGTATCTTGTGGTGCTTGCGATTGGGAGTAGATTTTATGTACCTGATTTCGATTTTGGTGTACATTTAAAAAAAGTCCATGTGGTTCTTGTGTCACTCTCCCTGTCGATCGTGGTGTTTTCAAGGGGATGTGATTTAGGGAACTAGTTTTTTTAGATTTTTTAAAGGCTTGTGCAGTTTATGTGTCAGTCTCACTGTCCTGTGAATTTTGTAGTGGAACCTTGACCGAAGAGACCCGAAATGTTCTCGAAAGAGGTTGGAAATGTTACTCTCTCGAGGTTCTGACGATCGGGGTGGTTGGGGGTTATGGCAGAGGTCATTAGCGTCCAGGCAAGATGCAAGGGCTTGTGAGACTCGTGCAGGCTCAAGGACGAGCACTCTCTGGGAGTGTGCTGCAGCACGTCCGGGTATCGGCTCCCTGTTCCTTCGGCATGCAGGTGCGGCAGGAGTCGGGACAACCCAAAAAGAAAGAGAGATTGGAGGAGCACGGGTTTGAGAGCACCACCATTGCTGATATCATCAAGGAGAAGGGCCAGAAAGCTGATGGCTCCTGGTTGTGGTGTAGTGTGGATGATACAGTGTACGATGCCGTGAAATCGGTAAGCACTTTTATGTTTATCTCTACGAGCTTTCATAACATGTTTGAAAGGAGATGCACACCCTTTAGGTCATGAGAATCCAAGATGCTCCAATTCTCTGACATCTTCTTTCTTTAGGATAGATCCTCACATCATGGGTTCAAGAATGAAAGCGTTGGTACTCAGCCTTCTTTTATATGGAATTGTGATGTAGTCACAGTTCTAGTGCAGACGGTGGGCGATCAATGTTATGTAAAGAAAGTCATGTTGCTTCTCAATTATCTTCACCAATGTAAATGTATTTTGGAGCTCTTTTCTTTGCCCAACCAGAGCTGAGCTGATTTACGTCTTGGTCCTCTGACTGTTCCTTTTCAGATGACTGCAAACAATGTGGGGGCTTTGTTGGTGGTGAAGCCGGGAGCAGATAGGAAACTTGCTGGCATTATCACTGAAAGAGGTGAGTTTAAACCCTAAATCCTAAGCAGCGGAAAGGAGCATTGTGTTTGCTGACCCTTGACATTGCATTGGTGACCTGTATACTTTCCCTTGGCTTTCACCTGTTTTCAATTGTTTTCTGTATTGAGAATGGTAATATTTGGTCGTTCTCGTCTCCATTTTTGAGAGGATTCCAACACATAAAAATATGCATTATTTGGATTGTGTATGAATAAGTTATGAATTGTTGAAGTTTGAAGTAATAAGGCCTTAGTTACAATCCTGGAGCCATCTACACGGTATCACATGGAAGCATCTTTGAGCATATAGGAGAACCTAGATGTATCTCATTTCTGACAAGCCACATATTTGGATGGTACTTGCATCGTAAAACGGGACGTTGTATGAGAGGGACCCCATGCAAATGGGTCCTCCCCCATACTTGGTGTGCGTGTTCACGTTGTTGTGATGATGTTTTACACGAATGTGAGAAAATGTATGTTTTGAGGATTGGTTTAATTAGCAGATAGTAATGTAAATGTTGTTTTGCACCGTGTACAGATTATCTCAGAAAGATCATCGTTCAGGGCAGATCTTCTAAGACAACCAAAGTTGGAGACATCATGACTGAAGAGGTACAATTTGGGCACAACTGACTTGGCCCCTAGCCCCTTTTTCCTGTGGAGGTTTCTTATTATCTGAAGCCAGTTGCTTCAATCTGTGCTATCTAAAGACAACTACAGACTAATGCTTGTTCATTTGACCTTGCCAATCTAAAGCGACCCTATATTGTTGACATGGGACGGTAGTAAAATTCATTTACAACTGAGATGTGTCAGAATTGATTGTATTATAACATTGGATCCTATTCTCGGCATGCAGAACAAACTCATCACAGTGAACCCGGATACGAAAGTGCTGCGTGCTATGGAGCTGATGACCGGTAGGAATCTTTTAACTTTTTGGAATGATCTTGTAATGGGGTATTTTTTTGTGATCACTTTTTGATGGCCTTTCCCAGGACAAGATAGTAGTGGTTTTCAGTATTACAACCTGAATTGGGTAGGTATTATTCCTCCAATGTTGAATTTGGATACTTGAAAACAGTTTTCTCAGTATTACAACCCTGTTGAGATTCTCCCGAATTTGTACAGAAAACCGCATTCGGCACATTCCTGTGGTGGAGGAGGACAAAGGAATGACGGGCATGGTGTCTATTGGCGACGTGGTGCGTGCTGTAGTGCACGAGCACCGTGAGGAGCTGGACCGTCTGAGCTCCTACATACAGGGCGGCTACTAGCTTCCCCTGCTCAGCTTATAATGACGAAAAACTGTGGTGTGCGCTCGGTTGTCAGGATCAGCAGTCGTCGTGGCATGAACAGCAAGTGGAGCTCAGGCTCGTGAGACGTGCACAGCAATGTATATAGAAAAACAGTCCAATCAGTGAGTGTGCATTGCAGACGAATGTGCAAAGTGTTTCAGTGTGCAGAATCAGTGTTGGGAGGAACTGGAAGGACAGGGAACTTGTTTAGGGTGAACAGAAAATGATGTTAGATCCTGTTTATGTGGGACTGGAAGACATGCCACTTGTTTATGACGAACTGGTAGCCTGAGAACTTGTTATGATGAACTGGAGTAAAGGATCATCACTCTGCATCTGCTTTTTTCCTTATTTGGACTTTCCTGACATGAGTATACTCTATCCTAATTATATTACTGTATATATAGATGCATATAGAGTTGATTGTAAAGTCATGCCTTGGTTTTACTTTCATGTTAGAAAACTATGTAAGGTAGTCTGCTCTAAATGCACCCATCTTCTTCAAGCTGCTCCTATAATTAGCTCTGGAATGGATTTGAGGTGGTCCTTGAATTGACCACTTTAGCCATTGAGTGCATCGAGGAAAAAGTATTATTTATTGTGAGAACCAATCATTCTCCTTGATTTCTTCACATCTCTTTACAAGTCGGAAGTCGACAGGTTTTGGAAGACCTATAGTCACAAATAGGTGCCTAAGACAGAAATCTTTGCAAATTCAAAACTAATTCCAAGAAGGTCCAAAAAATATGAAACAACTTGCGTTAGATGCTAAATCCACCATTCTTCCTATGAAAATTTACTGAAAATTGTTTCTAGTACGTTAGCTTCTCCAAAAAAAGGCAATCAGGTCTTAAATGGTCGCTTTAAGAGCAGACTACATTATGTGTATTTTGAAATTTTATTGAAATGTTTATATCCTTGTAGATCAAAGTAATTGTGCCTCTACAAACTCAAATCTGCAGTCAAATCAATCATCAAGAGATATTGAAGTATGAAGGTAAAATCAATATCCCGTAAAGGACGGAGGGTGCTTTGGAAGAGAAAAAGGCCAAAAAGATGTGCAAATTGCCCAATTTTTTGGGGTAGCATAAGTTTTAATCTGAGCACTTGATTTGAAGTTAAATTATTCCCAATTCACACCTTGTGTCCAAATTTATAGAAACATCCATAAAAAGTACCTACCAAATTTTCAATTGTCTATTCAAGTGTTGTTTTAGGGGTTAATAAATGAGTACTGTTGATCATTCAATGAAGTAAATCTTATTCAAGTCACCCTTAGAAAGTTAGTTATTGAATCAAAGTGAGCACTGGAATTACAAGACAAGAAATATGGAGGTTGAAAAATGCAAGCATGTACAAAACTCAAACTAAACTTTGAGGATCAACTCTAAATTTTGCACATGTTTTTGTCTTTCAACCTTTATATCTTTGAATCCATGACTCCAATGCTTAATTTGATTAAAGATTTGCATTTATTGGAATAGGATTCACTTCTTTGAATTATCAATAGCACTCATTTCTTAAGATGAGAGGAAAAAAAAGAAGATGAAATATAGTATCAATTGATTTCATCTTCACAGATCTTGATGTATAACTCCAGTGATTGATTTGATTGCAGATTTTTGTTGTAAATATAATTATTGCATTTTAAAATTTGAACAACCAAGCTACCACCTTGCTTTAAAAATTCCATAAGCTTTGAAGGTTAATGAAGAAAAATGAACTCCACTAACTAATAAGGACCTCTCCACCCCTAATTCTTGCAATATTGTTTCCATGAGCACAATAAGCTTCAAGACTTGGATAATGTTAATGAATTTCTTACATTGTAATAAAACATTTAACTTGTAGTAGAAGTTGGAACTTTTAGCTACAATAAACAAGGTCTTTATAGCCAAGAGCTGAAGTTTCTTAATTCCTAAAGTTCCTTGACTATGTTTTCATCCAAAATGCTCCAAAAATGCCATTTTTAGTACAAGTTCCAAGTTTTAAGAAAAAAATATTTTTGAACACATATAATTATAGGACCTTGTTATAAATTGGTTTGAGGATATGTGAAAAAATTCAAATATTTCCACCATATGAATTGCAAGATATTAGAATTTGAATAGACAAAAATCTTGCTTTTGGCCTTGAGAAAAGCAAAGTAGCTACACTTCACAAGGTCATATTTGTATGGAAAAATATCCATGTTGCAATAGTAGAGATTTGAGGCCTCCAATAGTTTGTTTTGGAGCCGTTTCCCTTGTTGTGAACCATTGCAACATTTGAAGATTATTAAAGAAGCAATTAATTTAATTTTTAGTTTTTAATATAAAAATGTAAAAATATAAAATATTAATTATTATCTAACATGGTCATCTCCCAGCCACGTCAGATTGCTCATGTGACTTTGTTCCTATATTTTTACAATTCAGGAACTCATGGTCTTTGGGAAGCCTTAAAAATCTTCTAATGGATGGTGTTTCTTTGGATTCATTCTTCAATGCAAATTGGCTACATGCTTGAAAATTTTCAAATCATTTGGAATTGTACAACATATAGGAAAAAAATAATAAATAGAAAGTAGAGAATGATTCAAATACAAAATTGTTAAGAATTTAGTTATAGAATTGAAAATTGCCAATTCCAATGGTTGTAAAATTGTAATAAACAATCTAATGATTCTATTTTTTTCAAAGAATATTGAAAATTGAATTAAATAAAGAACTTCAAAATTTATTTTAGAGTAGAGAGTCCATAACTATTCACAAACTAAAACTCTTCATAACTTTCATCTCATTAATAAAAATGGAATGATTCAAAGCTTTCCATGTATATATAAATCTTAAAATCCAATTTCAAATTTTTGGTCCTAAAAAAAGGGATTTTTTAAGATCTGCCCTAACTGTCCAATTGGAAAAAAAATACATATTATACAATCACTTTTTAATTATGTAGTCAAAAGTTATAAACATTATTGGGACTTAAAGAAAAAATTTGTCCCTATATTATATAAAAATTTCAAATAAAAATAAAAATAACTCCATTTGTAGTGAGTTGTTCAAATTTACTATGTTGCCCCCAAAATGCAACTTGGTCCTTTAAGGTTTTTAAAAAACTCAAAGATTTGTGATATATATATATATATATATATATATATATATATATAAGATATGTATACTAATTATATGCCCTCTTTTCAATTGTATTCCTACCTACATTTGTACCTAATATTTAAATTCTTGAAATGTTAGACAAATTCATAGATGTAGATAGGGATGCAATTGAGAAGAAGATCCATAACATATTTGCTAACTTTACTTGTGTAGATAAGAGAAGCAAAAGACATATTTCAGGGTTTAGTGAAGGAGTCATGTGATTGGAGAGGTATATCATTCAAATTCTCCATTTGCACTTATTCATAGAAAAAAAATGGAGCCATTAGTAGACGTATTTGAAAAATTATGGTGTATTTGATGGGTTTTTAAAATTTGTATACCCAATTTTGGATGCATGCACTTAATGAAATTAAAGTCAATGTCAAAGTATCAAACTTCAAACAAAGAATGCTCCATGGCAAAAGTCTAAGAATCAAATACATTAAAGTGTAAATATTGAGGTACAAAAACTCCTTAGGTTCCAATAGAAGTAGGAGTTGCAAGGGGTCGAACCAATATAATTCTGATTAGGAAAATGAGTCAATTAAATTTTATACAACTATATTTGTTGTCATTTCAAAAATGCTCAAAGTTGTATACAAATTTAAATGCAATCTAAGAAAAAATAGTACAATTTAGGCAAAAGAGAAACTACAAATTGAGATTACTAACCAAAATTCACCATGACTTTTCAAATACTTTTATTGCAACTAAAAAAAAAAGGGCATGTGTTGTAAGCAATGACCATTGAAAGATGTAATGTGATGAAAGATAAATTGAAGGAGCTACATGCGAATTGAAAAGCAATTAGAAAGCACATGATTGTTCATTGAAATTGTCAACTCTAGGTTTTGTCAACTTTAGTACATGTATACTAAGAGATGAACAAGTGGTCTTTCCACAACAATTTTTGGAAAGATGATCAAGAAAATGCATGTGTAATGAAGTGAACCTTGAGTTCCTTTGCTATTTGCTTTTTAAATGTAGTTTATCTTTGTTCTTGCTGAAGTTTAAAAGTTCATCCAATCAATTAAACCTTCACTTGAAAATAAAAAAGATCCTCAAAATTCCATATGATTGACCTAATTCATTTTTAGAATACAATTAGCTAATACGTACTTCCCGCCTAATGCATTTGCATGTACAAGTATATAGAATACAATATCCATATTTTGTAAAGGACAAAGTCAACAAAGTGTAAATGGATTTGTTTTAACGCACCCAAATGACCTTGCTCTAAAGCATCTAAATGTATAAAATACTACAAGGAGATTTTTTATATCATCAATTAACATTTCTCTGTTTCTTTCATATGTCTTTTTTTCATGCATGAAATGACTCTATGACATGGTCTTCTTTAATTCTCTACTTCAAACATGTTATTTATCTTTATTGAAAGTTGTACATCAAGTTGAAAAATTTGACCACTTGAGGATTGAGAATTACAAGAATATTTATCTTAAGTTATGAAAATTTGCAATTTTAATTTGACTACTTCGATAGAATATATTATGGAAAGTACAATCTAAATGGAGGATTTTTAATATCATTAGTTGAATGAAGAACATTGCATGTGTTGGTTCCAAAAAAATAAATATAAATCTCCATATAAAGTCTTCAAAATTGCTTAAAAAAACATGAGGCCCAATGTAGGCTTCTTACTACTTAAATTAAAACCAATCTTCAACTTCAAGCAATTGGTCAAATCAATTTATATAACCCAACTAACCAACATTTATCTCCCAACTAAATACCTCCCATATTTTTTGAATATGACAAGTTTTTAACCGTGTCATATATACAATATACTACTAGACATGGTCAAAAATTTGGTAAACACTTCAAGTTTGGAAAAAAAAAAAGAGGAATCGTTCATCTTCTAAGATTTAGGGCAGACTTCCATGTACACGGAATCAACCAAAACAAATAGGAAGGACAGAACAAATTATGGATTTTTGCATCAATTTGTTCAATAGTTGCAAGAAAAAAATTGGAATTTTTGGGCGCCCCAAAACAAGGGAGGCTCTTGAAAAACAAGGGAGGCTTCTAACTTCTAGAAATTTTATTTATGACAATTGGACTTGAACTTTTTGGTTACTTTTAGTTTGACAACAAGGCAATGCGGCTATTCCTAAAATATAATTTACCGCTACTCGCATAGGGGTAAAAAAACATCATTAAACTCAATGAAGACAATCCCCAATTTGAAAAACTTTAAAATTCATTCCAAACACTAATGGAAGTTTGCTCTTACAAATTTCTGAGCACTCCCATTGCCAAATGACTTAGAAATACGGTCCATCCTAAACAACGAGAGTGTTTTGATTTTCTTGGCTTAGGTCAAAGTTCGCTCCACAGATTTTTGGAGAAGATGGCTGCCTTCAGTGGAACTGACGAAGTCGCCAGTTGTGGAAATGAGCTCTTGCCGCTCGATGGATGCTGCAGCTTCAATTCCTGTTATGTACTTCCTTTTGAGATCCTGACTCCGAAGAAATGGCAGTAATTTGCGCAAGTGCCGATTGTTGTTAGGTTTTCATGAAATCACATATTCTACTGCAAACTCCGAGTGGCATCACATTTTTGGAACGGATGACATGGCCGGTACATGCACCGTGGAGTGAGTGAGCTCCTCGTCAGCTGCTCACTCTCTCACGAGATCTCACCCTGTGTAGATCTTTGCACGATAGAGTGCCGATCGTCTCTCAGTCGGCATGAAACGGTGATCGGATCGATCCATTTGGAGCCGGTTTTGGTGGAGCGTAGGTTGGAGCTTGTTAGGGTTTGGAAATCGGGAGGTCGGAAGACTTGCACGAGTGTCAGGACTCGGATGACTTATTAGAGGATCTGATTTTGTTTGTGAGAAGCGATGGAGGATTTGATTTGGTTTAGTGATTTGGTTTAGTGATTTGGTTGAGCTTCATAGGTTTTAGGGTTTGGTGTGTCTAGAGATTTTTGGGATGATTAGGAGATGACTGCATTGTCTTTTTGAGTTTTTGACAATTTTAGGGTTTCGGAGGTGGAGAGAATGAGTTGGGAGGCGAAATTGAGCCACTGTGATGGACGGGGGCCGGGACTCTGATCTAGAGACGGGCCTTTACTCTCGCCGGTTACGAAAGAAGCGATCGCTCACGCTGTGGAAGAAGATGACGCTCACAAGCCGGCGGTACCGGAAACTCCCCGCGCCTTTCGTGGTATGCGTCTCCCTCTCCGTCTCGGCTCTCCTCTTCGTCGCCGTTTTCATGTACAATGAAGCTTTCGGGACGCAGTTCGCAACCATTAAATCGAGCAGCCAGCTATTCTCCGAACACGACTCGCCCTACAAGGCTCTCTCGAGTCTCGTGATGGTTGCCGGGCACGCGGTCTACACGAGCTCGAAATGCGAGAAACCCGAGGGGGAGGGCTCGTGGTATTTGGAGCCGTACCAGAAGCACCCTGGCCAAGCGAGCACTTTCGTTCACCATATCCAAGCAGGTGTGGAAGCCGCGGCGCAATCCGAAGAAGCTTTGCTCTTATTCAGCGGCGGCGAGACGCGTCAAGACGCCGGACCTCGCAGCGAAGCGCAAAGCTACTGGAACGTGGCCGAATCCAAAGACTGGTTTGGAAAGCGCGAGAGTGTGCGATGGCGTACACTTACCGAGGAATTTGCTCGCGACAGCTTCGAGAATCTTTTGTTTAGTCTGTGCCGGTTTCGTGAGCTCACGGGACACTACCCTTCGAACGTCACCGTGGTGAGCTATGATTTCAAGGAGCGGAGGTTTACGAAGCTCCATCGCCTTGCATTAGGGTTGCCAGAGTCACAATTCTCCTTTGTGGGGGTGCCAGTATCGCCGACTTCCCAGGTGGCAGCTATGAAGGGAGAGGAGAAAGTGTTGGATATGTTTCAGCAGGATCCGTATGGCTGTAAAGGCGAACTTCGGAAGAAGAGAATCAACCGCGATCCGTTTCTACGCTCTCTTCCTTACCCTGTTGGTTGTCCTGAAATGCGAGGGCTATTTGGTTACTGCGGATCCGATTATTACTTCGGCAACCTTCCGTGGAAAACGTAGTTAGGGTTTGGAGCTAGTAACTCGACAACTTCGTCCCTTCATCTTGCCCTGGAGGTGGAAGTCTCTCATGGAAAATTGTGATAATTGCACTACTAAACCAATTTGGTCAGCCGATCCTGAAAAGTTCTCGCTGAAACAGCGGAGCTTTCAGGACTTACTTACGATGTTCTCATCAACTTCACTACCACATAGTTCCATTCTCTCAGCGAAGAAGATCACAACAGGAACAAGATGCCGTGATGACATTCAGTGGTTCGGTAGCGTCTTCGAACTTTGGCTTTATTCCTTTTCTTCTACCTTCATTCATTCCTCCTCGCATCTTCAAAGTCCAAGCTACTACAACGGTGCTAGTCACGCTAGCAGCATGACTGACTTCTGAGCTGAAGCCAGTGTCTGTACACACTGGATGCCCAATCGAGACAGTTCAAGGACATACGCAGAAGAGTACTGTACGAGAATCTTCCAGAGGATTTTTGGACAGGATTTATGTGGGAAAAATCTCTGGTGCTCTGGAGACAATTCATTATTTTAGATTACTATCGCCATGATGCGACAAGTGACCTGATGTACCAGTATTATTGCAATGTCGCACTCTCGCAATGAGGCATGAACCATGTTGTGAAGTTACTGCCTGGTTCTACCGTGCAAGTCACGTTTATGTGATGGGTGTTTTCTTCTCGACCAGCCTCTTGTACCTTTCTTTTCTCACTCTGTAAGTTCATTTAGATGAACGATGTTTGCGATTTCACTGGTGGCAGCTCCATGGAGACGCAACAATCAAGCATTCATCAGAAACTGTTGTCGAAGCGTTGGTGCGGAGCTTGACCAAGAATGATTACCCGGATTTTGAGACGCAACAGAAATGAAGTACACTCACTCACTCACTTGCTCCATGAGTTTGTCGGTCATGCAGCACAGCCCTGTGCTACGCCTGATGTAGCCTGTCACTTTCAACAGTGTTAGAATGAACATTTCCCAAGGAAGCAATCATAGTAAAACAGGGGTTTTACCTTTCAAGTGATGGAAAGAGTTGGTTCATGTATTCGGGGCTGGTAACCGAGTACCATCGTCCGTCTTCAAGCTGTCGCTGTTCTACAGTAATACTCAGAGCTATAAAACATGTTCTGCAAGACGGACACCACGACAGCTAGCTATTACTTTCCTTACAACTCCATTGTCGGTTTGAAAGCTCCTGGGTACCCTAACTCTTGCAAGGAGACACCAAGGGGAAGCCACGCTTGTGTGAGTGTTCTGCATCACCTGCACCGTCACTTGCTGGCATCCCGACAGCTGTATCCTCTAGTGATGCAGTGTATCTTAATTGTGGATTCTCTGTAAGTACTCTTCTACTGTAGTAGCAACTTTGCATCAAAATTGGCGCTTCACTGACTCGTGTAGTTGCTCTCTAACAATTGCCGTATGAAATGGTCAATTGTGCAGAAAAGCTCGAGATCACACGCGGTTGTGTCATTGTTATGGTGCAATATTGCATCAAAATTTGCGCTGACTGACTGCAGTAGTAGTATTCTAACAATCGTCTCATGAAATCGACAATTATTCAGGAAAGACCAAAAATCACACACGGGTGTCATTCCTGGAGTGCAAGTTTGCATCAAAATGTGCGCTCCTCTGACTAGCGCCCTGAGTGAGTTCAGTGCATGCCGCAATTGTAAGAATGCGAGAATTATTCATGAAAGCTCAAAATCATGGACGCACGGATCTGACATTCGGAGCCAGAGAGACCATCATAACGTCAACGGAGCCCATTCCTGTAACTTAGTGTTGGCAACCAACCCTTGCTTATGGAGAGCACCCATTGTACCTCATTACCTTTGCCTTCATTCATTATGGTGTTTTTTGGACCCTGGTTTGAACATGAGGAAGGATGACCCCCTGCACGTAAGGTATGTGAGCCCATTGTGGGCAAAATTATATTAGTGGTTTACATTTCAGAACTTGAATGTACACCACCATTACAATTTTGTCCCCAATGGGCTTCTCCCATTTGTGTCTACAATGGGTTCATTACCCTTAATTCTGGCTATTAGATGAAGTATCTAAGGACATCCTTGGTGCACCCTTCAATAAATTGCTAACTTTTCATAGGTTTATAATTAGTACTTGAATTTCTTTTTAACATTGGAAGTGCATCCCAAAGTACTTAGAATAGGGTACAAGAAAGATCAATTTTTAAACATTTGAAAATGAAAGTAAACTACTTCAAAAGCAACACTAAAAATAGCATTTAGTGTCAGCTATACTAATTGTTTTTAATCCCTAGAATCCTAAAGTTTAGAGGCCCAAAACTACTTCAAAACATAGTCTCCAAAGCAAGGCTAAATCTTCTACTATATCTATTTTATAACAAATCCAACCGTAGTATCCTTTGGTTAACTTTTTAGAGTGTACCTTCCTAAAATTCCAAAATAAGAAACCTTACCAATTGCAAGATCATGATGCTTGGATTCAAAAAGATGTATTTTCAATTCTTCCCAAATGGTTAGATTTCATCTTTCAAACTTTTCACCCCAAAATATGTAGATCCTAGAGCTTGCAACTCTCCATAATATGTTGAAGAAATTAGTTGGGAATACACATAAAAAATTTCAACAAAAAATATTTTATATTCATGCTTGAATAAAAATAGTAAGTAGAAATAAGTAGATAATGGTATAAGAAGTCTGGCAAGAAGTAAGGTACACTAGCCCATTACCATTAGCTCCCCTATTTTGTCAATAGACCATTAAAATTCTGTCACCTAAATTTGGATCCAATTTCATCCAAAAAACATTCAAATCCATTCTTTTTATGACAAAATCATAACATTTTATGATGAAAGCCAAAATTCTATGACAACAAAGGGTAACATGTCACTCCATTATTGGTGAATACTTAGTACTTGATTTGGACGGTTATGAGTTGGTTAGGGAACTTTTGTGACTCTAATCTATGGCAAACCACTTCAAAAATTCACAAAAATTATAGTTTTAATAAAAAAGTTATAATTCCACTTGGGTTTGATTTGTGAAACATGCACACTAGGTGTGTGTTTTCTTAGGTTTTTTTGGTGCCAGACTGCACTTGAAAAAATAAGTTGGCTATAAAAAGGTTTAAAAAATGCCCAAAAATTTGGATGAAATTGCCAAATTATGGATGAAAACCAAGTTATAGACATGTGATATGTGCTAATGTGATACTTTTAATCTAATATGTGGATGAATGTTGAAATTTGGAGCTCCACTATAACATTTTAGACCGCCTCTTTGGCACTTCTTCAAAAATGAAAACAAAAGAAAAGAAGCCCTGATGTACACACCTCTGAAAAACATGTGCCCTCTTGAAGTTTAGTTGGCCCCAAACATATTCAGATCACAGTCCAGGGAGTTTTTTTAGCTTAACCCCTAAGCGCTCAAATGACCATTTTATGGTCGCTGCCCGACTTCGGGCAGATTTTTCGGGCAGAAAAAAACTTTTTTCAATTTTTTTTTCAATTTTTTTTAAAAGATTGGATTGTCTTTCAATATTTATATTCAAAACTAAGATCGCTACGGTCAAACAAAAACTATAAAAGAAATAGCACAAAGAGTCTAGTATTGCCTAGTGTTGAAAAACTTACTATTTGGGGAAAGTGTTGGTGTTTTCATTACTGGATCTTATGCATTTTTTCACAAATCAATAGAAACCACAATTTTGACCAATCAAAAAAAAATTCAATTGCTAAAGATAGAAATTGTATTTTTGGTGAATTTTTGAAGTTATATCTTCAAAATTCATTTGAAGAGAATCTAAGAATAATTTTATAATTTTGACCATACGGATATTTTCTTCTTTTTGTGCTTCACATTATCTATTTTAATGCAAACTTCAAAAAAGTTGTAGAACTTATATTTTATAACACATTTGTGTTTTGTCCAAACCCCTTGGGCTTTTAGGGGTTAACCGGCTAATATCCTACATTTTCTTGGACTAACCGGCTGTCTAGAGTATACTCCCAGCTAAGCCTATAGAAATAAAGTATATATATTTTTTTCCCTCTTAATTGGTCAGGTTTTTTCCTAAACTTTTGAATTCAATTCGGCAATTCTCAAATTCTACCGGTTAGGTCGTAACTAAACGGCGGTACTCCTCGTTCATTGATTCAGATTGCAAATCGGGGTGCTAATAGGCTTTGTCTACCTTAATTCCAGTAAGTAGAATGATTTCTTAACGGGTTCTCTTAAGTGCCAATAATTCCAAAAATAAGTACTGGAGAGCGTTTGACTGTCAGTGCACAGACTCAGTCACTTACACTTGAGCTGCTGCAGTGACCGAAGCCGCCTCTACTGACGACTGCCAGACAGACGTGACATCCATCCGCCCCCCCTCTATCTCTTCTTCAGCGTTGGAGCTCATGGCCGTTGTGGATCACTTCATTTGCAATAAGTTGGCTAGTGTCTGTTACATGTAGCTAGCTGTTGCCTATCCTGCATTGCTCTAAAGCTCGCAGTCACTCATCACAGCCTTGCTCGCCCGCCTCTGAATCTTATCTTCAGTCATCTCTCAGTGTGAAGTTTTCTCTCTCAGTGCGCGGAGCTCTCAGATAACTATCAATCTCGTGTCCTGTGGTTGGAGCTTTGATCAGTTTATCCCAGCAGACATATTGCGCGTTCAATCAGGTATGAGCTTGTTTCCGCAATGTAGCAGATAGAGCATGACTCGTTTTTTTGCATTCATTTGGCAGCATTAAGGATGTGTCGGTCCATGTGTCCAGGACAGAGGAGCTTCCTTCTAGCTCATACTTCCCAATTGACAGTGTAGAATCTGTGTTTTCATGTCCGGGTTTATTGAACTGCTAGCGAAAACCTCTTTTAATCTTAAGTTACATTCCATTCTGACCATGGACAGGAAGTTCGAGTGTCTCGAAATCTCGAAATTGACCGGCCTTTTGGATAGGCCGGCCGTTACAGAATTGAATGTTGTCTTAATGTGCGTTACTTAGAAACTTAATGTGCCTCGCAGAACTTGATTTAGCCAGAAGCTATCTGCAACTTCCTTTGCCAGGGTATGATGTACCGTTATCAACATTGGGCCTGAATTTGCATGTCCGTTTATACAATTGTCTGACCAATTTGAAAACGTGTTGCTGTGTGCAGGATTGGAGATATGGCCGCTTTAGTTTGGCGCTCATTGTACTTCGCCGTGTTGTTGAGCTCACTAGTCTGCAACTTAGCGACCGCCGGGTAAGGATTCACTTTGATCATCCTCAGAATGCCTCTGGCATTGAATTGGAGCGGCTAATTCAACTTCTTCTTTTTGTCTAAGAGAATGCTTCGAGACTGATTGACTCTTGCGCGTACGTTTCCTTCTGCAGGCCCATCCCAGCTCCTGTGTATGCACCCTATTCCCCTCCCACCACATGGGCTCCGGAATACGTTCCTACAGCGCCTACTCCATTGTACGCCCCAGAAATTGCCCCTTCTGTTCCGTTGTATGCACCCGTGGCAGCTCCTGAATATTCTCCAGTCCCAACTCCCTCAGAAACCCCCACCCCGACTCCCACCCCCACGCCGACTCCGACTCCGACTCCGACTCCGACTCCGACACCCGCTCCTACTCCAACTCCAGGTATGTTTCTGGAAGCGCTTGCATTTGAGTTTCACAATTTGTGTTTGAGAATGTCAGTAAGGTTTTGTATAATTCCATGTGAATGAAGAAGCTGCGGAGGGTAATTCATCTGTCTACGCCACATGGACATTCCCATGCTTGTGTGGAAAGGAGGTCTTGGATACCAAGCTATAGTGCGAGGGCACTGCATCAGTGGTCCATGTTGGTAACCAGCTTGGTGCTTGTATGGGCCTTTGGAACCATGTCCTCACATTGTCTTGTATGTGGTGCTCATGTTTATTGATTTTGTAAAGCGATTATACACTCAACTTCTCTAATGACACTTCCTAGAATTGCACATTCTGTGTAGATCTTGAGAATCTCGCTTGTTGTGTTCTGGTATGATTGGACAGTTTTGAATACGTGTGCAACGAGCTCAACGAGCTCAACTTGAGGGAGAGGCCTGAGAGAGGGCTGCGTCAAGATCACGTGGCTTGCGCATCTGATGTTTTTTTTGTTTTTTATGTGTCTCTGTTTCAGTTCCATCTCCTGTACCGGCACCGGCACCGTTTGGATCCCCACCTGCTCCAACTGTCTCAGCAGAAGCTCCCGTCTCCCCTCCACCGGTAAGTCTTTCTATCTGTTCCTTGCATTCTTCATCTACGAGTATTATCCAAGATTTAATTAATGCATCCCCAAAATAACGTGCCTTCGGAAAAACGTATTCTTTTTGGTGACTTGCGCACTTGGGAATTTTCTTTTTTCCAAAACAGCAAACTTTGAATGAATCTTGCAAATTACTCCTATTTTTAACCATCTTTATCGAATCACTTTTCTTAACTTGAATTAATTATTCGGCAGAAAATGTCATCCGCCCATTCCTGACCACCGGGCACAATGGAAGGAACAAGGGCCCATCATGAGATCCAGAGCTCAACAAAATGTTTAGGGTTGTATACCTATTGATGAAATATAGGTATTATATGTTTAGGGTTGTATACCTATTGGTGTTAATAGTGTCTCATAGGTCTCCAAAAAAAAGAGGGTATTATATAATATACTAATTAAAATATCTGGTGCAGCAACTGTATCAAGTTCCGCACTTGGTCTTTGAAATATTTAAGTTACTCTTGTTAAGCAGGAATTCTGCTGATTTTGTCTCTCCTCTGTGAGTTTTGGCAGTTGGGGGGATCGAGTATCTTCTTGCCGTCCTGGAGGCTAATGGCAATGACAACGCTCGTGAGCCTTGTTACCACAGTTCTGTTATGAGGGCGCGCAGATAGCTTGCTCAACTCATGTGCAACTACAGACTTGGGTGTCACCGGCTCCGCCCTGTTTCTTCTTTTCTGTATTTTTGTTGACCAATTTACAAAATTCAGGACTTAGAATACCGGAATGTTTTTTGGAGTTATGCAGGCCAGGATTGCCACAGCATTAATTATTCAGATAGATCAGTGAGAGTAGAGGAACTTTTTCATTAGATGAGCGAGTAGACGTAAGATCGATAAAATTAATGGCTTAATTTGTGGAACAAGACTTTGGTTTTGTTTTGTGTGGAAGGAAGACTGTACCAATAATAGTTCGGAGACTTGAGGAAAGTCGGAGAGATGACGACGTTTCGAGAATAAAAATAAGCACCAACTTACTGCAGTGAGAACGTTTCGATCTGCATAGCTCTGGTTCTACCAAGTTTGCAATTGTGAAGTACTAAGCTTTTTTTTTTATTGTCACAAGGCAACAGGCAGACAGAGATTGTGATGCATGGATTTGGAATTGATTTGATTTGTTTTTGTGAGTGTAAGATGGGTACTCCCAAAACTGCCACTTATTCCTACTGTGCGTAGTTACTACTGTTATCAGACTTGTCATATTTTCATTTATTTTTTTGTTGGCAAGTGAAAGGAGGTTGTAGTGTACCAAAGAATGTGACATTTGGATGCCATATGCAAAAGTTACGAAGGGTAAAAAAAATGATATAGTAGATGTTTTGGAATCGTTTCTTCAGCATACATACAATCATATTGATTTTGGAGTTGTATGTAGAGTGATGATGATGGTTGTAGGGCACGGTGTGATTTTAGGTGTACCTGCCTTACATTGAGATCAGCTTCATGTGGCTTTTTTGAGACCATAGTTTCTTCCCATGACACATTTGCAATAGAATAATATAGACCAAGTCCACAATCCCTTCCAAAAAAAAATCGTTTGTAAATGTAATGGTTACCACTTGTTGGGGAAGTCTGTTCAAAGTGCTTGTTTTCTGTGCGCATAGGTTTGGTAGTGTAAAGATTGCTCCTATTTTGTTGTTGAGTAAGGGCCTTCTTTTTCAAGGGTCAATCACAATGTATTGAGCAAACCTAGGTGCACACTGAAAGTATATATTCAAAAGATTACCTTGCACTCGTTGCATGCAAACATTTCAACTTTGCACATGTGCCAATAAAACTGGATCTTGTGTT
The DNA here is from genome assembly GCA_951230915.1 of Antitrichia curtipendula. Lineage (NCBI taxonomy): Eukaryota > Viridiplantae > Streptophyta > Bryopsida > Hypnales > Leucodontaceae > Antitrichia > Antitrichia curtipendula. The sequence continues at coordinate 11,804,868 of OX579640.1, forward strand.
GGCATTAGGCTTTCAACAACGCTACCAAAGGTGCAAAGCTCATCAAGATATTGCCAATTTTTCAGAATTTTATCTATGTAGTCAAAATTTTGTAACCTCGCATCAGTTTGCAATGGTTGGGTAGTTCTATAATTGAAGGGTTGTTGGGGAAATTTGATGATTTGATTAGGTACACAAAATGAATTCCAATGTCACTCTTGATACTCTATTCTTTGTTTAAGAAAGGATCAACATTATGTCTTAAGTAACATGGCCATACTTCTATATTTTGTAGTAAAATGATCTGGGCTTTATATTATATAAGGCTTTATTTCTTGAATACACTTTTAGCTCAAATTCGACAATTGTAGAGAGGCTCCATGTAGAGAAAGAAGCTATGCAACACAAAATTAATATACCATAAAAATAATGGTGGATGGAAGAATATTAGTGAAAAATAAGTAGCTAGTATCGACACACCATGCAGTTAATAAGCGAATAATGATTGGGGGTCATTGCAAGAAACACTCCCTATTTTCTATAGTATTTTGGCAAAATCTGCATTTCAGCCTTGGAGTACTATAAGTACTACATAGTGGAATAATCTCAACCATTGGTTGTAAAAATCAATGGCTAAAAGTATCATTGCAAATACTATGGACGACTTGCAAGTTCTGAAACAATATCATGGAAAAAAGAAGACAGACAATTATGCCACATTTAACTACTTTTGGACTTTGGAAAGTCTAGAATTAATATTGGTCATTGGGAGAAAAAATAATGGTCAACAAAAGATAATGCAAAACATCGGGAGATCTAGGCAAAATATCAAAAAATCAATACAAAACATTAATGCCACATTTAACTATTTATGGACTTTCAAAGGGTCCATAATTAATAATAGAAAAAAAAATGGTCATTTGGAAATAATGCAAAACATCAAGAAATCTATGTAAAACATTGGGAGATCATCACAAAACATCTGAAGATCTATACAAACATCTGGAGATCTCCAGATGTTATTATCTGGAGATTTTTTAATGTTTTGTCCAGAATTCACGTAAAAGTCCAAAAATAGTTAAATGTGGCATATTAGGAAACTAGTACAAACATTGAGAGATCTATACAAATATTGTAAGATCTCACGATGTTATTATTTGGAGATCTTCGGATGTTTTGTCTAGAATTCATTGAATAGTCCAAAAGTAAGGTCATATTTGTTATATTGAGACTTTTTTCAATCTCATTTTTATCCTTGACTTGAGGATAAATCTCTTTATTTTTTTACTAATATTTAAAAAAAAATAGGTAACAACACCAACTTTTAGAATTTTACTATAAAATCACTATTTTAGCATTATTTATTTTGAATTTCAATTATTATATTTTTAACTGTATTTTCCAATAACTAGCATTCTTGTTCAAAATCTACAAAAAGTCTCAATATAACAAATATGGCCTTAAATAGTTAAATGTGACATAAATTGTCATAGAAAAACAAAAACAATGAGTTATAAATTAATAATAAATAGAAAATCATGAACAAAATTCCCCTAAAAATTGGCCATTTGTAGGACTTGATGGTGATCAAATTTCACCAAAAAATGAATTTGATACCATCTTCAAAGTTTAAAAGTACTCATGTAAGGGAATCCTATTTGCATAGACCTAGAGGACATATAATAATATATTTTTAAATTTCCCTTGGTAGGCATATGCCCACCTAGTGAAGGAACAAATTATCAAAGTTTCAATTCCACCGGAGAGGCAATTGCAGCCTCGTTCGACACGTCAATACATGCTATAAAACCCGTGCCAAGTCGTAAAAGAATTAGATGCGCGTGCAAGCCGTATGATGGGGAAACTATCATGTACGGTTACAAGAGAGGTGCACTAGAGGCGCAAAGGAAATCCAAAATTGTCCCCACCCGAGTAAGGGCACCTACTCTACTCTTACTGGAATAGTATTGGCCAATTCTGGGTTGGACATCGCTCTACATGATACTTATTATGTGGTTGCACATTTCCATTATGTTCTTTCTATGGGAGTTGTTTTTGCTTTATTTGCAGGATTCTACTATTGGATAGGGAAAATAATTGGTCATCAATATCCAGAGGCTTTAGGTCAAATTCATTTTTGGATCACTTTCTTCGGCGTGAACTTGACTTTCTTTCCTATGCATTTTTTAGGTCCTACAGATCATTTAATTTGGGTATACCAAATGTAGTGAACCCCCCTAAACCTCAAAGTGTGACAAATTAACAAAATTGAATTTTGAATATACATTTTTTTTTTAATTTCTAAAAAATAAGGGATTTGATTTCCATCAAATTAGACAAATCCAAAAAAATTTCATGTTCATTGGACTTGTGCTTCAAAAGTTATAGTAGATGATAACAACATCACTCAATTTGTGACGGAAAATAGAATAGGTGTTTTTGGCAATGATCCTTGGACTTTAATCATATTGATGAGTTATGATTACGACATATCTATGAATCTTGAGTTATTTTTATGACTCAATAATAGAGTTACAACATATAGATCATGAAATGTTGTCCTTTACTTGGCTCTTCTTTCAATTCCTATTCTAAATTACATTTGAATTTTAATTCAACTTGTTATTTTCTATGAATGACAACAAGGCATAACTACATGCACTATAAACACAAAGAATTGTTTTCTCCCTATATTGAGATTTTGGTTCCACCCATGACCGATGCAACTTTGACATGGAAAAATGCACAACCTTGAAGACTTAGTTTTGGATAGAACTAAAAATCAATTAGAAGTTTTATTTTGCATGCATTCACTATAGAAAATAGAAGAGCATTGTGGAATCATTATAGAGGGGGAGAAGCAACAATTAGACTATTTTAATATTGAGTATTGACTATATATATTGCACAATACAAAGGTAATACATTAGAAGGAAATTAGCCCTTCTAAAGGGTTGCGAGTTCCCTTGTGTTTCCAACTTGTGGGAATGCAAGGGCAACAACTGACTATAGCGGTTTGACATGGCTGAACTTCGGCCATGTCAAACAATAAAAGAAATTAAATTATTATTTTTTCTATTTATTTTAAATTTTAAATTTTAAATTAAATTAATTTTAGTTTATTTTTATTTATTTTGAATTAAAATTTCTGACAATGCGCTATTCTCGCACTACATTGGGAACATAAAGGGGAATGGGCTTGAAACAGCCCTTCCTTTGCCCCAAATCCCCTCTAATGCTTTTGAAAACAAGGCTTGTATATATATATATATATATATATATATATATATTTCTTTGTATTTAGTATTGTATTTGATTGTCATAATACAAATTGTGTACTAAAATATGGCAAGATGTACACCACTGGATTGATAATTCAACAATAAGTCAACAACAAGCATCTTTTATTAGAATGTCATTTTAACATCTAAACTTTATCAAGCTCAAATAGGTAGTGACCATTTGTAGCTTTTTAGATATGTAGAAGGTATAATAATTTGTGCAAACTCGAAGTGCCATATGCCATTAATTTGATTGGATTCAATACAAGAACAAACTTTATCACAATAGTATACCTCAATTCATGCACCTTAATTCTATGTCAAATATACAATAAACAACACTATATTGCTCCAAAATGAACTTCCTAGTCCATCAAGGTGGATTGGGGATTTCTTTTTACTTGGTGGTAGTATGACACACCCCTTTGAACGCATTCAAGTAGAACAAACAAGTCATCCAATTCTATTCATCCGTCCATCCATACCTTTCTTTTATACTCTCATCCACAATATGACCTACTCCCTCTATCTCAAAATAATACTGGTGATTGTTTCCTTAGTAAACACAAATACAAAAAAAACACTGATATTATTTTGAGACAAAAGAAGTGAGATTAGTAAATTTATTTCAAAATTTTGACAAACTTTACATTTCTCAAAAAGATGTTTTTGGTAGCTTCATCCACTCTATCTCAGTCTATTTCTCTTTTGTGTGATTGTTAGCCACCCCCCCAAACTAGTTAAAAAATTTGGTAAAAATTAGCCAAGAAAATCAGCACTGGTCAAGGGAGTAAGTTCACGTCAGTCAGTGATTTCAGTCACGGCGTTGAATCCGCTACTGAAATCACTGATAGCGCGCACCGCTGAGTTGCATATCACGCCGCCTGCGCACTCCACTGGCCAGGATGTGGCCTAAAAATTAGTTTGCATTGCCGTTTCCAGCTCTCCATGATCCACACCTCGCGAAGGAAAAATTCCATGACCTGCCAAGTGTCGAGTTGCACCTCGTAAAATCCTGCATAATAGTTTGCACCAGTGATCCATTTTCTATCAACTAAATTACTGAAATCAATCAAGACCTTGCAGCCACCTGGCCGGGCACCTGGCTCATCAGTTTCTTATTGAGATCGGCTAAGGTTAAGTTAATTAGTACCTTTTAATCGAAGCACCGAAAGCTGTAAACCAACTCACCGTGAATCAGGCAGTGATGAAAGCGGCTTCCGAACCACAATGCTACCATTTTTTTAATTGTATTTCCTTAATCAGACACCAGTTCAGATCAACGACAGCAGTTCAGGAAACGGTGTCTGTGCACACCATCAATCGATTTTTGTCCGCCACAAATTGGCACAGTAGTCAGGCTCAAAACGTCCAACTCAACCACATTTAGGGGGCGTGTCAAGCTTTGGGTTCCAGAAATAGAGATGATTTTGTTGCTCGGCTTGAAACCTACGACAAATATATATTTTGGAAACTGACAAGAATGCGATGCAGTTTGATTCCTAGCTACCGTCTGGGATAAATATATGGCCATCAATAGGTGCAATGCAATGCAAACTGTGCACTGTAAGTTGGTCATACAGTACCTTGAATGTGCTTGATCGAATTGCTTCTATTCGTGGGTTTCAGCCTTGAGAGTTCGTGAATTGAAATGAGATGCATTCCTCCTTAAATGCAAGCTCTCATTACTAGATCAGGATTTCGGTGTAGTAGTCTAGATAGCTGGGTCGATCTGGACAATTAAAAATAATGTCCAACTCCTCCACTTCGAACTGGCCTTCTTTTTAATTGCTTGTTGCTGGCTTCTCCGTGCTCGAGCAAGCATTGGTAACTACTGTAGTCCTGTTGCATATCATCGAGGAAGATGATAGCCACCACTTAGAGTACGTTGTCCAAGTTTTCTTTGGTAGTGAATGTTTTGATCAGACACTCATGCGTGATTGAAGTCATCCCAGGTGATTTCTCTAAATTTCAAACTTGTCCATTCCTTAAGATCTGAAACCTACTAATGTGAGAGTGGTTGAATTTGGCAGGAGAGTTTTGAATGTCAAACTTGAGCTTGGAGCTGTTGCCAGCATTGTCACGAATTGAAGAACGGTCGAGCATTGATCTTCGTTTCGCATTTTGAGCATTTCTTACTTCGTTTTCAACTTCCTGTGTTCTTGAGCTACAACCTCTCTCTGGAAGCAATTGAAAAGCGCTGAGAAAAGGTTGGAAACAAGTCCTTCAAGCCGTCCTTGGGAACGATGGTTGCAAGATTCATGGATGCCATGTTCAAATTGAAGCCGTCCTCGGAAACAATGGTTGCAAGCTTCATGTCTGCCGAGTTCACATTGAAGCCATCCTTGGCAACCACGTCGTCCTTGCCGCGAAGCGCCACAACACTGCATCTCAAATTCTTCGCCATCCTCGCGACAACGGTTGCAAGACTCATGTCTGCCATGTTCAAATGGAAGCCTTTCTTGCAAACGACGTCCACGACGCGACGCGCAACTGCTTTGCAGCTCAAATTCTTCGTCATTCTCGCGGCGGTCGCGATCCCCAGCACCTCCGCCGCGTCCGATTCCTGGACCGTGGTGGTCTTCAACTGCGGCATCAACGCCATGCACATGACCACCACCCGCACCAACAAAGTCATCATGTTCGACCGCACCGACTGGGGAATCTCCCCTCTCCCTCTCCCTAACCACCGCTGCCGCTACAACTCCCACGACAGCGTCACCCCCGTCGACTGCTCCGCGCACTCCATCCGTTACGACTCCGTCACGAACGCCATTCGCCCGCTCTTCCTGTTCTCCGACACCTTCTGCTCGTCCGGCGCTTTTTACCCGGACGGCACGCTCCAGCAAACTGGCGGTGACCACGCGGCTAATCGCACCGTGCGCACCATCGGCGCTGGGGAGAATGACGACTGGGTGGAGCGGGATGCGTATCTGTTTAAGCGAAGATGGTACGCGACGAATCAAATTTTGCCTGATGGGCGCATTATTGTTGTTGGGGGCGCGGGAGAAGCGAACTATGAGTTTGTGCCGAAGAGTACGCCGTGGCCTATCTGGTTGCCATTGCTGTCCAAAGGAGGTTCAGAGAATAATCTCTACCCGTTTGTGCATCTAACGCCGAGTGGGCATTTGTTCATCTTCGCGAATGTGTACTCTGTGTTATGGGATTACAAAACTGGAAAAGTGATGAAGACGTATCCCGATTTCGGAAAGGATCCGCGCGTGTATCCGTATTCGGGGACGTCCGTGATGCTTCCCGTCACGGCCGCGGATGGGTTTGCGAAAGTCGAGATTTTGATCTGCGGAGGCGCGCCGCTGGGGTCGTTGGCGGCCGCGAACGCTTCCGAATATTGGCCCGCGTTGGATACGTGTGGGCGCATCGAGATTACGAGTGAGTCGCCGTGGTGGCAAGTGGAGAAGATGCCGTCGCCGCGCGTGCTTGGCGATGGGATGTTGTTGCCGACTGGGGAGGTGCTGATCGTGAACGGTGCGAAGGCAGGACTCGCAGGGTGGAATATGAACCGGGAGCCCGCATTCTCCCCGTTTTTGTACAATGCGGGGACGCATAAGTTCACAGTGCAAACCGCGAGTGGAATCGCGCGGATGTACCATTCCACTGCGAACGTGCAAGCGGATGGGACGGTGTTGATTGGGGGCAGCAACGACCAGCCCTCGTATAACTTTTCAGGAGTGAGATTTCCCACTGAGCTTCGTCTTGAGAAATACTCGCCTTACTACTTGAGCAAGGAATTCGACGACGTGAGGCTCACCATCATCAGGAACTGGCTGCCGCCCGTGAAGCTCGGCGGGGAGATTCGCGTCGCGTTCACGAGTCGTTCATGGGTGAAGTCTGTGCAGATTAGTTTGTATGCGCCGCCATTCACCACGCACGCGAATTCGATGAATCAGAGGATGGTGATTTTGAATGTTACGGCGCCCGGGGAAGCGCGTGGAGCGTGGGAAGTCGTCGCGACGGCGCCGAGGAATGCGAATGTGACGCCACCGGGGTGGTACATGCTCACCGCGCTCAACACGGGCGTGGCACCCGCGATTCCGAGCAAGGCCTTGTGGGTGCAAATCACGCTTTAAGAATCTAAGATCATGTCACCCAAAATTTGCATAATCTAGGTCTAGACTAGACTACATTGCGGGGGGTCACAGTACTTCCCGATTTCAGACGAGCAACTCTGTCGTGGTTCAACTTGTAGTCTGTGCAGTTTTGAGTCTCCAATTCTTATTTGAAAGTACTAGGCCCCTCTTAGAAATCGCATTGTCCGAATCGCCCTCCTCAGAGTACGAAGACTCTTCAAATCTGACAACCCACTATTAGGGATGCAAAGCTCGCGATTCTTGTTTTGCGAATTGCAAACTGTTACCAATTTCGACAGGATACAACTGTTCTATCCCCAAAGTACTAGCCTTCGTAGAATTTTTGAACGCAATACTGATGAAATCGCCTTCTTCTGCAAGACCAGCCTCATATCCAGGGCCTGCGTACCTCAAGAGAAGGCGGTTCTGAAAAGAGACTTCAAAGCTCTACTTTAGGGCAATACGGCTAGCACTTTTGATGATAAAATTCGGGCTCATGCTTGTGCGAGGCTCAGAATAGAATGAAAGACGAGAGTCTCGCAGCGGGATCCCTACTGCGATCATACCGAGCACATTGCTCACTCCTGAGCTCTATGTATACCAACTCCCGTAATTTCAATCATTTTCTTTACAAATCAAGCAAAAATTGCGATCGAAGTCACATTCTGTTGTAAGCGAGCTGCTGTACTGTCACGAGAGCAGGAGCCCACCCACTAGACCTGGCAATGGCTAAGTGACAGACATTGGAGATCCACCAATATGGAAAGCGCGACCATTAAGCTTACTCTCCACTTTCGATCTCCATCGCTGTGTGTCTGTCACCTTAACGAGCAGATTGCGCCCACACGCTCCACTTGGCGGATGCGCAGTCAACACGAAATCACTGCGCTTCTTGATTACGTTTTCGATGGGGCGATGCTACCACTCCAAGAGTACCAATTATACCAATTATACCAAGAGCTTGCAATTCTCCGACGCCGTGGTGGGTTGCGATACATCGCTTGGCAATTTTAGGGTAAAGTGGCGGAAGCGGTGAGATGGCAATGGAGATGGACGTCTGCATTGTGGGCGGTGGATTGGCGGGGTTGGCACTCGCGATCGGAATGCAAGAGCGTGGCATTCGAGCGCACGTAATCGAGAAGGCGCCTAAGATTCGACCTCACAGTGGCACCGCCCTCAGCCTGGCTGCAAACGGTACAAATTTGCGAATGTTGTTGCAAGTGATGGTAATCTAGTGTATGGAGATCAATTCATTCAAATGGCAGTTTTCCCAATTGCCAAACTGAGACGTTCTTCATCAGAAAACTAGGATAGTTTAGGGTTTAGTTTTCCGATTGCCAAAATTGAGATGTTCTTCTTGAGAAACTAGGATAGGTTTAGGTTTTAGTTTGGTACATGTATGCAAATGATGGGAATCTAGTGTATGGAGATCAATGCATTCAAATGGCAGTTTTCCCAATTGTCATAATCATGAACATATTGGTTGCAACGTGCAGGATTGCGAGCGTTGGACGGGGTGAAACCGGGACTGAGCGCGACTATGATCAAAGAAGGCGCGCACATCACGCACATGCGAGCGAAATCCCTCGCCGGGGGTGAACGGTGAGCTGTTCAACGAGGTGGTCATCCCGTGCCAACCAGGTCCCCTGGAAGACGGCCCAACAGTTGCTGGCAGACACTGCCTTGGATCAAAGCTTGTTGCACTGGCGCTTGTTGACTAGACTCATAGAGGTAGGGCCTAAGATCCTCACAGGGGCTCACCCCATTTTTTTCTTAAATTTTTTCGTTTCTTTGGAACGACGGCTTACATCGCACGAAACTGCACTGTCCTATCGAATGAGTTTTACTATTGGAGAGAATAGACCGCAGGGTTCCCTAATTTGCCTGTCTGGCCACTATTTGCGTCACTTCAAGTATTTTGACTTATGCTGGATTGTGATTCTTGGGAGATCGGTCTAGAGTTCTGTACCGATTCTTGGACTGTATGGAGCCAGGATAACATTCTTTAGCAGTTGTGAGGCTGAAGTGACTTAAAATGACGACTCAGAAATCTTGACATTCACTGTAGAGAGCATGCGTGTGGAGTGCTTGGCCCTCTTCTTCCTGTAGCCTTTATTATCTAATTCTATGTTCACAAAAAGAGTCTAGATTCCTTTTCCAAGTTTGTTGAGGCAGATCCTCAAAGGATGTTACGGAGAGATCTATCGTCCGAACGAATGCCAAGTTTGTTGACTATGTATGGATTTCTTATGGATTTCATTTGAATTGGGTGAACAGGGCGGTGTGGAGGCAACCTTTGAAGCATTCATCGATGGGAGGACGGCCAGTCTTCCGTCCAAACAATTTCAGTGCGTGCCAAGTTGCTTGTGGGCTGCGATGGTCTCTGGTGCGTAAGCTTTTGGTGGGTGAAAAAGGTGACGAGCCGCGGGATCTGTACCTTAACTAAAGATTCGAAAGGTTTCTATCCCTCACTCACCAAGTATTTAGGACTTTACTGCCACATTTTCAATTGACCCTAAAGTCTGGGACTGGGACTTCCAAGTGGTATGAGTGGATATCATATGTTTCATCCTCGTGTCCTTCGACTCTGTTCCTAAGTCAAAATAATTGCATATTGGTGACAGGGAATTAAATCTGCATGAAAGCAATGAAATTAGCATCTTTCACTTCGTGTCAAAGAGCAAACTGTGTGTCATCTGTCCAACTCTGGTAAGAATCTGTCAACACATCTACATGCCCTTCATCTTCATACCTATGTACATCAATTGATAACATTGCAATATATGTTATTGCACTAAGGCTTCCAGTCAACTTGTAGGTGACTATTTACAGTTGAAATGAGTAGTTGGAGTAATTTCAGCAAGGCTGTATTACTAATTGGTGATGGTACTATCTGCAGTCCAAGATTGATCTTTCGATGGGGAGATGGTGTAGTCGTTTCGTAGGTTTGGGAAGACGAAGAGTGATCTGTTTTCTCATTTGCATTCAATTAATCTAAATCTCATTATTACTAAATTTGTTTTCTTTATTGGATATATTTGGACCTCGTGATGTTCGTACATTTCCATTTCTAGCCCAGTGGTATGAACAGGAACATGACCAGGTCTGTCTTGAATTGGACGTGTATGCAGCTGCACATGCAATGTTTGGAATCATTTGGCCTCATAGATTGCAAGACCATAGTGTTTTAGTGTAGAAAAAGGATGCTAAAATTTCCTAGCAACACAATTGGAGGTGAAATTTGATTTCTAAACCTACTAAAATGAAAAAAATTTAAGTTATAAAGTGTTTCAAAACCAACATACAAACACATTGGTGAAAAAATATCATTAAATTGACTCATTTTGTTTGCAAAATGGCCTTGAAATGTCAAAATAATACTGAGAAAAGTTGCAAAAAACACATCTAAGGTTGAACCTCATTCTACTAAAATGCTTCTCTATCACTCATATCTTTTTGGATTGATACGAATTTTTAAGCACAAAAAATAGACTAATATGCACAACTTTCTCAAATTTTTATTTATTGCAAATGGACACTATATGAAGAAGAAACAAGACGCCAAAGTTCATTGCAATCCAAAAATGTCCAGACTTTGAACTTCAAATTGCTCCCAAACATTCAAAACAAATTGGATTGAAATTAAAATTTTACTACAATAATTAGACTTCAAGAGAAATATTATCCATCAAATTTTAATGAAAACAAAAATTGGATGAAGGAGATACAAACCCCCAAAGTTGCAGCCATCAAATGCAGTTTGGTGAATTCCAATTGGACCTCTGAAACTTCAATTGGCTTCCAAAAAATCACTACATCTTGGATTGATCTGAAAAATTTTACCACAAAAACTAGAAAAAATAGTGCAAATTCCCCAACAAGTTTTTATTGAATTCGGACATCAGATGCAAAAGTTACATCACTTTGAATTGGACTTGAAACTATGTGAGGACACTTTTGGTCCCTCTTGGACAGCGAGGGGTTAAGGAAATGATTCACATGGTAACCAAAGGGATGATTTCCATGGTCACCAATCACTCTTTCAAGAGTTAAAGGTTAACCCTTACAGGACGAGGGGGGTGACCTTGGAAATCATCCCTTTTCATTACCATGTGAATCATTCGCTTAAGAAATAGCAAAAGCACTCATTGGAAGTCAAACTATTATAGAAGACCTCCCCTTTTTACAACAAAAACTCCAAAGATGAATAGTTGTACTTTTGTCCTACTACAATGATTCCCTATCATCCATCAGACATTTGGCGTCCGTGTGTCGATGTTCAAGGGTTAAGTAGAGACCTACCATAAGAATATCATCCTCTACAAAAAAATAAAAAATAAAAATAAATAGCTTAGAAACAAGGCCATCAAGGATAAGTGCCACCCACCAATGGGCAAGTGGACTGCCAGATTCCACCAGCGCCTCATTAGAAGCGAACTGCTGCACTGTGGACTTGGTGGGGCTTGAATGCTAAAACCGTCCATTGAAAAACGGCAGCTCACAAAGGAACAAGTAATGAGGAATAAGTACCTTCTTCGGAAATTCCAATCCGTCACCTATTGCTCAGGGACTTTATTTTTTTAAGCAAAGTTTTGCTAAAAAGCGATGCCAATTTTTTTTTATAGGGAACACTTGGTGAAATATTCTTCCTTTTTAAGTGGATGAAATTGATAAATTGCTACTCAATCTTGGGATGATATTGCTCTATTTTGGATGAATGTATGCTCTTATGGATGAATAGATGATTTTTCATCCATATATTGAAGGTTTCATCCATATCCACGGATGTAAATAGCTTCATCGCTCTAGTGAATATCGATTTCTGCACTACCCAAAATAAACAAAAAAAACAACCTGGTTATTGGTAAAGCTGTAGGTTCAAGTTAATCACGGGTAGGAAGCCTTTTGTGGAGCTTCCCAAGAGCATGCCTTACTCACTTGCATGTCTGGCCCACACTTGCCAGTTTGGAGGTTTTGCATGAAGCGGTGGCCAAATTTAGATGCCTTGCCTACTGCAATTCAACACGCCAATGTAGAAAGGCCGCAAAATCATTAGATGAGAATTGGGGGTCTGGGAGGACTGTTTCAGGCCCGTTCCCAACGTTATTCCCCTGGCAGTTAAAGAACACCGCTGTCAGAATTTATATTTTTTGAAAAATAATAAAATAGTAAAGTAATAAAAAATATAATATTAAAATGAAAAAATAATAAAATAATAAAAATAAAAATTTTGAATTGAATTTTTTTATATAATGTGGCATTTTTTGTGCCTCGTCATGCAACTATTGTGACGTAGTTTCGAGGGCTGAGAACCCTAGAGAACTCGCAGTCTTCCCTAGGGGCTGAAAATCATCTAATGTAAGCTCTTTCACTCACTATTTAGTCTAGATTTCGAAGGGCTCGCTAAATAAAAAACAAGCTAGATATTACTATTAGATTCAACATGTGTACACTAAATTTGGAAAGCAACCCCTTTGCCTCCTATACACACAAAAATTGAGCTCCATCATCTCAAAGTTTGCACATTAAAGTATGTCATGCTCCATTTTGCTCATTTGGAGGGGGGGCAGAATTGACTAGGCCTACTAATTTGATGATTGTATATTGTATATCATATAGCAGAATTGAACATGTAGAACTTTAACACCTTCCTATATACTTGGCTCTTTTTCAAATTTAAAAGAGCAAAGCTTATTGGTGAGGAATACTATGTTGCAAGTCGAAAAAACTTCTCATATAAAAACATAGGAACTCATTATCCATCATTGATGATTGAATGTGGAATTAAAAGTGAGGTCTAGAAATAAAAATTTATCTATCTGAAAATAGGAGACAAAAATTAACATTTATTACTCTATGTATTTTTTAATTTTATTGAGGTACCATGAAATAGGCTCACTAACTTGATTTACTTTTGTGCCTAGAATCAATGGCATATTGTTGGAAATGCACAAAATTGTATTGTAGCTCCCAAAATAGGATTCTTAGCCCCCCAAAATTGGAGGGTCTGGAGGTCTATTTGGGACCTGTTCCTGGTGTTGTTCCCTCGGTAGTAAAAGAATGGCCGTTGTCAGAAAAAAGAATTTGGAAAAAAAAAATCTTAAAATCTAAATAAAAAGATGAACAGTTTTATATTTTTATATTTTTTATATTTTTTTATATGACATGGCAGTTCCTTTGGCACGTCATGCAGCTACTGCGGTGTAATTCCAGACAGTTCCAGAGTTTGAGAACCCTGGTGAACTCGCAACCCGTCATAGAGGCTGAAAAACATGTAATGATGTATTATGAAAAATTCGTTGAAATTGAAAGAGTCAACCAAAATTTTGGAATTATCCTAAATGGCCTATTACAATACAAATGTGACCAACAACTTCTTTGATGAAATACTCATATATCTTGGATTCATAGATAAACTTATAAGAATGCATATATACTAGGAAGCTTTGGCCACAACCACTTTCTAGTGATGGGGGGCCATATGCAAGACATGGAAGGCATGCGGCGTTCCATCAGAAGAAGTCCCAGGGCTAAAGATTCTCACTACATTAATCCTAAAAGGACAATCCTAAAACCACTTCTTTAAACTTCAAACTTCTTCTTTATGTACACTCCCATTTTACAACTACCTATGATTGAAACTTTTTTAAATTTATTTCAAAGACGTAATTTCATGTCTTCTATAAGTCATAAAATTTTCAATCTTTTTGGTGAAAATTTACAATTACTGTGAATTTTCGAATCTATAAGAACTTAAAAAAATTCATATGAGGTACATAATATGTTTAAAAAATCTGAAATTTTCTTCTTAGGATTACATTATAGTGTAGAACCACGTACATGGTGCAAGAAAGGAGCAAAAATTGCCAAAATACACTACACCTTAATCCATTTGCCATTTGCTTTTGTAGGAAAGTCAAAATATATCACAAAGAAAAAATATCCAACATCTTTCTTTGAAATTGGGTTCAAGCTTCCACCACACACACCTTCAAATAAATGGATGAAAAGACATTTTTTCACATCTTTGAAGCCTCCTAGAAGTCATCCAAAAGACATGAAACATCTTCTTGGGACATTTTAGGATAAAAGCCATATGTGAGATTTATTTCTTCCAAAGAAGACAGTTGCCATCCCATACATCTAGTTGAATCCTTCTAATGTTCTAAATAGAATGAATACAAGATTCTTCAACAAATTTGGTGAAGGATTCTAGATTCATTGCCTTTCACATGCATTTCTTCAAACACTTGGAGGAACAAGGGCTCCCTAGTGTGATTGCCCTCCTAGTGAGAGTTGGAAGATTACCTTGGGAAGGACAAGACCTATCACCAAGCCATAGTCAATAAAGAATTATCAAAATTTATACATGAATAGGTGCACTCTTTTGTTTCTATCAATCTAGTAGTTCCTCTCCAAGTCATTCATTGTCCACTTTTAGCTCATCAAGAAAGAGGAATTTGAAATTCGTCACAATGCAATGAGGGCTCTCCTATTGTGACTTTCCATAGTGAGAGTTGGAAGATTAACTTTGGAAGGACAAGGCATGTCACCAAGGTAGTGAACTATACAACATTGGGAAAGTACCCCTCATTGCTTCAATATTGTTGCAATATTATTTCAGTGGGTTAACAATATAGTATTGAAAGTGTATTGTTGCATTATTACTGCACGTAATAATGCAACAATATAGTTTCAATGGGAGTATTGCATTTTTATTAAAAATTTATTAGAAGTATACTATTTCAAGTATTAAAAGTATACTATTTCAAGTACTACAACAATACACTTTCAATACAATACTATTAACCTATTGAAACAGTAATGCAGCAATGGGTGGCTTTTTCCCGGTGCTAGTTCAATTTCTCAAAATCATTCATCAGCCACTTTTCATCTTACCACGAAAGAGGGATTCGAAATTCGTCACAATGCAAGAATCTGAACAATGTACGTATTGGCCGTCGGGGTCCCACTGAAAGCGAAGCGTGAGTTGCTTTCCGTTGCCCTTGCCATGAAATCTCAGATCTACTACAATTCTATAACATCCGGTAAAGCTCATTGCTCTCATGCAGTCAAGCCGGCTGACTCACTCGGATTATCTCGTAGCCGAAAATAGACCGCAGAGTCTCTACAGGAATCGAGAGTTGACAATCTGCAAAATCATATTGGGTGCTGCCGAAAATGGATCCTCCATTCCTCCCTGTGAACCCAGCCTCCGCTGTCGCACGTGCCTCGTTCAATTTTGAGATCTCAAAAAACAAAGCTTTAGAAGTTTAGATTATGGCTTCCAAGCTTGGAAACTCCATCACCGATGCCAGCATCATCTAAGGTAAGAGAGTGCAGTACAGTACTGTACTGTACTGTACAGTACAAGCAACATGTGATCAAACAAGAATAATCATTTGAAGTTCTGGACCACCTGCGTACCTCTGATAAGTCGAGTGTGAAATCCCAAAGAGTGAAACGGAAGAAAACGAATCGAAGACAATTTTGCCAAGAAGTTTGTAGAATTGAAGCAGTGTAAAGAAGAGATTAGAAAAAAGAAAGAAGGTTAGTTTAACTATTGATTGAAGAGAAAAACTGTTCACTACCTCCTACCCACATATGGATCCACAGCATAAATGACCAAACCCACTATACATGTCCATTTTGAGATCATGAACCTTCATAGAGCATTTGAGTGCGTGATTCATAGTTGTACCTAATAAATATTTGAAGCCTGGTACCAGGAATGTAATGACGCGATCCAGGCCTGGCTCCTCTCAACCCAGGCATTGTCATATTTCAGATCGTATTAGGTTTTGAGGTCAGACATGGCAAGACAATGGCCTTGTTATAAGGTCACACATTACTCTATATAACATTGGACAACTGAAAAGATTGTGGATGAAACACATGTTCTCAACAAATGGCAATTGGGAGCAATAGACTGTTATCTCATGCCGGTTGAACAGAAAAGCGAGCAGAGTCGGAACCCCACCCCATGGAGAAAATTTGCAAAATGTACTCGAGACACAGCTTTGGTAGCAAACAGTTCTGTGCTACTAAGGAAAGTAGCATTCTTAATCATTACATACAGACCAACAGCCTGCAAACACATGCAACAAGGCATGCCCTTGGTTGAGGGTCGATGATAAGAAAATGTTGGCCCTAGCAGGGGAGTTTCTCCGCAGTACAGCAATGACCAAATCCTCATCGCTGATAAGTATTTCATCAGTATCTTTACACAAATATGGTATCCCTCAAAATTGTGAAGCAAGACGGGCAGGAGGCGCCATCTCCATCAAATTTCACACTATCAAAACTAGTAAGTCCATCAACGCCAACAGTAGCCCAGGTTTGGAGACAAAAAAACTTTGAAGCTGGCATCTACTTTGTCACTAAGAAAGACAAACTCTGGCGATACTTCACGCTCAGACACAAGATGTACAAACTATTAGATTTGCAGCAGGGGTAACGCTAAAGAAGAGACAAAAAACGGACCTGACCAAGGAGCAATGAATCCTCCTCAGATGCGAAACATTCCCGTCGTGAACTCCGGCCCTGCCCCTGTCGCACACTGACAGAGGCGGCGCTGATGGTTTTAAACTCCTTTAGCAGACGCCTGCAAACGTATGCCTTCAAACTTCCAATTTCAGTTTACTCCCCTTCAGTGTCTGATAGTGGTACGTACAAGCGCCACATGAACGTGTTTCTTCCTTTCTGGAGTACGAAGTCTCCAGAAACAGACAGCCTCGAATTCGAGGAGGTCAGAGATGCTTTTTGTCTCCACGAAAGATGTTTGACCGGCGTGACACAAAAGAGAATAACTAACTCTAGACCGCTTTGGTCAAACAGGTTCTCTCTCTATCTGGCGCGATCCTGCCCCATGACCTCGGATTCTTCAAACGCGGGAGTAGCACCTTCCAGCCACCACAACAAGTGCTCGAAAACTTCAGGAGCACAAGCAATGCGCAAACCTCCGTCGCAACAGAACCCGAACTCCTCTTCAGACTTGGCTAACAAATCTCGGAAGACGCTGTTTGAGAGATACGATGTCGGGATGACAAACCTTCTCCGCTCCTTTCCGACGTACACAGCGAGGCAACCTGCGGGAACATCCGGTGGAGGACTCGGACATTCCACGTCGCTATCGTAGCTGTGGAAGCCTCCGTGGTTGCCGCTAAGGATATCTCCCATACTCCCCCAGGAGCGCCCCGAGTTGATTCCGAGAGACGAAGCATCGAATGAGTTTGTGGTCGCGCTGGAGTGCCGCGAGAAAGAATTGTTTTGCCTCGATTGCGGTAGACTGAGAACCCTTCTCAAGAACTTGGACAGCTTCTTCGGTGCAGCCATGACCACAATGCTGTATTCCGGTAAACGATTGTTCACCAAGAGTTTGAGTCACGCCTTCCGAGTTTGCTTAACTGCAATTAGAAGAAATTACGAAGAAACGAGTCGAAAGAGAGTCGATGCCGAAACATCGAAGCAGAAAATAGCCGGTCTCAGAAGAAGGACGTCGTGAGCAGAAGCAGCAAAGACAACTGACGAGCAGACAACAGACAGCAAGAAAGTTAGAGAGCGCTCCCTAGACAAAAGATTATTCCGATCTATGATTGGTAATTGAAAGTACACAAGCTCAAGCTTCCCTCTGCGACACATCCGACTCCTGTACCAAACAGTCCGTCACAGGGTGGGTATGACTCAGGACGGGACGAAGAGGCAGAAACGCAATGGCATTCTCGGATATTCTTCCCAATGTGGACGGGGAGAGTGAAAGCAGCAAGCAAGCACACTCACTTGCAATACTAGTACTGGACTTAAGCGAGAGGCGACAGTTGGTAATGGCCCACGAAAGTCGTCAAGGGATCATAAGAGCATCCTTCCAAGGGTCGGGACACTAAGGAGGCACAGGGACCACAACGAAAAAAGAATTTGAGGCAGCATCTAGGTGTGTCACCCACAAGCAGCGTATCAGAGCTACAATAATTAATTGCCGATTGAAGCTCCACGCAATCAAAACAGTCAAAACTATGAGGACCATCTCTTCAGACGCATCGTGGCTCGGGCCTTCCTCCCTCCTACTTGGCTACTTCCAACAAACCTACTACAGCACTAAAGCCCAAAGGAACGTTCATTGTGTCGAAATTTTTTACTATTACCGAAGCTCCATACACAATCAACACAAACATCTCTTCAATATTATCCTGGCCGAGACCTTCCTACTTCCAACAAACTGAACTCACGACGATGCAACTTCCATTCATTAATATCTAAATAAAGAAAACTACAACACTCTCCACTTCCATCGCAGCCGTCCTACCGGCACGATTCCTGGAAGCAGGCAGCCCTACAACCACGGCCCGCGAGGAAATCGGAACTCCTAATAACATTCAGTAATTTCACCGAGCTTCCCTCTTGTAGCTCATTTCTGCAAAATTCTGAGCGACAAACAAACAAACGAAGAGAACTCCACTCCTTCTTTCCTTCTTTCCTTTTTCTTCTGTTTATTTTAAGCAAATGCAAGAACACTAAGTGGCACAACTCCAGAGGAAAGTCTAATAAAAAGCAATAGAGCCTCTCCGTCTTTCACCTCTCCCACAACCTTTGCACATTGCTGGTAATGTAACAAAGAAAAGCTGAATGATAATGTAAGGAATTTACCTCGGGGCGTGGACGCAGGAATCCCGGAGAATGAGGCAGCTCCGTCGTCGATCGATGGAAAACTACTCTGTTTTCGAGGCATGAAAATTCCAATCCCAGCGAGACTTGGTTTGCTTAGAGCTCACTGTCGGTCGCAAATGCACGAAGAAAGAGGAACTATGGCAATGGCACACTGTAGCATAGAGGTCGCATTCAAAGGAGCAATCGGGTAGCGATGGAGGAATGAGTCTGCAACGAAGACGAAGGCTTCCATAAATACTGCATGTGATTCTTTCATGTTCGCTCCGCTTGGATTGTTCTGACATGTTGTGGAGGCGTAGATCGAGGCGTAGATCGAGGCGTAGCTTCAGTTGGATTGACATGGATGAGACTCGATGAAGTAATGATCATGTACATTCGTTGGTTTGGGTGAGAACGACGAAACCTACAAACCAACTTCACTGTGTGTGTGACACTATTTTTAATTATCAGACAGGCCACTTTAATTAGTGCAGGTTAGTATATTACTACATTATTCTAATTTTTCACAAAATAAGATATGCAGCAACACTGATTTTTAATTGAGAGCAGAGTTGATTGTAAAAGGTCATCCCCTGTTGGAACAGTGGTCTCAAAAGAAGGTTTAACCCCTAAAGGTTTATGACTATGTTTTCACAAAAAACGCTCCCAAACTGCCATTTTTAGTACAAGTACCAAATTTTGGAAAAAAAACATTTTTGGACACATATAACCGTAGGATCTTGTAGTAAACTAGTTTGAGAAGATGTGAAAAAAATTTCAGAAATTTCCACCGTGTAGATTGCAAGATATTAGCATTTGAAGTGACAAAACCCCTTTTTTTGTCCCTGCGAAAAACCGGGCAGTTGCACTTCACATGGTCACATTTGTATGAAAAAATGTCCAAAATGGTGGTAACTCTTTGGATTCATTCTTCAAAGCAAGTTAGCTACATGCTTGAAAAATTTCAGATCATTTGGAAATGTACAACATATAGGAAAAAAATAGTAAGTAGAAAGAAGTAGAAAATTATTCAAAACACTAAATTGTTAAGGATTTAATTATGGAATTGAAAAATGCCAATCCAAACGATTATAATGTTGTAATAAAAAATCTACACCTTGTGTTTATATTTTTTTCCAAAAATATTGAAAATTGAGTTAAATAAAGGACTTCAAAGTTTATTTTAGAGTAGAGATTCCATAACTACCTGCAAACTACCCACAACTAAAATTCCTCATAACTTTCATCTCATAACTCAGAGTGGAATGATTCAAATCTTTCCTTGTGCACATAAATCTAGAGAACCAATTTCAAATTTTTATTTTTCTAGAAAATGATTTTTAAAGAAGTTTTTTTTGCTGCCCGGGCTGCCCGCCGAACAATGAAAACTACATATCATACCATAACTTTTTAACCATGTGGTCAAAAGTTATGAAAATTGTTGGGCCCTAAAGCTACTCCTCGGGCACATCTTGTGTGAAAATTTCAAAGAAAAAAAATAAAAATTCCATTCGTGGTGAGCTGCCCAAAAACGCTATGTTGTCAAAAAACGGTGTTTGGTCCTTTAGGGGTTAACTAAGAATAGTACAAAAGAAACACAACACCAAACTCCATCATACTTGAGCTCTGATGCTCCAAGGAGCTTCATCCAAACTCTATTAGACTTCAATTTGGGTGCTCTGTGAAGTTTTGCCATGTATTTTTTCAAACCTCAGCTCATGGTTCCACATTGCACACACTTTACGATTAAGTCTAATGTTTAATATTTAATGACAATTGAATTTGTTAAACATTATTATTATTATTTTTTATTTTTTATTTTTCCTTCAGTTTTCTAAGGTTGGAGATCAAAGAGTACCTAAGATAAGTTCTGCAAGGCATGAACTAAGGTAGTATGCTCTTAAAGCGACCATTTAAAGGCTGGTCCGCCTTTTTCACAGGCTTTCGTGGACGAAAATATTTTTAGATCATTTTTCAGAGAAAGAAAAATAGATGTGGAACCTAACACAAGTCGTTTTGTATTTTTCCAAGCATTTTTGAATTACTTATGAATTTTCAAAGATTCAGGGCATAGGCACCTATTTGTGACCATAGGTCTTCCAAAATCTGTCCACTTGCAACTTGTAAAGAGATGTGCGGAAATCAAAGACAATGATTGGCTCTTGCAATAGAAAAACAATTTTTCCTTGATACATTCAATTGCTAAACTGGTCCATTTAAGGATCACCCCATCTCCATTTTCCACCTAAAAATAGGGGCGGTTTGAAGAAGATGGACGCTTTTAGAGCACACTACCTTATACAACTTAGAAACCTCCAGAGTTCATGTTCTTCATCATGAACTGAAAATGAACATTACAAGAGAAATAAATATTAACCATTGGACCATTATCTTCAAGTTCATGATTACTCAAGGAGCTCCTCAAAGATGTGATGAGCTTTCCAATATCATTCATTTGGAATGAAGGCATATTAAGTCAATGGCTGGCATGTAACTTATATTTGAACCAATGTTTGGGGAGAATCATCGGGTTCATTTATTGTTAGTCCATACCTTTGAGAAAATAACTAACTGTGAAAATGGAGGATTCAACATTGGACAAAAAAAACTGGTAGGATTGATAACCAATCTGTTTGCAAAAATAAAAGGTGGATATGTAGCCATTGGTTTCATGAAATTGTCAAGTTTTAGCTGCTTGTCATTTTGAATCCCAAGGTTAATACAAAGGGTGAACTAACCCCTTTGTTTGTCCTCCCAAAGTCCAGCCCCAATATTCTTTCCAATGGATGCATATTAAAAAAAAGACCCCCTATTTTGTATTTGATTAATCTATTTTTTATACCACTCAAAGCTAATTTGAGGCCTCGAATTGCAAATATGAACTCAAAATTTCCAAAATTTTATCATGCATGGCAAATAAAAAAAGTTTTTTTTGTTTTCCTCCAGGGTAAAAATAAAAACAAGCAAGAATGGTGGTTCACCCCAACCCTAAACCTTTTACCATCTTCATCTCAATTCCATCTTCATGCACACCCATTTATTGTACTTTTTTGTTCTTGACTATACCCCATGTATAAGGTAAACTACCCCATTACGGACAAAATGGGAGCAAGCCCATTGTGGGCTGAATTTTAATGGTGGTGAACATTTTAAATTCTAAAATGTACACCACCATTAAAATTCAGCCCACAATGGGCTTGCTCCCATTTTGTCCGTAATGGGGTAGTTTACCTTACATGATAATGGTGGAATTGCAATGTGAGTGCTAATTGACAGACTAGTTTAATTTCTTTACTATTTTTTTTCCACATTAATAACAGTTTTGCCTTTAAGCCCTTGAGAAGCATTCACTCTAATATTTTTACCACTAACTTAATAAGTTAACCATTAACAACAAACACGCAACAACACTGTGTGTGTGTAAGTTTGGTATGAGTGAAATTCGTAACCAGCATACAAAGTGGTTCGTGATTCATGAAGAGCTGGGCGAGAAGGAATGCGTGAAACAAAAGGACAGCTTGGTGTCCTTGAAAGTACTACTTCACCATACTATTTGTACCCACATCCAATCTGCAGATTACACAGACCACATTCCATGGTTCCACACCATTTTGAGTTTAACCACGAGAGGACCCCACCACCCCCGGGCTCCGGGGGAGTTTTTTAATAAAAAATTGTCAAAAACTGCCATTTCTTTTAGTGCACTGCCCAAAATTGGAAATTGAAACTTGTTTTTTGAACGTCACATGTACAAAAGTGTAGTAGACTACCATTACAATGTGTTGGAAAACTTTCAGTTCATTTGACTGCGTGGATTGAATGATTATAACATTTGAGATGTGAAAAAACAATGTTTTTTTCATTCCTACAAAATGGGGTTAGCATACTTTGAGCCCTCTTAGAGTAAAATTTTTACTCTTGGTGAATTTGTGTCCTTCCAATATTGAGTTCTAGAATCTTGTTAGGTACATTCATGCGAAATTTTAGTACCAAACGGCAAATGGAGTTTATCTTACTCTAAATCACCCTACAATTTCTGACATAAGATGGAAACATTCACCCCTTTAACCCTTGAACAACGAGCTAGTCATTGTGGAAATCATATGTTTTGGTACTGTGTGACTTGTTGGCTTAGAATAATGCAAAAGCACTCATTAGAAGTCAAACTACTATAGATGGCCTTCTTTTTTCACACAAAATTTGGAGGATGAATAGTTGTACTCTTGTCTTCTATGGAGAGATTCTTTGCCATCCATCAGCCAAATAACGTCCTCCGCGGCATTTACGGGTTAAATGAACTAGCAATACACTAGTCATTTCTTTGATGATTTCTTGTGCAATGAGGACATTTTTTATTTGAAATTCAAACAACAAAAGGTTAGAGATAAACATTTGAAATAAGTGGAAAAAATTTCAAGAATTTTTTTGTGAGTGGAATGAAAATTCTTTATAGAATTTTTTGGCAAGAATTTCACAAAAATTTTAAATTTTATTAAGTGAAATACAATTTACAAAAAAAAGACTCCAACTTCTTATGTTTCTTATAATTCACTTTCAAAATCTCTATATGCTCTAATTTTCCATTTACGGATTTGTTTTAAAAGATGTTTTAAATGCCCAATGAAAAAACTAATGTACTGAATCTAGCTTTTAACTCAATTTTCACAATTAAAAAAAGTTTCACCTGTTTCAGTGAATTTGTGAACAATTTTTTTCAACATTTTAAAATAAATAATTTATTTTTACTAGATTTTCTATTCAATTTAATTCCAATTTATTTTTTGTGAAACTCAAAACTTTGTAGTACAATCTTTTTTAAATTAAAACAATTCAAAGTCTCAAAACCTAGTATAGCAAGGTGCTAGAAAACCCTTTTCTTTTCACATATGTTGAGCACTAATATCGTGCAATCTATTCTTTAAAAAAATTTAGTTTCATTCTACACATTTTTATGCAAATCTAATACCATATGCAAAAAAGGGGAGGGGGAGGGGGGGGATCATTATATTTCTTTTCACTAGAAACAACAGATTTAAAGTGATTTTGAATTAAAATAGTCACAAACTTTTAGGGGTTAAAAAACTCCAAAGTCGCCCTTTGCTTTTGCTAGTTTATATATCCATTCATTTCTATCTATTTTAACTTTGTATATTATCCCCTAAAACCCCGAGGGTGTTTTTTTGCCAAAAAACACTCAAAACTACCACTTCTGTTGTATTCACTTAAGGAAACCAAATTTTTTTGTTTTTTTGGAAATTTAACCGTAGGATCTTGTACTTAACTTGTCTGAGATCATGTAGTAAAAATTTCATCAAATTTGACCGTACGGATTGGAAGATATTAGCATTCAAAGTTGAACAAAAAGTTTGTTTTCAAGAAGATGCTTAAATTGCCCGAAAACTAAGATTGTCCATAACTTTCTCATCCCTAGTCCAAATAGAATGAATCAAAGCTTCACGTATAGGTAAGAACATAATCTTTTAGGATAAAAACTCAAATAAAATAATTTTGACTTTTTGTAATTTTTTGGGACTGCCCGCCAATCTCTATTTCTCGCTCATTGTGCCATAACTTTTTCATCCGGCATCCGATTGAAACAAAAATTATATATCCACAAAGCTCTTGCAAAGCTACACAACCTCAAAAAATCTCAAAATTTTCACTTCAAATTGAGACAATAGGAACCTACAAGGACCCAAATTGTCCCCCGAGGGGACAAGCGGGATTTTAGGGGTTAAATAATTTATTGGAAAATGAGTTTCTTTTGGTGGGCTAGTATATTTATAAAGCATTGACGCCAATGATGCACAAAGGAAGGGGGGGGGGGAGGGAAGGGGGGGATTCTATGGATGTCAATTTTGTGGAAGTAATCAACTTCATTCTAATTTAATAAAGCCACAATACTTGCACCTTATGGTATGGTAGTTTCAAGAGATCTAGTGAGATCATAGAGAACACCCATAACACACTCACCCACCCACAAATGTGCCACTGACCTAAAATTGCCATTATCACTTTGCATACATCTTCCAAGCCAATATGTTTTTGCATGGAAGAAACTAATTCAAAACATCTATGTTGCTCCCCAAAAGAACTTTGACCCTTCATAACTTTTGCATACAATATTCGAATGCCGCATTTTCTTTTAGTGCATTGGAACCTCCTTTCACTTGCCAACACAGAAAATACAAAAATTTGACCAGTATAACAACAATAGCTAGGATAATAATAATTAGGCACAGTAGCAAAAAGTGGCGGCTTGGGTTAACACCAGAAGACAACTTTTAGCACAACTCAAAGTTATTCATCTCAATCCATTTCCATTGTCCTTTGCCGGCGGTCCCCATTGCATGCTTGTGGGGGTTCCTATGACTTATCAATACAGAATAACTGAACATGGCATGCAACTACTGTTCTCTGTAGTTTATGATTCTCTGCCTTTTCTTGAATCATTCAAATTGGAACATTCGGTCTCAAATTGGGATATTCTGGCCATGATTTGAAGGGGCGGGGTGGGTTATGGAAAATGTAGCTGCATCCCAAATTCCCAAGAGGGGGGTGGGTACTAAAAGTGTCTTGCCCATTAGATTATCTCTGCTGACTAATTCTGTTGACGAGTCAAATTTCATCCAGATTAGTGTACCCTGTGCCGTTACCCGCACGATGTAAAGAAAAAGAAGAAGTAATTTTCTAAATTTTTTAATTCATAAAACTTTGAAATTCAATAATTTTTGCATCGTGGGTTGGGACACCACAAAACAGTACATGTGCACCCCTCCTTGTTGAGGGCTTTCCAACAGTATCAAGAATGTGATAAAGGGATGCACAATCTAGATGATCTCATTGTAACAAACAAAACAAACTAATTGTTTAACTAAATAACTGATTCAATGTATGGATTAGTGTGCCTTGCCATTGCCACAATAAAAATAAAATAATTTTTTTTTTTTAGTTTTTTAATTCTTAAAAACTTCAAATTTCAATATCTTTTCTACCATACATATGAATGCCATGAAACAAATTCCATGCACTTCTCATTTCTAAAGACTTTCTAATGGTACCAAGAACGTGACTAGAGACGCATGGTCCAAAAGATCTCACTATAACAATTAAACAGACAAAATCTTTTAAGGTATAGATGCATCCCCCCACCAAAAAAAAGTTCAGTCTCTCAAACTTTTATCGGTTGAAAGTAGACTTGTCCTATAAATTTTAGCGAAGATTTCACCTCGTTTTTTTCACTTTCTTTTGCTTCATAGAAATGGGAGTATTGGATAATTTGATGGAATAAATGGCATCTTCTTAAACTCTTTGTACTTCTCAAAATTCAAATTTTTAATCAAATCAAACATTTGAGATTGATGTCATGATATAGAGAGAGAGAAATTGGAAGGAGGAAACTAGGATCATACATGATTTCACCTTCATTGGTATCAAATAGTAGCACAAGTTATTCAATTATTTTATTTGGCATGATGGTGATCAATATTGACCGCTTTTAGATAATTTTGAACAATGACCCTCAACAAACTATTGTTAACTAGTAGCTAATTTTACAAGTTTTTTCTTCTTCTAATTTTCCTTTCTCAAAAGCCACATTAACATTGTGAATCTTGAATAAATATTGGCCGTAGAAAGTGAAACATCAAATAATAGCCCTCTCAAAATGATGATATGTTCATTTTTTAATCCTTTAAGGGTCACTATAAAATTTACAAGGTACAACATATAACCTTGATTTAGACATAAACTTTTCATTTAAGGTCCATGTCTAAAATTCAAATTTTGTATGCTTATAGAAAACATTGACTTGTAGTAAATCATAAAATCAAAACCTATACAAAATTTTGAAGATTAAGGTATACCTTATGATAATTACTATAATAATTACTAAGATAGGATGTGGTAAATCTATTTTTTTTCTATGTATACAAGGTAATATTTAGAGTCATGGTTCATTTAATTCAATATGGTTTCAACTTCAATAATTTAAAATTAAGTCTAAATTAAGTCTAAAAATTATGAGTTAAAGTGTGCCTTACTCATCTTTTTTAAATAATATTGATTGAAAAATGTTTTCTGATGTAAGCAATGTCTAAAATTTGAATAAGTGCTTCGAATGATGCTTTAAGGATACTTCACTTTAGTAATTGTTCTAGTACTACAACTCATGATGTGAAAATGGCATACAATGCTGCTGAAAATGACATGCAGTTGTCTAAGTCCCTAAGGTTGTACAAAGTAGGATGGTATGTTCCACACATTTCACCTAGTCTAAGTCTAATCAATCGCCTTTGAGGTGTGTAAGCTGACGCCATCAAGGGTTGTACAATGTAGCATTGTTTATAGCTAATAATTCTTTCATTCATTGCAGTTAGGAATTTTCATTAAAATTGTGCATTTAATTTAAAGCTATCATTCTTGAATAATTAAGTTTCGGATCATTCCAGAGTGAATAGTGTCATCAATCTTGTAAATTTGTAATCATTCCATTATATGTTGAACTACGAGTATTTTGAATTAGAATAGGTTGAAATATTACTATAAAAAACCAATTTTTATAAGAATTAAGTTTTGTAGTGTCACTAATTTATTGGTGACCCTAATTCTCCCTCTCACTATTAGAATAAGTTAGTGTACTAATCTACCAATTAAGGTCAACCAACCTTGGGCGACGTACATTCCAAACTACAAATGTTTGCTACCAATACACAATGATGGCATTAGAAACATGCTCAGTTTGGAATGTATGGCGTTTTGCTATGTTTCTCCATCTACAATAAATTATATTTTTTTGACAACAACCAATAATAAATCACACCCTGACAAACTATCAAGTTCTTGATAAGGTAAGAGGTCCAAAAAGTGTCCATTTAAGAATCCAAAATTAATTTGAGGAGGTTAAACTTCTTGAAAATAAAATTTCAGCCCATTTTCATTGAGAAAAGACAAAATAATAGAGTTGACACTTAAATCCAAGTTCTTTCATAATTCTTGGAGCTTCGTGGAATTAGTTATGAATTTTCAAAGTGGAAATGTAAGGGTGCACTAAAAAAGCGTCCACATCTTGAAGGAGTGTACACTAAGGTAATAGGTCCAGAAACCGCCCACCTAAGAACTGAAACTGAATTCTGGGAAGGCAAAACTTCTCAAAATATTTTTCAATAAATTTTCCTTGAAAGAGAAGTGGATTTGGCATCTAACCTAAGCCGTTTCATATTTTTTGAAACTTTTTAAAATTAGTTATGAAATTTTGAAGTTGAACTAACACAGGGCTCCAAAACCGTCCACCCTTTAAATGTACACTGTTTGTACATCAATGAAGGCTATGAAAAAACAACATGTATAAATTGTGTACATTTTACAGGTGGGCGGTTCTTAATCCCCAAACTATTCTCGAGCATGTTACCTTATTTGTTACAATGAGAAAGTGAAATGTACAAACAATGTTCATTTCAGGAAGTGGACTCTTTTAGAGCCTTTTTAGAGGTGCTTTATGGACCTTCTACCTGTCACAGTGAAATTGGTTGTTGACATTTCTTATGACTCCTGCTGCTGCTGCCGTATATTTATGGTCAATTGGTCATCTCTTCCAAAAGCAGACTTTTCTCACGCAGTCGCTCCAAACTGGGAACTTTTCAAGCAACCGTCGTTAGGTTTTGCAAACTGTCTTGTAACATGAATGCTTTGGGATATGGATTGCAAAGATTACAAAATTTTGCAGCTATGGGTTTCACTTAGTTTCCAGAACTGCGAAGGAGACATCAAAACTTCAGAAGCTAATTAATGTATTGTTTGAAGAAAACTTGGAAGCTGGAGTGTGAGAAGAGAAGAGCTTGGTGGAGGAGCCCCAAGCCCACGATGGATAGGGTAATTAACCCGTAAAGGATCACGAGGCCATCATGTGGCTTCTGCAACACTTTTTTTTGCAACTCCGGATCTTTGGGGGATGTAGCCCCCTATGATCAAGGTAGTCACCCAAATGCTCTGATTATTAGACCAATAGGTGCATTCTTTGTTTCTGTCCATGAGCCAATTTTGGACCCTTGGCATCTTTAAAGGGTTAACTTTCACCGCGTGAAGTATTTCAAAATACACTGAGACAAGGGGATGTATTTTTGTCCCCTTATGTTGTGCTGAGGGTTGAGTTATGAATCCTCTCTTTACTATGGTCTTTACTTTGAGCGAAGCAACAAAAACACCCACTGACGTGAGCAGGTCTCATATTCAACTTCTTTCGTGCTCCCAGTCTTTCTCCAACTTCTTTTTTGAAAGATATTAGGTGCACTAGAATATTGAAGCCAAAGAAAAAGAAAAAAGGAAAAGAAAAAAGGAAAAGAAAAGAAAACGAAGGATATTTAGACTTTGGGAGTGAAAGAAGGATATTTAGACTGGGAGTGAAAGAAGGATATTTAGACTTTGGGAGTGAGTACTGATATTGTACACTGAGCGTTGGGTCACCAAACAAAGAGGAATGTTTTTTCTTTTTCTTCCCCCTCCCCTCCTTTCTCTTGTTCTTTGAATTTTGTTTTTTTGTAAAATGATTTACTATAATTTATGTGAATTAAGTGAAGAAAAAAAAAGCTTGCTTAAATGTGCTTTACAAAACAAATGGAACTTCCACACAGGTTTGCAATACAAATTGGGTCTCCTGTTTCTTTGAGAAATAAAAATCACTTTTCAAAAAAACAGGAAACCAATTTGTTTTGTTAAGCAAGTCACATACTTATGGGTATTATTTTCTCCAAATTTTATTTTGTTTTTACCCTGATGTATGTCAAGTGTTCTTCACTATAATGTCCAACTTGGCCTCCAGCATCTGAATTACGCTTTTTCACAACCTGATCAATCAAATTGGTCATTTTCAAACCATGAATCATTCATCCCCCAGAAATTAAAAAAAGAAAAGGGCGATGACTGTAGATGTACTGGGTGTGAGCAAGCCAAGTTTGTTGTGCTCTTGGCAGCAACAAACTCACCTCATTCACATTGACATGACGAAAGTGTTTTTTTTTTTTTTTTTTTTTTTAAACAAATGAAACAGAATATTCCATAGAAATACCAAAGTTTCATTGTCTTGTAATTCCAAGCAAGGCAATGTCCAAGTATTTCGCTAGTCCTGCTTGCTCTTGTAATAACTTTATTACACCATCCATGCACTTGCATTGCAAAAGTACAGCTTGCAGTACAAATGTACAGGACATCTCCGCAAAACAACTTGGCCCTCGTGATCCCATATTCCCATCTATCTCCAACTGCAAAACTCTGCGTTCTGCGTTCTGACCCCAAACTTCTGGTCCTGCAAACTTTGCGCGGATTTGTCCAAACATCCAAATAGTCAGACTTTGGAGATTGAAAGCTGCACAGTACGATTAAGCTTAAATATGTGCGAGAGGGGAGTCTCATCAATCCACTCACCAGGCGGTTTCTTTTGGCTGAGCCAAAATTCCCTCTCAAGGCGGCAGTGAAAAAAAAAAATTCATTGAAAAAAGAAGAAGAAAAAATTTCAAAGTTATAATTTCAAAGATTATTTGACATTCTATTCCTTAGTCCTCATCAGAAGTAAGAGATGAAATTGTTAAATTGCTACAAAATCTTGGGGTGGGATTTATTCTTGATTTGCATGAATGAGTGAGCAATGAGACCCAACAGATGGTGTTCTTCAATTTGCATTGAAATTCAATTTCACTAGCTAACACCGGAGAAACAAGAAAAGGTGTGACCATGAGGTTTGTCCCACTCCAAACCAAACCCTAACCGTAGTGGTGCAATGTGAATGCGGTTGTAGATAGGATTTGAAAACCCCGGATTCAAAAACCAGAGAGTGGATCTATCCCTTGGACACAACCAATAAAAAAATAAAATAAAATAAACTTGTTTTAATTTCAAAGAACGTCGATTTTGTTTAAATTGATGATATTCCACAAACTTTGACACTTTCAAGATGCACGACCCCCATTCAAACAAAAATCTATATACCTATCCTAGTTTTTTCCTACATAACATTCAAGAGCTGTGAGAGCAGCTGCCTTCCCTCTGACGGAATGATGTGGAATATTTCACACCCAACATTAGCTAATAAGCCACGCGTCAATAATGTCAGACTTCTGCTCAGTGCCAAGGTCATGACTGCACAATCAGGTTACTGGAAAATTGAACCCAAAAATTAGCTCTAATTATAATACAATCAATTCATTCAGGTCAAAAATTTCACTGTTTGATTTCCGTAACATCGCTTTGTAAGTCATTCGTGTTCTGTGATTTGGAATTAGAAGACAATTATTTATGAACATATTGGGTGGTAGGAGGTAGAACAACCCATGTGGGATATGTAATTTAGAGTTTGTAATTTCTCAACCGCTCATAGTTAAGTCTAAAGTAGGAATTGTGTTAAAACTATAATTTCAGACCTCATTTAGGCATAGTAAAATAACTTTTTTCAAAATACTTTGAACTAAAATAAGTTGTAGAATCAAGTTAAATTTCATCTCCAAAAATCCGTTTTAGATTTAGATCTTCCACTCAAAAGTTATAGACAAATTTCATAGAGGGGTTTGAAAGGATTTTTTTTGACATTTTCATACATCCTCTCTGAAATTTGTCCATAACTTTTGATTGGAAGATCTAAATCTAAAACGGATTTTTGGAGATGAAACTTAGCTTGATTCCCCAATTTTTTTTAGTTCAATTTTTTTTTAAAAAAGGTATTCCAATATGCCTAAATGAGGTCTGAAATTATAATTTTAACACAATTCCTACTTTAGACTTAATTATGAGCGGTTGAGAAATTACAAACTCTAAATTACATATCCCACATGGGTTGTTCTATCTCCTACCACCCCAAGTGTACATAAAGAGCTTCTCTTGTTGACTCTAAAATCAAATTAAGTTATGGATGGCAAGTGGTTAGATTTCAATGTTATAATACTCAATGAATTCTTTGGGTTTTGACAGACCATCTATCTTTATAATTATTTGTTTGTATATTTTGTCCTAGAATTAGCCAAATAAATAGATCGCACCATAAATGTACTGCCATTGTCTCGGTCCTAAAGCTTACATTAATAATATGTGGATGCATTTCATGGATGAAGACTTCAGAGAGGCAAAGGCAGCCTCTCTGAAGGCTCTTGAATGTTATGTAAGGTAGTATGCTCTTAAAGCGACCATTTAAGAGCAGATCGCCTTTTCAGGGAAGTTAAACTTATTGAAACAATTTTCAGTAAATTTATATAGGAAGAAAAATGGAATTGGCATCTAACCCAAGTCGTTTCATATTTTTCAGATCTTTGTAGCATTAGTTATGAATTTTTGAAGTTCAAACACAGTGGTTTCTAAAAGCGACCACCTTCTGAAATGTACACAGTTTGAACATTGAAGAAAGCAAAATGTACCTCTGTGTCATGATCGCTTTTAGAACATGGGCGCTTTTAGAGCATACTACCTTAGTTTCTAGAAGTTTATGTCGATTTGAGTCACACTTTTGTGCCCAAGTCCCAACCTTCCCAACTAACGATGGTTCTGCACATGATTTTCTTAACTGCAGTTAAGAGTTTAGTTAAGCTTACTTAAGCTTCAGTTAAGTTCTTGCCGAGGATGGGGATTTGTCAGTTCAGTTCCGTCAGTCAAACCCACATTCAACTGCAGTTAAAAAGTTAATTTGTCATCAAACTCTGACGTAACACAGGGATTGATTGAAAGAGCAGTCAGAAATTTCAATTTATTTGTCAAATTGTAAGTCTTCATGAGGGGCACATGATGCAGAGGGAGACTGGCTGAGTTTTTGGCACCTAAGTGCCAGAGTCTTCATGAGTTTTCATTCAATTAATGTCCGTCCACTGCGCAGGTGTCAGGGAGTGTGGAGACCACGTGGCACGTTTCTTCTGCTCCTAATTAAAACCGTAGTAATTCAGAGAGTAAACACGGGCAGGCGGTGAATTTATGGGTAGGTGGGTAGGTGTGTACTGTACTGCCCGTCAGACTTCTCGTCCTTATCCGTCAAGTCCTCCGTCCTCTCTCGCAGTACTCGTCCGTGAGTACGGGCCGTGCAGAGTACGGTCGGTCACAACCTTTTACTTTTTTTTCAAACTTTTTTTTTTCAAATACTTTTTTGGGCAAGAGCCTTGCTGCCCCTGACGGCCTGCCATGATCGAAAAAGGTGTGCCTTATTATTTGGCATGGGCAGCGTTAAGGGCAGTACTGCCTTGTCTTCACTCACCTTCCCACTCATTGTGTTCTCACCAGCCAGGTTCATAATGTTTCATCCAGGTGCCCTCCTGGCGGGTGGTGGCAAGGTCTGCATGTTGTTGGGATTTTTTTTTAAATTATTATCTTTAAAAAAAATTTAAACAAATCAAAACGACTTTATTTTCATTCTAAAGTGAAAACATCCAAAAAAAGAAGTCAAGATATGTGATTAGAATAATGTTATCTTGTGGCATATTGAACTTTGTATACGGTTGACACATCAATTATCATGTACATACTACCTCCATTTTTTTACAAAAAAAATTCATTTAGGGTCTTTTAATATATATTTTTCTATCCATCTTATGGTTTTATGCAAAAAACTAAGATTGGATATCTGTTTTTTTCTTATATATCTTTGAATGAAAAAAGACTAGCTCAAGCTTTTTTTCCTTAACCTTAAACTCCTCTGCTCAAAGCTTTTGTAATGCACTAGTACTTGTTTTCTTTTCTTTTTACACCAAACCATTTGGCTAGTACTTCTTTGCCTACTTTTTACTTCAACCCATTTGGTAAGAAAAGAACTGCTCCATCACAATGCAAACAACTCATCTATTAATATCCTCGTTCATATTCTTCTATTCATACTTTTAGTTGTTAATTTGGACTAATTAGGGTCTATTCACATGCTTGGACTGGACCGGAGGTGGAGCTCCAGGCTCCAAGTTGTGAGTCCCAATCCATGCCACTTGATGCTTTCTGATGTACACATGTTTCCAAAATAAAAATATCCAATTTTCCCCCTCATGTTTGGGCATGTAGCAACCAAAGAATGAGGCAAACTGTGGAGACAAGTCTTGGAATAGGTGAGACAAGGAGACAGGTGGAGGATACTTTTAGAAAAATAGTAAGTCGGTTTGATGGGAAGGAGAGGCCAAGAAGGGGCTCACAAATCCTAAAATCAAGGACGGTTAGTAGAGAAAGGGAAGGGACTTGAGCTCCTGATATCAGAAATCAAGGTGGCAATTCCTCCATGCAAAACACTTGGGCCCAGTTCGAGATCCGGTCCGGTCATGTGAACAGGACCTTAGCAACATGACTTTGAACAATAATGGGGCCCAAATGATTGTCTAGTGTCAATTTACAGTATCCTAACAAACCTCCACTTTTTGAAACTTTTGTGAAAAAGATTCAACAAAAATTTGTTCTCAATAGATTTGGCTCTGGTACCAATTTCGAAGTGATCTCTCTCTCTCTCTCTCCCAATGAAAGCACAGTACACATAAGTTATTGGTGAAATTTTTTGAATTTTTTTATAAAAGTACGCAATGTGAATTGTAGCCTCTACCGTACCTCCGCTTTCTGCAGCAAATTATTGTTACCATGATCATACACAGGAGCCACAAGTTTCCGATCCCCCACAATATTGGAATCCCATTCCTTGGACCCGCCTGAAGCATCTCCACATCTCCTGGAAGCAAATTTCTTTTGGTACTGGAACCACCGAGAGATCTTGATACAAGGTCACAGCCCATCGCACGATTCATTCCCTCATTCCCACAAAATCCAGTTCAAGTAAGTTACAGTGGTTTCAATTCAAGGTCAAATCCAATCGCTGCAAAACTCAAGATACTAAGGCTGACACAAGTGTAAGGTATGTACAGTTTTATTGTCCGCTGTTTCCTGGTGTAGTCAAGATGCCCAAGTTCTCCGACTTTGAAGCTCAAAAGATGTTATGCAACTTGTACATCACTGATTCATCTGTAAAAATATACCTCAGCGATAAATTAAAAAACACCTTATCAAAGAAGTTTTTTATCTGAAATTCTTGGCGAAATGTTTTAGGTCATCGGTTGACCGTGAAAGGAAAATAGGGTTGTCTACTGTGAGTCACGTACTGATAGTACAACCCTCCCCAATTGAAATTGCATAAGAATTTCATCTATAGTGAGAAAAGCTAGTCTGATCTCAATAGATTTGGTCCTGCAACCAGAGCGCTCTCTCCACAGCTCTATTGTGATCTAGGAATGAAAGCACGAAGGTTAAAATTCTAAATGTGATGTAGAGAATTTCACATTTAGAGAATATTTAGTATTTCACGTAGTATTGTGTTTCACGTAGAGAAAGAATGAAGTGTGCAATGTCATCCTCAGACAAAAAACCACATCAACAACGAGAATTTTGGCAATTCAGGGGTACACTAGTGTTTCATGCTAAAATTCTTGACGCGAAAACCCAAAAACCTTATTTGCGGTTGAAGTAAGCGATGTAATTAACTGTGCGAAACTTCAGCAGACACAACCTTCTCACAACTGAGCTGACATTTACAAAGATTTGCAAACTAGGGAGTGCTAAAGTTCAAGAACTGTGGTCCAAGAAATGGCAATTCAGGCAACGCAATTTGAAATTCCCATACGGGACCCAGTACTTTGAGACGACATTTTGGGGTCTTCGAATCACGCAAGGCCGGATTGTAGAAACGAAGGACAGAGTGGCATGACTGAAATCATGAACTGTTACATTCTAATAAGCTGGTAGCAATTCCAGAAATCGCTCCAGAAACCCTACAAGCGGGCTTGTAATTTGGAGAAAGAAGAATTGGTTGTGCTCAATTTGGTACTATCTGAGAATCGCGGAGTAGGAATCCTGAGGTCAGACACTCCCTAATGGATGATTGCTTGATTCCAGTCGTCTCTGAAACCCTAATTCTGGATATGGTATGCATGATATGTATCCATGCGGCAAATGTTAGTCTTTCGTGAAGCTGCGTGATTTCAGTTTGATGCCGAACGTACTCAAGTAATTCTCCTGCGCTTCGGTCACGACCACAAAATTGGCTCCTGCCACAACAAGAACCCGCATGGTCAGATTCATTCAACTCATCTCAAATCTCAAATCCATAAAAACCTTTCCATTGCAGTGCTCCGTCGTTGCAGTAAATGGATCCTAACTAGAAATTAACCGAAGCGGTTCAATGATCGAGATGGCTAGTTTGGAACTTATGCACTTTGAGATCCTCATCTTAAATCTTAAGTGTAGATGACGTTTCCCCCTTTTCAGGAAATCCACGCCAAGGAGGAACAACAACGACAACCAAGGACTCAACTCACTCAATTCTCAAGAGGGTATTTTCACTTCCGTCACTTGTCAAATCAACCCCTATCTCTCGCTTGATTAATTGCACAAGGGATTTGTATGAACTCTTCTGTCTCAAGCTACCTCCCGAAAGCAAAACTTTCCTACGACTGTCGGTGCAAAACTTTCCTGCAATTGTCGGTGTAAAACTTTGCTAGGATTGTCGGTAACAAACCTGAGAATCGTGCCTCGTTGCTTCTTGTCGGTAACGAATTCGAAGCTTGAAGTAACTTGGGATTGAGTTTTTTCAAGTCTTCAAATCCAGCTGATATGAGAGGCCTTCGTCCTGGCTGCCACTCGACCCCGGGGGGGTTCCTCATCCACTTTGCTGTAGAACCTTGCCCAAATCCCGGTTAGTATCCTAAGAAATTCACATACACAGCAACAACTCATCATGCATAGATTTAATTCAAAATTTTCACATTTGTAATTCCAAAATTAACTTGGCAAACTTCCCAACTGAATGAAAATCACTACATCAGCCGTCGATAGAAGCAAACTGTCGTCTAGCAGATGCTTATCGATTTTCCTGAAAGCCAAACAACTGATATCCATGTTTCATAAACCCTCGATCGCAACTCAAACCTGAAAAGATGAAATTGTGAACTACCTCTCGACCGGTGCTATGCGCCTCCAACCCTGTGTGTTTGTGCCCTGAGTGCGTTCTGATTGACTATGGGAATTGGCAAGCCTACACAAAGTCCATTGGATGGGGGTAAGGTAGTAGGCTCTAAAAGCGACCCTTTAAGGGTTGATTCGCCTTTTTCATAGGTTTTCATGATTAAAAATATTTTTAGCTCATTTTTCAGAGAAATTCAAATAGATGCCGAATGTAACACAAGTGGTTTCATATTTTTTGAAGCATTTTTGAATTAGTTATGAATTTTCAAAGATTTCTGTTGTAGGTACCTATTTGTTACCCTAGGCCTCCCAAAATCTGTCCCCTTGCAACTTCTAAAGTGATTTGAGGAAATCAAGGTCAATGATTGGCTCTCGCAATAGAAAAACAATTTTTCCTCGATGCATTCAATAGCTAAAGTGGTCCATTCAAGGATCACCTGCAATCCATTCTACAACTAATTATAGGGTCGGTTTGAAGGAGAGGGTCGCAATTACAGCACACTACCTTAGTGTATACTTTGTGCACCCATGTAGAGCACACCTACTCCAAATAATTTAACCCTCAACATGACGTTGCCGTCTTTTGTTTTGTGCTCAAAGGGGAGGTCTTCTATAGGAGTTTTGACTTCCAAAGAGTGCTTTTGGATTTTTTAAGAACCAATCTTTCACACTGTACCAAAATGAATGATTTCCACACTCACCAATTTGTCCTTCAGGAATTATAGTCAAAACTGCTAATTTTGATTCTCCTATAGAATGAGAAAATTTTGAGCCCACATTCCAAGACTCTAAAAAAGGTTAGAACTTTGGAAATAAAAATAGTATTGTACCTAAATTTTTTAGTTAGTTTTTTTTCAAAATGGGTGCAAACAAGATAAAGTGCTCGGAAGAAGTGGTTTGCCTGAAGCTTGTAGAGTCATTTTAACACTAATTGGCCAAAAAACTAGCAACTTTTAATGAGTTTCTATATTTTCATTAGAGAGAGAGAGGAACTCTAATTCTAGCTCTTTGTACTAGCATGAATTGAGAGTCTGTTCATCTATAGTTTTGTTATTTTGAATGTGTTCCTTATAAGTGAAGGTGCTACTACAAACCTGTTTATGGACTCCAAGATCAAGGAGAGATTAAAGAGCATTTCTAAAGACAAAATAGAATCTTCCTTGGTGTTTCAGCCTCTTCCATAGTGAGGAATGATCTTGTGCACCACCTCCATTGTGGCTCACTTTTACAAACATTATGTTGATATTTGTTACAAACAAAATTTATAAAGAATAATAGGTTTTGGGTGTTGAAGAATGGGTGCTAAAAGAGAAAACAATTGAACTAGATATTATATAGATTAATCATAACATAGAAACTTTGAGGACAACAATTCAAGTAGAAATGATGTGATAAAGAAGAGAACAAGTTCCCAAAGCCACCTAAGATAATTTAGAGTTTGTTGACAATGTAAATATCGATGTTGATATCCATGTATGAAAAATGTGCATATACTGGCATGTAATACTAGCAACCTTATAAAATATTCACTTCATGGACCTTTATATATGGTAAACATTGCTTTCATTATTGATACAATGCGACCAACATTGGGAAATACACCTTCAATGTGTGAAAATACATGCTTACTACAAGAAACGGTTGATATGGATGTCGTAGACTTGTAGGTTATATTTAGAAATTACAACTTGGAAAGAAAAAATAAATTGCAAGTAAATGAGAGTTTTTGACCTATGGGGCATGTAATTATAGTGTTATAAAAGACAAATAACGAACAAACTATTAAAGAAACTAATTGGAATATAAAGTTGACTAGTAAGTCACAAAATTTTTAATATGCATAAAAAAAAAGGTAATTGAAATTCTATTGAAGTTGAACAATGATGTTGTTGCTTCCAAATTGATGTATAAAAGAAACAAATATGAAGAACATTGTCATCCTCTGCTTGCATGAGTGTGAGAGTCTCAACCCTTGGTGGCGACATATCTTTGTTTGCTTTTATAAATATAATAAAAGTTGTTGCCAAATTAGTGTTTATGTGTGTGGTTCTGTTTTTTTGTTGTCTACTGGAAATTGTGCACAGTTGTATGAATCTTGATTTGGTACAATGAGTCTAGTTGTGTTGAAGTGTTGGTTGTGTGTGTATATAAATGTGTTGTATAGAATTTGTATTGAGAGTGTGTTACTAAGGTGGATTAGATTTTGTAGTTTGATTATTGCCTTAGAGAGGAGTTTGAAATGCGTTGTGTGTTTAATTTATCCTATTTTGAATTAGTAATGAAGTTTATTTGTATACTGAGTTAATAATGGAGAATGAAAATGTTGAATTGCAAACCAAGTTGGAGTAAAGTGAACAATGAAGAACCAAATGAAAATCTACCATTTGAAGAGAAAAGCTAATTGGTTGCAAAGAACCTAATGGAAATTTTACTTATCTTGTGTGGCTTTTAGAAGCAAAGTGATCAAATTTGTCAATTAGCCCAAATTGGGAAGGAAGGCTTTTATTTTGAGATGTACAAAGCCTATTGATGTAGTTTAACCCTACTTGACAATCTCATAGGATCAAATTACATACTACTTGGGATTTGTTCTTGATTGAAAGTTTATAAATCCTAAATTGTACAAGTGTATACAAAATCTTCTACTCCAAACTTATACAAGTTCACTTGTGAGTCTTTTGTGATTATTGATTAATTATCACTTACATACAGATAGTTACGTTGAAGCTAGCGTTTACAACAAAAGATAGAAAAAAGACTTGGAAAAAGCATATTGATGACCTTTTTAGAAAGTTCCTATCTACTTGTGCTATCTTTGTGTTTACTTCTTTTTTAAAACACTCCCAACGTTGTTCAAGATACAAAAGGGATACATCTTTTGCAATTCTTTTTACATATTTCTATATATTATACAGAGATTGGTAGCCATATCCATGTACAATACACATAACAATTAATTGCATGCAATTATATTTTTGAGATTGAATTGTTCCAATTCATTCTCTATCAAAAAGATAACTGACCTCCTTTTCCTAAATCACTCCCAATTCCTCTTAGATTGTGACTTAAAGGATTAGATTAAACCCTCTTATCTCATTTTAAACTCAAAAACACTAAGGCTCTAACCACAAAGTTGGAAGACAAATTTCATAACTTTGTATGCTCCCATTTAGCAACTACATGTGAACAAAAAAAATTATTTTTATTTTTTAGAGATGAAATTACATGTCTTCTTTACTTTACAAAAAATTTAGATTTCTTTTTGTGGAGAAATAAATTTTTAGAGAATTTTTTTAAGAAATAGTGAAGA
Organism: Antitrichia curtipendula; assembly: GCA_951230915.1. NCBI lineage: Eukaryota > Viridiplantae > Streptophyta > Bryopsida > Hypnales > Leucodontaceae > Antitrichia > Antitrichia curtipendula. Next base: position 11,845,112 of record OX579640.1, read on the forward strand.
AAAATCATATCGAATAGAAAAATAATCTGAAAAAATTTGAAAATTTCACATGTGTATGTTATAGTAAAAAACATCATAGTGTACATGTAATTTTTGTGTCATTCTATAATTTCATGTTCTTCAAAATGTTTACATGAAATTCAAATGTAAACATCATCATGCAAACATTTATTTCCAAGACTCCAAAATCAATTGCATGTTCTTGATAAACCACCATGAAAGGTCAACAAAAAAATTGGATAAAAAAACACTTCCAACTTCAATCTAGCTCATTAGGTTGTCATCTAAATACTACAAATTGGCATTTGTCATAAAAGTCAATTTCATTAACTTCTAAATGCACAAGTGGACAAAATGTATGCATGGATTTATTTTGCAAACAAGATTGCTCCATATTCCCTAATGTATTAGATTAGGGATGAACTACAAAAGTGAAGAATGAGAATATAGTTTTTTTATGAGAAAGAAAGAAAAATTGAAGTTAAATTTGCAAATTCTACAACCTAAAGTGTGAGATAATTTTTGTATTTCTTGAACTTCTCTTTACAAAATCCATTGAGTGTGTTATGCAAGTACAACAAAAATGCTTGTAGTAGATTTGGAGGGGTCCACTAGAAGTAAAGTCAAACAACCCAATGTCAATCAGTCACCCAATTCCAATATCTACTCTAATATCTATTGGACTCTCCTATTTGAGTGAGGGGTCCATCCATTACCACAATCTTAGCACCCCTTTAACATCATGACATTGCCCTTGGGGATGGGACATGTACAATGTGATATAATTCATATACAAATTTTTCAATCAGTTTTCACTGAAAGGTTCAACAACTTTACAAAGCTCTAGTGTGCTAAAAAAAGAACCAATTTTGAAACCGCAAATCGCACTAGAATTGCAATGAAGTGCACTTCAACTTCGTAACAAGTTAAAAATGAATAGTTAAAAATTATAAAATAATTTGGATTCCTTTTATACACTATCTACCATTTCATAGAGAACCTTTGGAAGATAGTCAAAGATTTTTTGCATTTGGGTGAAGAACAAGCAAGAAATCATACAGACAAGTCAAATAATATAATGGAAATAAGTATCTCTAAAGCAATTGTGAAGGTTCATTTCTTATATGAACCATTGAATACAAGTTGTAATTTTCACAAATGTTGGCTGCATTAGATAGTACATAGTGTATAGAAAACATCAAACTGGCTTTGTAACTATGATTTTCAATTAGATATGAGTGTTTGTAATGATGATAAAAGAGACTTTAGTGTGATTCCAATACAATTCAGAAATCAAAATTCCATTCATTTTTGAGCTCACAAGCCTCCCAAAGTTCTCCTAATCTCAAGAGGATCCAAAAATACGTAATTTAGTTGTACCCTACTGTACATCAATGTGTGGTTTAGCATGGGTCTGCCCATGCTTCACCAATTTAGTCCCAACAAACAAACTTTGAAAAATCATAGAGATTTCATCTCTTGTTGGAATGTCTTCATTCTACTTGCAAATGACTTCTCTCAAACTTTTCAATCTCTAAAAAATACATGAGTTGACAAAATAGCGTCTCCAAGGTACCTAGATAGCAAACCTGCTTGGTAATACGCATGCTTACCTTATCTGTCGTTGATTGTTGAGGCTATGCTACCCTCCTGATGCCCTTTAGGAAAGTAGTAGTCTGTGATTGCACTATACTACCAAAATTTTGTTGTTTAGAAGCCTTTTTCACATACACAGAATTGTTTCCATGCAACCCTGCAGTCCCCCAAAATCCCGATTCAATCTCCAAACCCTAAAGCCTAAACAACCCTAAACAACCCTAAATCCCAATTCAATCTCACAGTTACCAATTGTGTTCTTCAATGGTAATTTGTAAAAGCTGCTAGGGATCATTCTAACACAGCGCATACCCAATCCCTAAAATACGGCCAACACCATACTGTATGTCGATCCAGCTAGCTTATGAATGGCGTCACCATGTCAACATCCAACAGCTAACTCACCAGCATTGCAGGAGACTGACAACCGCAGGGTCGTCTATGTTGCCACAATGTTGTCATCTTTCTACCGGGGCTGCATACTCAATGTTCAGCACCGCAGGAAATTTTAATTGCTGGTAATGCCAATTTCGTTATATTGGCGGAGATTCACAACATGGGCATTCTTCAAGGAGGGCATCTTGAAAGCTAAAACTTACACCACTCTCAGTTTTTAGAGCAGATGGGTGTCACGATGCTCTGAATTGCGCCAATTGAAGCTTTAGTTCAGTTGCAGACTTGCAGCTAGTGATTGCATAAGAGCTAGGGCTCGTGCATGCTGTCTGTAGTTCAGTTTGAAGAATATTGCATGCAGTGGTCACTTCGATCACAGGCTAGGCGACGAGGCCGGAGGTATGTCGATCGCACTTAAATTATTTGCGCAGCTTGATGCATTTGTGTTTGATGTGGTTGAATTCATTGCACCGATCAATCCATGCCAATCAGCAGCAGGGATTTATAAAGGGCTCTATCCCTCTAGTAGTGCACGAAGAAATCTCTGACCTTGAGAGAACAATTTTGTACTCCCTCCGTCCCAAAATGTTCTTCCTGTTGGCCTTCATTTTTTGTCCCAAAATGATCTTCCTGTTGTACTTTGTGAGTTGCAAATTGGTCAAATTTAACTTTTGGTTGTTCTCTAGGACTAACAAAACAATTCCAAGCGATAGTTCCCCCTCCATCTATGCAATCACTAATCAAAAGACAAATAAAATGGTTGAAGGGGTCAATCAACACTTTTTGTTTTTATTTTTTGCATCTCTTTGAATATTATCTAATTGAAGGAAATGAAGGTTTTGGGAGGCAAAATATAGGTCCACATATGGTCTTTGACTTATACTAACCACCCACAAAATGACGATCTCACACTCAATAATTAAATAACCACTGGTGCTCTTTGAAAATACCCAAAAAATTTCACTTTTCAATAATTCAAAACTACACTTTAAAAAGGGCTTCAAAACTCAAAGTTTCAAGGGCAATAGGAGTACACCAAACTCCATATGTAGTGCAAAACAGGCTTTAAAAATGTTATTTTTAGTCTTAATCCGGAACATTTTGTCTAACAGGAAGATCATTTCGGGACGGAGGGAGTAGCTTATTCCATAGCGAAGTTGTATTGCAGATGTAACTTATTTCATGTTTGAAACTAGGATTCAATTTTGGAGACTTTTTTGTGCAAAATATTGTACGTACATAAGAACCTACTCGAACTTTCTCAATAGTTTGCAGATCTAGCTTGAGTTGATGCAATTGTCCTCTTCCCCTTTTCAGTCGAGAGCCAACGAAATGTGAGAACGTGAAATAGTGTCCATTACTACTGATGCAGTCAAGGTACATGGGATTCAAGCAGGAGTCGAAGCTAGTCTGCTAAAGAACCCGAATTCAAAAGGAATCGCGCGCATTGTGTGCATGCACCGTTACATTAGCTGATAAATTCGATGGGAGTATTACGAGAAACCAGCGATGCAAGTGCGGTAGACGCGGCGGAAGTGCTAGACATTTGCGTGGTGGGTGCAGGACCTCACGGTCTGGCCTTCCTGACACACTTCCTGTCGCCGCCCGAGCACCTCGACGACAGTTTCGACGAGCACCCCAACAACCCCACGCTCTACAATTTCCAGAATTCAGATCATCATAACCGAAGAATCAAGTGCAAAGTGACGAAGAAGAGTCACGCGCTTCGATCCAAGCGCAGCGGACGCGAAGTTTACGAGCATTACGTCGGCCGCGCATCGAGCTCCACGGGCTTCACCATTCTCCACCACGGATTGAAAGTGTTGGAATGCAAGAAACGAGATCGCGCCCATCCCACGCGGATTTGCGTTCTGGACAAATGCCCCGGAGGAGAATTCATGCGGAAATGGGACACGCATTTTGACGTTCTGGACATTCCGTACCTTCGCTCGACCGTACACCAGCATCCCGACCCGCTGGACTTGAACCTGTTGGTGTCGTTCGCGTACCACACCAATCGTCATGACGAGCTTGTGCCGCTCGAGATTAGTGATGAGCGCGCAGCGTTTCGTGGGCCGTATCTGCGCCCCTCGCGGTCGCTTTTCAAGGATTTTATACGAGGGTTGGTGAAAGGGTTCCATTTGGAGGGCGCGGTGAACTGCGCAGATGTGAAGACTGTGGAGGCCGTGGAGCGTGATGGACGAATCTCTGGGTTCCGAGTCTCGTACCGAAGTGGAGGTAGGTGCAAAATTTTCTCCCTCTTTGACACTCCACCACTAGTACAGAAGGCTGAGATTGCAATAGTTCTGGAAACGGTTTTGCAATTAATGACGACCAGAAATCTATTAGCAATTTCGCAATGGTGTAGGACAACGTTGTGCAATGTATTTGCAGCTATTTGAGATCACAACAGTTTGGGCGTAGATATGCATTGTTTCCGTGCCTGCAAGACTTTTGCAACAAGTTTGCAGCACTTCTGCTATGGTTTAGCAATAGATCATGAGCTGCCAAAGGCAAAGTACGTAACCGCTACAAAACCAATGCAAACAATAATTGACGATGTGTTGCACATTGATATTCTCCGCCTCTCGTTTAAAAAATTAACCGACTGACGAATGAAGCTTGCTGAACTTGCGCAAATTTCACAAACAGTGAATTCTGACACGAGTGGTAACATTCTTGCAACTGCTCAGGTGATGGAATTGATCGGTCAGTGATTGCGAAGCGCGTGATTCTTGCCTTAGGTCACGCCAACCGTTTGTCGATCCCCGAGTGGGCTCGCGAAACCTCCGCTCCTCCAGGTCGCCTCTTACATTACGAAGATCTCATCACGACACTGGCAATGGCGGAAACAAGCGACACCGGGCGCCACTTCCAAAATCTTCTCGAGTGCGACAATATCCCATCTCTGAATCTCAACTTGAATCCGAAGCGCCTCCTCATCGTTGGCGGTTGCCAAACCTCTGTTCACCTCGTGCAGCTCGCCATAACAAAACTCCGCACCCACCCCTCCAGCATCACATTCCTTTCCCGCTCCGCTCTCCGCAGCCAACCCTTCGACATCTCCCTACAGTGGCTCAGCACTCGCCGCTACGAAAGTCTGGCGAGCTTCTGGTGCCAGGATCCCCATCACCGCGCCCAAACCCTTCGCGCATCCAAAGGCGGCTCCAGTGAAACCGGCGCGAGTGCTGACGGTGAGTGCGTGGACTGGTTACGCTCCAGCGGCGTCAATATACGAGAGCAGTGCGAGGTTGTGTCCGCGGATTGGAATGGTTCCGCATGGGTAGTGGAGATTTGGGATGAGAGCAAGTGCGAGGAGGACGAAGTGGCGTGCGATGTCATTTGGCTGGCGACGGGAAATGCTGTGAGTTTTGTGGAGGAGCCGGCGATTGTGGTTTTGAGAAAGTCGTTGGAGGAGTGTGGACTGGGGATAAGAGTGCAAGGGAAGTTGCCGGTGTTGAATGAGGATTTGTCGCTAAAGATCGGGAGGGGAGATGGGGGAGAGGTGGGGTGGGAAGAGGAAGTGGGGGTGCATGTTATGGGCGCGTATGCCGCGATGGAGCTAGGGCCGGGCGCGTTGAACCTCATGGGGGCGCGCGCCGGGGCGTGTCGGATCTCGCGCGCCATCCGGCACTTGAACCCGAAATCCTAATGAACTCTAAACCCTGAGCCCTTGCGGCAGTATCAAGGTTTAGATGAGATTTGAGCCCTTGCATGCAGAAGCGATTTGGGCAATTCGACGCCACCGCTGGTGCATTTGTCTCGCTCCATCCACCACTTGAATCCCAAACCCTATTGATTCCTAAACCCTAATTAGAACCATCAATCAGGAATTGTGATTGACGTGAATTTTTTTGTTGACGTCAAATATGGGTCATCCTTAAACCCTACACCCTGAATCAAGTCCGTGGTGGAATTGTTTTACACCGTCGCAAGCAGAAATGTGCTCGAGATTGGAAGCAAATCAACTTGGGTTTCAATAACAGATTAACGTGGAGTCCAATTCAATTCGTTGCAACTTGCAAATCAAATTCTGCATTTTGTGATTTGCACCACCATAATTTGAAAAAGTGTCAACACCAGTAATCAGCACAGTCAACAAATCATGCATGTTGTGAATTTCACCGCAACTTGGAGTCCAATTTGGATTCAATCGCTAATCACAACATGCACCATGTGTTCGATTGTGCTGATTACTATTGTGATCTTCACTGATCTTCACATACCATCGCTAATAAGTTATGTTGTGTTGATTTCCGCCCTCACTGGATTCCGCTTCTCCGTTTCTTAACTGGTTTCTTGCAAATGCAGAAATCTGCTTCCCCATTCAAGATGATAAATGGAAGTGATAAGTTGACTCTTGACAGTAATGAGCCTGGGTTTATGAACTGCAATGATTTGTATACGGCGAGGTCATTGAGAATCTAGAGGACTCTGCAAAAGTCTGCAATTTTTCTCCCAATTTCGGTACGTCCTAGGAATGATTGCAAAATTTCCAATCCATCCCAAGTCATGATGTGATCCAAGAAACTTTTAACTCACTGCGGCAGGGATGATGCAGCAACCGGCACTCATGTGGTGAGGATACTTGAGTAAGGCACCCAAAAGCTTCATTTTGCAACACGCATTTTGCAACACGTATATTTGTGCCTTTGAATGGTCACCTTCATTCACCCAAAACCACCACAAGCTCTCCAGAGCAACAAAGGGATGTTGAAGCACGTCTTCTTTCAATTCAAGGGTGGCTGTTTAAAGGGAATTGAGAGGCATGAGTAAGGCTTCCATGTTTTCAACTTTATAAATTCATGGAATGTTGTGTCAATGTTAGAAAATGATGAAACGACTTGGGCTGGTTTTCTCTCAAGGAGGAGGGTTAACATTCTTACCAAAAAAACATCATCAGGTAGACATGCTCCTCTTTTGAGCAATGTTAAAGCTACATGTAGTGCAAAATCTTATCATAGGTTAGAGAATCTTATCAACAACGGAAGAAAGAACTCTCCTATCCAGTGGGGGAAGAAAAAAATGGTGGTTGGGGGTGCTTCTACATCAACTCCTTTCTCAAGTATTTTGGCCCCACAAGGGGTGATCATGGGGTGATCATCTAAAAAATTTTAATTTTAATTTGTGTAATTCAAAATGAATTATATAATTTATGGTAATAAGAAAGATCAAGCAAATATATTTATACAATTCATTATTTTTTGGATTGAAATGGTGATTTCATCCACTATTAATTATAGAATTTATAACAAAATTATTGTATTACCAGGTGAGGTGAGGTTTTTGCCAAAACTAATTACATTGGTTTTGAAATTGGTATAGAAGATAATAAAACCATTAGCAACTTGATCCCATCTATACCCATAGTTGTAGAAATAACTAGTAACTAATTGTAGATGAGTTCATTTTTCCAAATGACCAATTCCAAATGACAGTCTTAGAAAAATGTAGGTCTAAATAATTGTCACATCCTCCCCATATGCAAAGAATAACCAAAGTGTATTAATGAATAACCAAGTCTAATAGAGAGCTAGTTTTAGATTTTTGTTGGTTTGGCTCATATTTATCAACAGACATTCACAAATCCTATAGTGATTTTCAATATCCATAGCAACTTTGAGCCCATAACCATGGATGGCTGATTTTTATATTTTAGAATGCCACAATGATTTTTTTTGCACTATGTTGCTCTAAACTATAATATACACCTATAAAACACTACAAGAGAAAGGGGTGCTTTAACCCCTAAAGGACCAAGGCCATTTTTCTGCCAAAAAACACTCAAAACTGCCATTTCTATAGCAAAGAGTAAAAAAATTGAAAATTGTTTTTTTTTCACATCTAACCGTAGGATCTTATACCTAACTAGTATGAAAATGTATGGAAAAAATTTCAGAATTTTTGACCGCACATATTGCAAGATATCTGCGTTTAAAAAAAAAAAAAAAAATTGTAAATTTTTTTTGCTGCCCCTCGACCCCTGTTTTGAGCTTATTTGGGCATAGCTTTTTTTCCCGGGCACCGATTGTGAAAAAAATTATATTCCCATAAAGCTAATCAGATTTTCTACCTCCAAAAAAAGTTTCAAAAAATCAGGAGAAAATTTCAGCTCGTAGGTACCTGCCCGAAAACCCATTTGTCCCCTGAGGGGACAATGGTCCTTTAGGGGTTAAGTGTGTTTTTAAGTATAGTCCTAGAGATAAGATATTAAGTAATGACCTTTATAGAGATTTTCAGTAAAAGTTTACTAGAAACATATGAATTTTTAGTAAATTTTTACTGAAAATCTCCGTAAAGGTCATTACTTAATATCTTATCTCTAGGATTATATTTAAAAACATACTTAAAACACCCCTTTCTCTTGTAGTGAAAAAAAATCACACAAACATATTTTGTATTTGATATGAATTTTTTTCTCTTTTGTCCAACAGCTCACAATAATTTCAAGTCTCCACAAAAAAATTTGAAATTTTTATAGCTTATAGATGACATGGGATTACATCTCTAAAAAATAAAATAAAAATTCAATAATTCACAATTACAAAATGGAAATATACAAAGAGAAAAACTTTGAAGTTTGAAGTGCTCATAACTTAGGCCCATTTTTTCAAGATTAAATGCCCATGCCCATTGATCTTTGAGTGAAAACAGAATTCTCTACTATCAATTATAGTGATATTTGATTCCCCACTTTGACATACAATAAGAAACTCATAGATAGTGAAAAAAATTGATCATAAACTTGACTCTTATACCTAAACATTACCCCAAAATTGACGTGAATATTTTTGTTCTACAAACTCCATAATTGACAGTTATGTACTAAGAGAAGATGCACTAAGAGAGGTTCTACCAGTACCAAGAACTCTGCTATAATCAGCTTCAGTGAGCCCCAGCAACAATTTGAATGACAAGGGCATAACTTACATAACAAAAAGGCATAATCCAAAACTGGCCATTCAAAAGAAGCAGTGTCTGTTAATTGCTGGGATGTCAGCTTGCAAAACGCTTCACAAAATACGGAAGAAAATGCTCAGTGTACATGAAGAATGTACATTTCAAAAAGTGTACACGAGGAGCGTACACAGCAGCTACAAGTTCGTAACCCAAAAGGGGTGAGCTACCCCAAAGAATTGACAGCCACGCTCAGCTCATGAAGTTGGTGATGAAGGTCATCGAGATGCAACGCAAGGCCGTCAAACGACACCAAAACCTTACTTTCAAGCAACTACTTCTCACGGTTGAACAAATTATTGACATGGGACGGCAATTTTGTCAAAAAAAAATCTGGTGAATGATCAATCTACCTGCCTTCCCTTCTTTTTTTTTCCTTTCTTCTTCTCCTACTGACTGAGCACAGTTGCAAGCAACCCAGACAGACCGCAAAGTTGTTACATTGGGATTCTTCTTCTTCTTCTCAAGCAGCAAATCAACTAGTGTACAAATGAAGAATCCCCCAAAACATGATGCTCAACACTTTTGTTTGTTATGTGTAATCATCATCGTGCACAAAAACTTCGTACTTCGTCCCTTTCAGACGGGCTAGTACCTCATCCCAGTTTTGTATTTGTTCACTCAGAGGTCGCGTGTGGATCTTCACCTGCTGGCTCTCGAGCTTCCGCGGCGTCACACCCAGAAACTCCTGGGTCTCAGTCAGACGCTGCATCAACGTTGGCAAGGACGCAACAACATTAAGGTATGTCCAAAGAAGCACTTATATGAGCATGGTTCCTACATTACACTGCTGCTGCGAATTCTGTTCGGTCTTGTTGGCAATTGAAAAACGGTTCGAACAAACTTTAGCATGTAAGATTTGGACACCGGATGAAAAAACGCAGAGTGATGATATGGACACTGGATTCTCATGTTAAACTCCAAAGTCCTGGCGTCCACAACGTAGATTACGAACGATTTTGAGAGCTACATGAAATGGAGGAAGTACATCCAAGTATGTTGAGAGACTACCATGATCACTTAGTGCTTCGTGATTATTGTGCAAGGTTCGAAATCAGCTTATGCAGGGATGGGAAGAAAACAGAACAAAAACTTGCAGAATTGAAGATCTTAAGTGTAAATTCTTCTTAGGCCATAATTTATTTTGCTTGAAACACTCCAAAACTACATTCCCCTCGCTACCATACGTTCCCCTCTCTACCAGGGACTGTTGGAGGTTAAGACCACGAACATTATAGGCAAAAATCTTTCGGGGTTGATTTAATGTGAAGTTTGCTTCTGGTAGCAATCTCACCAAAACATGACAATTCCATAAGTGAAATGAGCAACTCGTGGAAAAAGCTGAGGTCAGGCAAAAGGGTTGTTGACCAACCTCTGGGTTCATTACAAGATCTTCATAATAAACCACTTTCATACGAATGCTCTGGAAGAAGCGTTGTGCAGCACTGGACATATCCTCAACTGTCTGCAGATTCTCAGGTAAATTCGTCACGTTTATGACTGGCTTGTACTCTGCCAGTTTCATAGCCTGAAATAGCCAACAAATTCAAGCCATTCCACAGAGTTCAGAACAACTCAGCAGAATCCAATTTAAACCATTCATTAAAAGGCTGTATTAACCCCAACAGAGAACCACGGATTCATGCTTTGAGAATGACACCTTCTCACTCACATTTTGAGTAGCACAGTACAATTCAAAAGGGGTCATATTTTGGTATCACCCAGAATCAATGACGAACATTTTCACGAATTGGTCAGAAACTAAATAAAATTGAGCAAAAGAAAGTCCTCATATGACCTACTCAACTTGCTGCGCCCCTTCAACAACTTTTTCAGTTTCATGAAACTTCTAAGAAAATATGGGACTCAATATTGGCCCTGAGGGGTAGAAAAAAGGGAAAGGAAAGGAAAGAGCGTCACCTCTTCTAAAGAGTGAACATGAGATTTATGAGTGCCGTTCAGGAGCTTTTCACGACGATCAAAATCATTTGCCATTATTGAGATCAACCGCTTCAACACGTTTCGTCGACGCAGTAGAATGATAGAAACACCCATCCTCTTAAAATACTCCAACACCTCCTTCTGGTATTCCACAGGCCCCTGCATAAGCCAAACATAAAGCATGTCAAAAGAAATGCTAAGAAAAAACTGGACTCAACTCACCCATCGGGACCAACTCAAAACTGGAAAAATCAAATTGTGCACAATGATCAATTTAGTTCTCTATTACCTCCCTCAAAGCCTAAATGGCCAAAAGTGGTCGCTTCCATATCAAAATAAACAGTGGAAATAAACCATTTAGGAAGGTAACAAAATGTACCAACAGAAAGAAGAAATCATGGTCAACATTTTCGAACAGTAGAAATGCACGATTTGGAAGTTAACATCATTGCCTTTAAATCTTCTCAAGTAAGCTTTCTATTTTGAGTTTAGGCACTTTAGGGCTTATAGAATGGAAGTTACAAGAGCATGAGATCTACTGTACCTGGTTGAGCATCCACTTGAACCCCACCGCTGCAGTACATTCATTCCTGGAAGCACTGTTGACCCAGTCTAGATTGAAGACCACGTCCATGTTCCTTGCAATGGAGGTAAAATTATCTCTGCGTGGTCTTACTGAGAAGATTTCGCCGTGTGAACTGATGTTTGGGTGATTGTTAAGCAGAGTCTCCAACCACCCACTCCCGGATCTTTGCATTGATAGTATTACAAAATAGTGTACAGGTATGCATGTGCACTCGTTCCTGCAGGCAAAAAAATAAGTGAGCAAGGGATGGATGTCAGGAGGGCTAGAAAACAGCAACAAAAATAGTCGGAGTGCACAAATTCATTACAAGCGTACGAAGTAGCGTCCATTCTTTCTAGGAAGAATTTGATATTATTTAACCCTTTATGGACGAAGTATTTGTGATTTCAAAGTGACGATCTTGATTGACTGATCATATTGTGGGAAATACGAAGTATAAATCAAATGGAGAAAATATTCAGATCATTGCAATATGTTAATTCCCAAAAGATATTTATTTGAACTAAACAGAACCCCCATCTATACTCTTCAAAACAGCTAAAAAAACGAGAGGTCGAAATAGGGTCTTCTTCGTTCTTAAAGGGTTAAATTGTCATCCCCAAATCCAGATGAAAGTAACGTTGAAGGCATTTCAAAAGCAATTCATTGTCAAACACAGTGTGTATGAAGCACCTTCTTCTGCATTATCTCACTCTACCTAAAGCTACACAATTAAATCTGCTGTACTAATGTGGTAATTGCAATAGGCAGCCATCCACGTCCTTTCCCAACATCCTTGATGATCATTTTTCACAAAGACCGCTTGAGAGGTGTTTACGCTTAATGCACACTTTTCGACAGCAGACACGAACATTTTTAGTACATTAAATTGATGCTATTTAAATTTTTTTCCCCAAATCCAGATGAAAGTAAGGTTGAAGGTATTTCCAAATAAATTCTTTGTCAAAAACACGTAGTGTATGAAGCAGCTAGACAGACCTGTGATAAGTGTGTGGAAGCGGATAGTGCTGTAAAAAATCCACAGAAGAGGAGCCACGTCCGGCACAAGAAGCGTCCTCTCGTCTCCAATCTCTCACCACCAAGTCTTCCATAGGCTCGTAAGGGAAATGCTTCGTCGGGGTCAGGCCCACGCCCACCATACACATGTAGATGCCACTCCCTGCAATGACGACCAAAACCAGCAGCTTCCAAACAGTAAATTGCTTCCTCCACTCCTTCCCAATGCAAAAGTCCTGCCCACCACAAGCCAAGCCAAGCCAAACATCAGCTCCTGCCTATACTAAATCAATTCACCTTCTGAAACTCTGATTGCTGCTTTTGTGCACTAGAATAAGAACCACAGACTGGTAGTAGTGCGAATACCTTCATAGTAGTACCAGCATAGAAATCATATCCTCCTTCGCATTTTGCGTCCACTTGACTACCCGCCGTCTGCTTCAATGGGCACACACAACTCTCAAAAAAACAAAATCCTCATGTTCAGCAACAGCGTACGCAGCAGGATTAAGTCCTGAAGGGATTCGTAGTTCTAAAATGACCAATTCCATTGATCATATTGCGTAGGTGATCATTCAAATTTAATATCACCAGAATCAGAGAAGAACGATGCATGTGTTGGTAAAATAATCAATAAAATCAGACAAAAGAAAGTCCCTATGTGACCAACTCAAAACTGAAAAAATTTAGGCTTCTTGGACCTTTCAAGGGGTTGAGATAGACCCCTCGAACTTCATTATGAGCCCCAACTCTCTCTGCAGTCTTATGAATTCTGGTGCATATTCAAGTCCCCCGAAGCTTCAATGGCGAGAACCGAAGTGCTCACCTGGTGGAATCCATTGGCAGCAGGGACGCCGCCAGGACGTGGTGACGAATAGAGCGGAATACATCCTTTTTTATCCACCATAAGCCTAAGCTTGTGACAGAACTCACTCCCAATCACGCCCAACTCCCATTCACAGGCAACTGTAAGCTCGACCGCCAGCTCCTTGGACCGCACGACCGCAGCAACAGCAGTCTCCTGTCAATTAAAGGCCTCATTCAGCTCCAAGTCTCGGTAGATTCTTCTTTCTGTTCTCTTGATCCTCTCAAATCCCCCGCAGCTGAAAACGGTTACATCCACCTCCGAAGTCACTAACCCAGATTGAAGAGCCGAAAAAACAAAAGACAGGAACTCAAAACCCTGGAAAATGTTGATTAAAACCCAGCGAAACGAATACAGGAAACAAGCTCCACTAACACTCAAGCTCCTCTACTGACACTCGAGGCTCACGAAAACTACAATAGCTTCTAAACTTCTAATGCTGTCAACGACAACCATAATAAAACAAAAAAACACCTAAACATTATCGATCAGAACGGGGTTTGATTCCTTTGGAAAAACAGCGAAAAAAGGGGGTAATGGTAGCAAAGGAAAAAACTGCAGATAACAACGGGTAGCTTGGCCTAAAGTGGAGGAGAAGGCTCAGTGATCCTGCCACCAGTGGCTTTCTCAAGAGCGAGTTTGCTACATCAACCAAAACGGCATGATCTTCAAACCGCGTTAAAAGCTCTCACACTAATGGCTCTCCCTCGCAAACCTAAAATTTCATACAGGCAGTGGTAGTAATAACAAAGCCCAACCTTTGAAAACAGACGAGTGTAATACAAAGCGGAGCTTCCAATCCACCGCAGTACCATTAGCTACAAAACCAATTTCCACTGGGAGTGCAGATCTCAAAACCTGGGCAACAGATTCACACACCCCAAACTTGCTCACAGAAACGCCAAGAAATCCCCCACGTACGTCCCAAGAATGGTAAACCAACACCCAGACAACTGAAAGTGCAAATTCAAAGACCAAAACCCAAACCCAAAATCCAATACTTAATACCGACTCCTCCCCCCAAACCCACACGTGCGCCACGCACTAGTAAACCCACTATAAACCGTGCCCTATTTCTTCTCTCAATCCCAAAACTCGCATTGCAACAACATATCCGCAGGATCAGTAGCTAGCATCAGAAGCAAGGTCTGATCACAAACCTGCACCAATCTGAAAACACAACGATCTGAAAGCACACCAATGAGGACTGGGACACCAATATGATTGCATAAACGAGTAGAGGCCGCCGAGGACTAAAAAAAGTGGACAATGAATGACTCGTATAAACGAAAAATGCATCTATTCATCCACGAATCCACGAATCTGATCATTTTGGGCCGATGACCCACCTCAGGGATTCTTTCCAGGGTTTCATAATTCATACCGCCGGTAACTGAAACGATGAGGCCTCATCATAGCTTCAGTTTGAATGCACAATGTAGACGTGTAGTAAGAGATGAGCTCGCAATCCGCCCAGCATAACTTCGGTTTGAATGCACACTGTAGTAAGTTAAACGTGTAAGTCCGACCGCGGTTTCGGAAGTTGACAAAGCAGCCCTGACGGACTTTTGAGCAGCAAAGAAAAAGACAAGAAAAGACAGGACAAGAAAAAGCGAGAGAAGTGCAGTACTATAGTAGTCTAGGGGTGACTGGGGTGTGATGAGGAGCTAAAAAAAGGGCCGGATGAGCAGGCCACGCCATTGCCAGCCAGCAGAGAATTGAAGAAGTGAAGTTCACCAGCAAGTAGGCTACTGTACAGCTGAGTTGGGTGCCATAATGGCTGCCATGAGGAAGCCCGTGAGGGATTGTCGCAGTGGGTGGATTCGGAATTTTCCTTTGAGGGTTGAGTTCTTCTTCTTCTTCCCAAATTCCACCATGCCGGGGGTGGCGCTGACATGCCCGCCCTACTCGCGTGGACGGAAGCGCGTGGCCGCGTGGTGAGGAAGACGCGGTCTGGTTTCTACTGCGAAAGTCTTGGGGAATGGAAAAAACAAACGATGGACGAACGGACGGACGAACGGACGGACGGAGGTCAGCGTGTTTTTTCCATTCCTTGTCTCTCTTTGGAAGGGGAGCATGATGAAAGGCCTTGGTAATGACAAAAAGCTATCGACAAAAGCTATTGGGAGGATATATGTGAATTATTTTATATTGTACAAAACAATCAAATCGAGCCACTTTAAAGAATAATAAAAATAAAAAGAAAGAAAGATATTAATATTCCTTCCGACCATCATTTCATGTTTTCATGTTTTCATGTTTTCATGTTTTCATGTTTTTAGTGTTGGAGAATAAAGTTTCTCATGGAGTAGTTGTTTGTCTTTAGAAGTGTAGAAAGCCTTCATTGGTGTCATGAAGTTGTTTATATCAACAAACATCATGGCTGAAATATGAAAAATATGGATGGAATCTAAATCATTCATTCCAAAAGGTGTGCATTCATCCAACAAAGAATGATATTGTCTCAAGTGTTTGTAGTAATTTTATGATTCCTTGCATTCATTGGAAAAGGAAAAAATATATCACCAAATATTTATTGGAAAAAATTGTATGACTTTTGAGCCAAATATCATTGAAAAAAACAATCTTGAAGATGATTAATTGTGCCTTAGATGGTTGGAAGTAGCATGAATTTTTATTTTTGAAGGGCAACTTATTGACAAAACCCAACTTAGCTTAAACCTCCATGGTTAAAAATTATAATTTTGGAAGGGGGGCATTTGGCTAATGCTATCAAAGCAAGGTAAAGATTTGACAAAATCTTCAATACTGTGCTTTACTTGCAACTTTGGTACTTTGAATATTTTCTTGAGGATGTTATCACTTCTCACATATGTTGTAAATGGATGAAATCTCTATAAAGTATGTACAACATTGCGATAAATAAATTTTAGGCATATAAAGTGTCTAGGTTGCCCTAGTAGAAACATGGATTGAATAGATTAGGAAAATGACTCACAAGAAGATTCACATGACAAACTTATTTACTAGTAGGCCTTCTCATGGTCATTTTCCTAGTCTACGTGTCCCTTGTTTTTATTGATGTTGTTGATAATATACATAATATTAAACTATATGACCCAAATGGATCAATATAGGTTAAAATAGGTTAAAAGTCTTTCATTTTTAAAGGTTCAGGATTGCTTCAAAATACTAGTCTCCAGAACAAGGCTACAATCTTCATCTATATTTATTTTTTTAATAAATCCAACTATAGGAGCTTTTAATTAATTTGTTAGAGTACTCTTTTCTAAAATTTTAGAATAGGAAACCTTACCAATTGCAAGATCATGATGCTTGGATTTCAAAAAGAAGTATTTTCAACTCTTTCCAAATGGTTAAATTTCAACTTTCAAACATTTTATCCAAAAATGTGTAGATCCTACAACTTGCAACTCTCTATAATATGTTGACGAAATAAGTTGGAAATACAAATTAAAAATTTCAACAAAAATATTTAATATTCATGCTTGAAAAAAATAATAAGTAGAAAGAAGTAGAAAATGATTTAAAATATTAGATTGTTAAGAATTTAGTTATGGAATGTAAAAATCCAAATTCAAGTGGTTCTAAACAATCAACATCTTATGATTTTATTTTTTTGCCAAAATATTGAAATTGAGTTAAACAAAGGATTCTACCATTTGTTTTTGAGTAGAGATTGTGTAACTACCTACAAACTAAAACTCCTCATAACTTTCATCTGATTAATCAAAATGGAATGAGTTAAATCTTTCTACATATATATAAATTTAGAAAACCAATTTCAAATTTATTTTTCTTGAAATAAGTGATTTTTTAATTGCATGGATTCCAAAAAAACTACATATCACACTATAATTTTTTAACTATGTAGTAAACAATTTATGAAAATTATTGCACCTTTAAGATACTCTATGCTCACATATTGTATAAAGACTTCAAAGAGAAAAAAAAAAATTTCGTTTGTAAATGGATAAACAAAAATCTATGTTGTTAAAAAATACTATTTGGTCCTTTAAGTGTCTAGAGTTTGCACTTGTTAAATATGAGTGGTCTATAAAGTTAAATATTTGTTAAGTAGGTGTCTAGAGTTTGCACTTGTTTGCCATATGAGTGGTCTATAAAGAAAGGAAAATTTTAAGATACATAGGAGTAATTGCTTGAAGCAAGGGAGACCTACACCATTTGATTTGGTTAAAATTTGTTGTATTATAACCTTGCATTAGTTGAGTAGGGTTGGTGATAAAGGTCCCGAATGTGATTTTTACATGTCCCTCAAGTTATCAATGTAAACATGATTAAATTTACTAAAATCTCAAAATTAGCACTATGATATTCACATTTTCTTTTGTGAATGATAATAGATAGAAAATTTGCAAAATTTAACAACACTTGTGAACATGAATCAATCATAATTTATACATGGCAAGTCCAATATTATCATTGTGTGCCAATGTTGGATGCAAGTAATTGTAGGTAGCAAGCCCTATGTGGGGGCTCAATTGGTGAAAAATATCCTACTAGAAATATATTACAAACTATTTGTTGCCACTAATGATCAAATTTAAAAAACTTGTATTCATATTTCAATCACAGAGGCTAAAGTAGATAGGATGAGTCTAAAAATATAAAATTAATTGTTGCCATATAAAAGGCACATGTTTACATTTATCTTGGGAGTTGAGATAGCTTATTGGAGGACATGGGGAGCCTTACCAAGGACTTAGTTCCCACATTTATTTATGCCCATTAATGCCATAGTGAGAGCATTACTTGCTATTGTGGAGAACTTTAGCATGTGAAAAAGGTAAATTGTTTAGTACATCTTCACTTGTACGGTAAATGTTCATCACATCAAATTTTTGATTCACTATTTTAATTCCTAAAGGACCAACCAAACATGACTCCCCTTAGTGGACTCTCAAAAGTTCCAATGATAAGTATGATTTCAATTTTTGACATGTTTTTTTTTTATTTTTTTGATGATAGAAACTCATTAGCTTTTTAGGAGTATAATTTGTATTTCAATAATTGGTGTTCAAGAGCAAAAGTTATACCACTCAAAATTCAAAATGGAGGTCACTAAGTACCACAAAAAAAAAAATCACAGAACTTCAAAATAATATTTTTTAAATTTTCCAATATCAAGAAAGATAGTTATACGATGACAAAAAAGGACTTCACCAGTTGTCTTCACCAGGGCTTTTTTTTTGGACTTGTGTCCCCCTTGTTGGCTTCACTGGAGAGGCCGGTTTTTGGAGGGATGAAGCCAGATAGGTCAGATTTATGACAGTCTAGTGAAATTTCACCAAAAAAAAAAGCCCTGGTCTTCACCAGTTGCGTGTCCAGAAGAAATAGGGTTAGGGTTTAGGGTTCCAAGGTTTGAAGTTCTCTTCTCCTTCACAGTGTCAATATCATCATCGTTCAAACTTCTGCACTACACTACTTTCAAAGGAGGCAGGCAATCACCATCAGGGCTTATTTTTTTTGGCTTTCTAGTGCCAGATTGCACTAGAAAAAAAGAATTTGGCTAAAGAATGCCAAAAAATTGAATTGTTTTCTGCCAAAAAACTTTGAATTACAACAAAATCTAGGATGAAATCACCAAATTGTAGATGAAAACAGAATTAGAGACATGTGGTATGTGCAAATGTGATATTTCCTATCCAATATTTGGATGAATGCTGAAATTTGGAGCACCAATATAATATCTTATATCGCCACCTTGACACTTCATAAAAAACAAAAAAAAACAAAAAAGCCCTGATCAGCATGCATTCAGGTGAGACAGACATCAGTTTTCTAAAAAATTCGCATCAACATTTCCACCATCAGTTTCTAGAAAATACACACAAGCAGAATGACTCATTCAAGAATCAAGACTAGATTAGGTCAAAGTCCATATGCCACAACAGAATTTACCTGTCTGTCCAAAGAGGAGGAAAGATCTAAGAAGTTTGCAAATCAGCGAGAAACCAACAACACCAATTCCGACTTCTGAACAAATGTTGTCCAAATCCAATGTTGTCCAAATCCAATGTTGTCAGTTGAGTCTCTGTGGAGGGATCAAAGCTTGGCATAAGTAAGTAGGAAAACATAAAATTTATATAAACATTATAATGCTCAGTCTACAGTTTACCTAAGAGCTGAAACTGGATTTGGGGGGAGGCGAAGCTTCTTCAAATATTTTTCAGTAAATTTACCTTGAAAGACAAGTGGAATTGGCATCTAACCTAGGTCGTTTCATGTTTTTTGGAGCTTTGTGGAATTAGTTATGAAAATTTGAAGTTGAAATGGCATAGGGCTCTAAAATCGCCCACCTCCTAAAATGTACATTGCTTGTACATTACTGAAGGCTATGAAAAAATAATGTGTACACATAGTATACATTTGAGGATGTGAGTGGTTTTAGAGCTTGTGTGATTTTAGAGCCTGTTATCCTTACCTTCTCCAAACCATCTCAAGATTGGATAACTTTGTAGCAAGCAGGGGAAAACAAACACAATCCTTGTGAATTAGCAAGCAAAGGTAAGTGCTTGAACATGGAAACTTACTAAGCTTACAAGGATGGCTGAAAAGGAGCTTTAACCCTAAAGCATTCTAATGTCCAATTGCTGGATGACGAACATATTGAAAGTCACTTTTAATTTGTGGAGGTACTCTATCAAGTTGTTGTCCTATCTAATGGTTGGATTTGGTGTTACTAGAGTACATTGTTTTTCTAAAATTACAAATTTAGAAGTGCGTCAAGTGGTTGACCAAGCCAAAATTGCATTGACTCTAGTTCAAAATTAGATTTGCATAAATAAGGCCATAGATTTAAAGAACAAAAAGAATTAAAAAAATCACCATATCAAGAGAACCTCATTTCAAATCCATTCCAACAAATTTTACTCAAAGAATGACAATATTTTGCTTGTAATTGAATTTCAAAGGAATTTTAAAATTTTCCTTTCAAAATTTATAGAATTGGTAAATCTAACATTACGGTAAGATTGGTAAATCTAACCAAAACTCAAAGTCTGCATCTTTTATTTGTTCACCAATTCCAAAATATGCATCCAAATAGTATTTTATGATGATTTTTTTTCAAATCGTCAATTTTGGAGAAGACTCTAGACATTTAAGGGTTAAAGTTTTAAATTCCAGAGGCTTATATGTTGCTTCTCTTACACTTTGGTTAGTTGCATTTGAACCCTTTCTATCAAAAATGTGGTTCAATCAAATTAACTCTTAAAGTAAGCTTAATTATATCCTTGTACTAGAAAATCAAGCACAAGAGCATAGAAAGACAATTGTCAGGTCTAGAAATTGCATCAATAATGCCTTCCAATTCTTGCAATTTAGAATAGTATTTGGTGGCAAGGGAGAGCACCAAATAAAACTCCTTGGTGCCTTCCTATAGTCCTATGGTTCCAAGAACCACCATTCCACTAGTATTCAAATAATGAAAACTATAGCTTACATCTTTTTGTGCTATTACTAGTAACTCGAGGAAGAAAACAAAAAATAAAACCTCTTTTTAAGGGCTGGTATAATTTAAAACTCTATTAGTCCATCAAATTTTGTGTATGTGATCATTCTTGATACTCTTTAAAGTGGTTTATTTTTTAGAGAAAAAACCCTCAAAATTGATAGCTACACAAATGACTAAATCATTGTGGATAAACACCTAGATCAATTATAGTAGTGAGCTCATCAAATATTATAGTAGGAAGTTGTGAAGCAATTAATAATGAATAAGTTTTTCTTCAAAACATATCCCTTGAGGAAATTCCAATGATTTTTCTACATCTATTCTATAAGGAAGTTGTGAAGTCAATTCCTAATGAGTAAGTTTCTTTTCCTAATATTAGGAATTTTTCTCTACAAACAAGTTATGTGGTGAAGTCTCTTTCCATTGATTGAAAATTTTCTTCCCTTGGTATTCCATAAAGAATATGTGACCTCAACCCTAAGAGCCTCCCCACCAATTCTTCATTGTTTCTATCTTCAACTAGATGAAAGGAGAGCAAATGTGGGATACGGACTATTCTTCTCCACCAATGTTGCTCAATAAATTATCACCATATTATAACAATTGGTATTAGTGGTTGGCTTGAATATATTATTAATATACAAAAAGGTGATTTCAAGTTCTATATATATGCTCCCTTGTATTGAATTGGATCTTGCCTCCTCTAATTTTTCAAGGATGTAGGACTGCAATAGAGAGTTTCTTCCCTATCTGGATGAAATATTTGGATAAAGGCATTTTGTTTCCTTCCAAATTTATTGGGAAGTCAATTTCAAATGAAGAAATCTCTCATGTATTGGTAATCCACAAGGAAGTTTTGAAGTCCACCCCTAAAGATTGAATTTCTTTCCCATGACACAGTCAATAAAGCAACAAGTCCTAAAAGCGCATATGCTCTAAAATTTGCCCACCTCCTCAAATGTAAACTATTTGTACATGTTGTTTTTTAGTAGCCTTCAAAAATATACAAACAATGTACATTTGAGGAGGTGGGCAATTTTAGAGCCCTATGTGCCATTTGAACTTTAAAACTTCATAACTAATTCCACAAAGCTCCAAAAAATGTGAAACGCCACTTGGTTTAGATGCCAATTCCACTTGTCTTTTAAGGAAAATTTACTGAAAAATATTTGAAGAAACTTCACCTCCCAAAAAATTCAGTTTCAGCTCTTAGGTGGATGATTTATGGACCTCCTAATTTATTGCTGAATCTCCGTCTTGTCAAACCTAGCCTCCATTCCCATGGAGATAATACGGTAAACCAGCCCATTGTGGTCAGATGTCTCATAGTGGACACCTCATGCCCCCATGATGGTTTTTTCAGACCACAATCCAAATCTAACCAGACACCTATAGAGTAATTAGTGGCCTTATTAGGAACATCCAACTTTTCTAGTGTAATTCATTGTAGGAAGTGACTTTTCATGACATTCCACATTAGAAATGATTGTAACCACTTTAGGTGATTAAGATGAGCATATTGGATACACTTTTTATTGGTTATGGGGGGCAGCCTGTAGACCATATTGGGAAGATCACTTCAGAAATACATAACTAATTCACACTTTGTCTGAAAAATAAAATTTCAACTGCTCTCACTATTTCTCAAACTTATCTTTCTGTGGAAAAAAATTTGAAAATTTTCAACAATGGCATGAGGGCAGACTCCAAATTCTGACCACAATGGGCTGTTTTGCCTTAATACTAAACTCAACTTCGTCTGCCCTAACTTTAAAAGTGACGGCAAAGGCAAACACAACGAGCCGGGAAAGGCAAGGAAAGTAAAGGAAGGAGACGATCGGGGAGCCTCACACCCGAATTCTTCCCCCATTCCCGAGCTCACCATGGCCGCCGTAGCTGTCACCTCCTCCGGCCTGCTCGTGTGCTCCGCGGCGCAGCAGCGCCTGGACCGACACCGCTCCTCGGCCATGTTGATGAGCACCAGCAGTCGGGTGGCGCTCGTGGGCAGCCAGAGCATGGGTTTGCTGCGGCGCCTCAGGGTTCCGGAGCTCGGGCGCTCGGGTTGCTGCAGCGCACAGCCGACGCGCCAGCAGTCTGCGGCGGTGCGGGCCGTCTGGAAGCAGGAGATGCTGTGGGCTGAGGCGCCCGTGGCGGGTGTCGGACTGGCCTGTGAGGAGCATTACCACTTCGTGTTGGACATCAGCGGCAATCGGGAGTTGATGGAAGGGCACACTAAAGCGGGCCAGTTCGTACAGGTGAAGGCCTAAACCCTAGTCGAGGATGCTTTGATTTCCGTGTCAGATTGCGCTCGAAACTGAATTGGTGAGCTTGGTTGTTCTATATGGTCATTGGCCCATTAGAGGATGGTAGTGCAGGTAAGCTTTTTAGAACGAAGAGAGTTTTGGTGTCAATTCGTATTTCGTAGCTCTGGGAATTGAAACTTTGAGTGAGGAATGGTAGGGATAGCCTTGAAAGCAACGCCAGGGTCGATGCCCGTAATCTCGAATACGAATGGTGGAGAAATTTGAGCTCCAATATACTTGTATGGAGTTGCTTTTCATAGCGACGAGCGTTTTGGTGTCAATTCGTATTTCGTAGCTCTGGGAACTGAAGCTTTGAATGAGGGATGTTAGATATAGCCTTGAAAGCAACGAAAGGGGCGATTCTCGGAATCTGTTTCACATAAATTTGAACTCCGATATGCTTGTATGGTGAGATAGCTCATTAGAGGACTGATGAGAGCACTGCAATATTGTGTTTTTTTGAAGGCACGATGTGTTCATTGTCCCGGTAGTGCACTTCAATGAGATAATTGTCCTGTCAGTTTCGGTTCATGTATCTATTTTTTCAATTGCTTTTTAGAACGAGGAGCTGCGTTTTGGTGTCAGTTCTTATTTTCCATGGCTCTGGACTTGACACTTCGAATAAGGGATGGTTATGGATATCCTTGAAAGCAACGACAGACTCAATGCTAGTAAACTCTTGCACGAATAGTGGGCTAATGTCATCCCGAATATACATGTATGGAGAGATGATTTATTGAACCACAGATGAGGGTGCTGCAAAGTTGGATTTTTTAAAGTCCTATATGCTAGTATCCGGTTAAGGACGTGGGTCAATTAATTATAATTTCTGCAGTGTTGTTTGGGCTAGTTTTTACCATAGAGGTCCTGGTGGAGGAAACTCAGCATAGTATAGGGTTTTTTCTTGCCTTCCTCGTAAATCACAGCGTAGGAATAGGGTTTTGGGTAAGCTCAGAATGTCTGCACATTCTGCCCTAGGGGCTCCTTGTGGATTAATCTCGATGACCTTTCTTTTTACTAAATACGCTAGGGTCCTCTATGCTTCCGGCAGGACTTCGTTTCCTTGAATATCTTGTAGAATGCTGGGTCTGCACGGCGGGTCTTCTACACTACTCCTGTCTCCTTGTTTGCTGATACATGGAGTTGTTGGTGCAGATTAAAATCGGCAACAGCAAGCCTGCATTTCTCGCCATTGCTTCTGCCCCCAAGGTAGCAGCCTCCGGGTCAATGGAGTTTTTGATCAAGGCCGTTGAGGGCACCACAGCTGGTACTTTGTGCAACTTAGGAAAAGGTGACAAGGTAGAGCTTAGCCAGGTGATGGGGAGTGGCTTTCGCATGGATCAGGTTGCACCTCCCGGAGACTATCCCACGGTTCTACTCTTCGCCACTGGTTCTGGAATTAGGTGGGTAAATACTAAATCTTGTGTGAAGCCCTCTCACTGTGGTCTATGTTATGCATTTAGTAGACTATTAAGGTATGAACACGTTTAATTCTAACCATGGTTCGTGCTTCATGACAGTCCAATTCGCTCGCTATTGGAGGCTGGGTTTAATGCCAACAAACGAAAGGATGTGCGTCTTTACTATGGTGCTCGCAACTTAGATCGGATGTCTTATCAGGTATTGCAAAGTGTCGTCACATGAAATTTAGTTGCTTCTTGTTTGGAATCAATAAAATAGTGCTTAACACCATTTCCTTCCCTGATGTGCCGCACTGAATGTCTAGTTCAATTGATAGTATGTTTGACTACTTATCATAGCCTGCAAGTGATTTTGATGATATCAGTGTTTTGCATGTACAGGATAGATTTAAGGACTGGGAGGCATCAGGTGTTCAAATTGTGCCTGTATTGTCTCAGCCCGATGCTTTTTGGAATGGTGCTCAAGGATACGTCCAGGTAAAGTATTGTCATTAAGAATTGTGGGCGCTTATGCGATTGAAGTCATTCGGAATGTTTATGCCGTGCACTGTGTTCTGTGGCTGACGCGGATATATGCCTGCGTAATTTTTTCAGATATTTGTCCTCAATTAGTACCTGCTATTCAGGTGGCTTTTTGAACATGTTCATCTAACGGCTGGTGTGAGCATGCATTTTAATTATTGGGTTGGATTGTTTTGTGATGGTTCCCAGGCAGCATTTTCAGATAATAAGGGAGTCATAGTTGGGTCTCAAACTGGAGCAGTGTTGTGTGGACACAAACAAATGACACTGGTATGCTGATTAGTTTTTAAGAGTATGAGAAAATATTATGTTAAAAGGTTGTTGAATGGTTCTCAAGATCTTCTATTTGTTCGTTATACAGTATCTAGTTCCCTTTTGAATACACGGCATGGGATTCATTCTGTGCAATGTTCTGAACAGGATGTGACTGACTTGCTTCTGGCCGATGGGGTACTGAAGGATAAAATTCTGCTGAACTTTTGAGACACTTGGGTTCCAAGGTAAGGAATTTAAAACAGCTTCTGTTTGCTACTTTGTGTGTGCTTGTAATTTGACTTTTGAGTCCAACTTTTGTACCTGTATCCCAGTGATGACAATTTTAGTAATCCGAAGCATGCACAGCTGAACCACGCTGCATTGCTCCCTTCCTTATGTCAATGAGGCTTGGTGAAGCGGTTCAGATGGTTTATGCTGTCTGTGAGTGCATGTGGATTCCAGGCATTGACCAACTGAGGGGATTGTTAATGTGATTAATTTATATAAAACTAGCCTCGTAAATGTCTCAATTTATCCATGTAGCTATGTATGACAATTATGGAGTAAAGGGCCTTTTTGGAGTTCGTGAAGTTCAATAGTCATATTATCTTTAGAGTTAGCTGCTTATAATTAACTTAATCGACTTTCACTTGACTTTTAGAGAGATTTCTACAATTGAGTTACCTTAAGCTGTGCATGGATGTTTTACCCCTTGCTCATTTATTTGTTAGTTCATTTTTTATAGCTTAGTCATTTACCAATGACTCTGTAGTGTAGCAGAAAGGTTTGCAGATGTGAAGATCAGAACACGAGTCTCTCTAGAACGGTCGGGAGCAATTATCATCATCTAGCAACCATGGAGGGATACTTTTTCCCAGTGAGTCTTCAACCCCTTTTTTGTGCGTCCTACGAGGTTACGAAAACCTGGTTTTTAATGTTGTATTCACTAATCTTGTACACGTATGAAGTTCAGTGACCCGAAACAATTTACGACCAGTGCTGCTCCTTTCTTCATTGTCTTTGGAAGGGATAGTATTCGTATATCTTAACCTGCTATATTGATTTTTTTTTAAAAGCTTTCAAACTTGTACAAATATCCCTCAGCCTCTGGATACTTATTCGGCGCATTTTAGTTCAGACGACTTACGGTGTGGTAAAATTATGTTTTTGAAACTGAGTGGTGGTTGACTATGATGTTGCAATTGTTTGACGTACAGAATTGTGCTTTCAAATAACGGAGCTCCCAAGCAATTTACTTGGATTTAACTTCGTAACTTACAACGATCCTTGTTTACGTGTGCAGAAGCTCGATCCTCATAAAAGAGCGACTGCATCAGCCGATCAAGCTCTGTGCACGTCTTTACTAACCTTGGAGATTCGAGGTTAGCATACGTAGGTAGCGTAACATGTATTATTGATAAGTTGTATTTTACCTTAACAATACATCATTCTTTCACATCAAATGTAAGTTGATTTATATTTAATTTACAGAAATGCCTCCTGGTTGAGTATGTTATTCTGTATTGTGAGATTGTTCTGGAATCGATCATTCTTCTATTGCACATTTATTTCGCCTCATAATCATGAGCTAGACATCCAGTATTGCGCTACTGTGTTTGTGACCTATTAACCCCTAAAGGACCAAGTGTCCGTTCGAATCTCGGGTAGGTTCCTACAAAGTCATTTTTGGCCGGATGTTCATCTAATTTGGACACAATGTGTAAACATGTACCTCCTTTGTGAACAACTAATTTTTTTTTCAATTGGGTGCCTGGATCAAAAGTTATGTGGGCCTAAACTTTTTGGTTGGGGTGGATTGTCCCTACGCTTGGCCTTACCAGGGGTGCATGTAAAAAAAAAGCCACCGATTTTGGGCCGTTCCAAGATATATTCTTGACTTCATTTAACAAATTTAGGGTCTCTGATCGCAAATATGAATTCAAAATTTGCAAAAAAAATCATGTGCGAAAAACAGGGTTTGCCTGCAGGGCCGAGCGAGGGGGTCAATCCACCCCAGCCAACTTTTGGGGCAGCTTGGGCAACTTGGAAATCTTTGGAGAATCTTTTGCAAAAAAGACCATCAAGTTTTGAAATTTGGCATGTATGTAATTAATAAAATATGAGATACAATTGTCCAAAAATAAATAAATTTTAGTTGTCAAATGACATTCTAAGAGGAGGCAAACTTTGTTAGCTATGTTGGGGTAGTTCCAATAAAAAACATTTTCTTCTAGCTTCAAGTTCTATTGTCTTGCAATCAGTGAAGTTAAAATTCTTGAAGTTTTTTTCACATATTCCAAATGTTTGTTTCTAATTTTTTACCATTTGGATTTCAAATAAAATATTCCCTCATTGCACGAAAAGAATGCTTAATGTATTAACCATTCACTTAACTTCCTTGGGTTGCAGGATGATTTAGAATAATTTAGACCCCATATTTTCTTCTAAATTTTTTTTAAGTGAACCTAATATCATATATTTATGAATGATCTAAACATTAGATGATTTTGGGGGGAGTCTAAAGGGCCGTTTCAGGCTTGTTCCCGGCGCTATTCCCTTGGCAGAAAAAGAATGGCCGCTCTCAGAAAAGAAAAAATTGAAAAAAGATAAAAAATAAAAAAAATCTTAAAATGGACAAACAAGATGAACAAATTGTTGTTGTTGTTTTTTGAAAAAAAATATAATTTTTGGATGACGTGGCAGTCGCGTGGCCACGTCACGTAGCTGCTGTGACACAGTTTTAGACAGTTTCAGAGTCTTGGAACCTGGGGAACTCGCAACCCTCCACAGGGTCTGAATAACATGTAATGATCTCATGTTCGTGTAGAGCAAAAAATTTACTCCAATTGAGCCCAAAGTCTGTTGACCCTGTTTTGTAGGATTGGAAAAAGTTTTTTTTCTCACTTCAAATGCTACAATCTTTTAGTTTGGACGGTGAAAAGGGCTGAAATTTTTTCCACACTTTGGTAAAATGCTTTACCTTAGTTTTATACGGTTGAAGTTCCAAGAAAAAATTATTCATTTATTTATTTTAAAAACATACCAAAAAGTTGCAGTTTTTGGAATGTCTCCCTGGAACACATACACACGTCCTTTAGGGGTTAATGCTTAGAAAGCAAAGTTTTGATTCCGTTTCAACTACTAGAGAGGATGTGTTATCAGGTCTAGAGTCGTGCCATGTCTTTCGGTTGTTATGAATTGTTTCCATTATTGTAATGGATTTTTTCTGGGTGGGTCTTGTCTTATTATTTTTGAAAGATTCCAGTGCACTATAAATATATATTATTTGAAATATTATATGAAAGAGTTATAAATTGCAGAAGTTCGAACTTTCTAAGTGTAAGGTAACAGGTCCAGAAATCGCCCACCTAAGAGCTGAAACTGAATTTGGGAAAGGCAAAAACTTCTCGAAATATTTTTCAGTAAATTTTCCTTGAAAGAGAAGTGCATTTGTCATCTAACCTAAGTCATTTCATATTTTTTGGAGCTTTTTGAAATTAGTTATGATATTTTGAAGTTGAGCTGGCATAGGGCTCCAAAATCGTCCACCCCTGAAATGTACACCGTTTGTACATCAGTGAAGGCTATGAAAAAACAGCATGTACAAATCGTGTACATTTTACAAGTGGGCGGTTCTTAGTGCCCAAACTATTCTTGAGCCTGTTACCTTAAGCTCCCAACCATGAGCATGGGCTATTCTTCAATTGTGAGTGTCACATTTATATCATATATATATATATATATATATATATATATATGAGGAATTTATGACTACAATAGCAATTGGTGGTGTTTTATTTTTTATTTTTTTAAAAGTCTCTGTTTGGGATGATTGTAAATGGATCACTTTTCAACCATTGAAAATAAACATTGTACAAATGGTTTGTCTCTAACCAATTCTGAAAGTGGCTCTTAGTTTCACAAGAAAATTGTTGTTGTAGGTTTAGAATTTGAAATCTTAATTATGTAGAAATTTTGAGATCTTACATTACTTATTTATTGAAATTAACTTTGGAAAAAACAAAATAGTCAATTTTTTTCATTACAAAATCCTTCTACTTTAGTAGCATGATTTTATTACAAAGTATTACAAAAACATTTTGAGAATTTGTAAGCATAACTTTGGCCAAACATTTATAGAATTTGATGAAATTGTTGATGAATGAAATTGTTGAATTTTGGTACAGAATGGTTGTATTTTGAGTTTGTTCATCTATATTTTGTTCTTTCAAACTATAGATGTTGGATGTTAAAGGTAAATAGTACGAATATAAAATCTAGACTAGGATAATGAGTTGAAAACTTTTTTGGCTACTAAATTCAATGTGCCGTTGAGATTAGTGGAATAAAATGCACTTGTATTAAAAAAAGCCATGTTATGATTTACACCATTTTCTGCAGTTATAGTTTCTGGAGGGAGAAAGGTAAAAATGTTGTGGTTTGACAGTATCTTTAACTTTGGCCTCAACCCCTTAAACTTCTAGAGTCCTCTCTATAATTGACAATTTGAGAAAAATCATTATAAAGTATTATTTGGAAGAGTATTTAGGAATTGATATACAAATGAAAGTTGTAGATTTTGAGTTTTAGATTCAATTTGTATGATTAAATTCACCAATGCTATCACCAATGTGGTTTTTTATGAATTTTGAAAGGGAAATTTTAAAATTCCTTCAAATTTCAATTACAAGCAAAATATTATTATTTTTGAAGACGAACTTGTTTGAATAAATTTGAAAGGAGGTTCTCTTGGTATGGTGATTTTTTTGAGATTTTGCATTCTTTACACCTATGATCTCATTTTTGCAAATCCAATTTTGAACTAGAGTCGGTGCAATTTTGGTTTGGTCAACCACTTGACATACATCCACATTTGTAATTTTAGAAAAATATGCACTTTAGTAACGCCAAATCCAACCAATAGATAGGACAAGACCTTCATAAAATATTTCTACAAATTAGGATGACTTTCATCCAAGCAACAACAAGAAATAAACAAGAATATGAATTTGTTCATTGTCCAAAAAATGGACGTTGGAACGTTTAAGGATTAAACAAATATAAAGTCTGGGGATGCATGAGTTGTGAAGAATGTGTCACTTAATTGTATTGTATAAATTAATTTGGTCAATCAAGTTTAGACGGTAGTTATGATTTTCAAATTGTGGAAGTTAACTAAGTGGATGAACTTTCTAACTTTATTTACAACTTTTAAACCTAAGATGAAGTCCAAATAAAAGGCCTAATTCAAGACAAATGAATTTTTGAGCTCATCTTCTATTTAGGTGTTTTAAATCAATCACTTGCAAATCTCACAGCATATGGATTTCTATAAATGTTAATATAGCAAAAGGCTTTATAATATTAAAAATTATTGAATTTTTCTAATCATGTTTTTGAAAGTTGTTGAGGTGCATGAAATTGTTGTTATATATCTTCCAATATTAATCAGATAATTTTTGAGATTTTATAATTAACCCCTAAAGTCCCATTGTCCCCCCAAGGGACAAAATGGATTTTGGGTAGGCTCCTATGGTCTCAATATTGTTTGTGATTTTCCGAATTTTATTGTAAAGGTAGGAAAACACATTAGCTTTCCGAAAATATAATTTTTATTTGAATCGGAGTCTAGGAGCAAAAGTGATGGCACAAAAAGCCCTCTTCTTAATTCGGTTGGTAGAAGAAAAAAATTCAAAAAATCTTAAAGTAAAAACATTTAAAAATTTATTTTGTATGTTATATTTTTATGTACTTGGAATCTTTTATTTGTTCCATTTGGATTCATTATGTGAAAGTTATAAACAATCTTGTTTTTTAGCAATCAAAACATCTTCTTGAAAAAGTAACTTGTAGGATTTGTTTCTAACCTCAGTTTTCACAATTTTTCAGGAAAAAAAAATTATCATATAGAATTATAAATTATAAATTCTTACATAATTTTTTTAAGATATGAAGGTTCAAAGCCAAAAAATGTAGTTGAGCAAAGTACAAAAAACCAAGTTTCTTTTGCTTTAAATGCAAATATTTTGCAATCTATATGGTCAAAGTTTGTTATATTTCTCACACATTTTTGTGGTAGTTTGATACAAGATCTTATGGATAGATAGGCCAAAAAAATAAATTTAAAATATTTTTTTTGCTTTTTACTATAGAAATGGCAATTTTGAGTATTCTTTGATGGAAAAGAGGCCTAGGAACTTTAGGGATTAAAGGTAACACAACATAATTAGTCCAATGCCAACTAATCTTAGTCTATAAATATTCACCTATAAAATATATATCTAATTATTATGTCATAGTTGGTGTAAAGTAAACCAACCTATTACAAGCACAAATATTGGTTTTCCCTTATGGCATTTTTGAAATTTTAATTTCTTTTCCACATAAAGACAAATGTAAAAATTTGAAAGCATTTAAAATTTTAATCTTTTGACAAAGTATGGACTTATTATAAATTTTTGAAGTGTACTGCCCAAATGGCTTTAAAAAATCTTTAGACTCCCTAAGACCAATAAAATGCACATCCACCTAAAGGGAATCATAGTATTTCCAAAAATTATTTACTAAAATAGTTGCAACATCAAGGCCAAAAATTGTTACTTTCTATAATGGATTTACACTTAGAAGGTAGAAGTTCCTATAGTGATTACTAGTCACTCAATTGTTGTTATCCAAGACATTGATTGTGGCCACTAACTCAACTTGTTGTTGCCCATATTTCATTTATTAAATCGGAAGTCTATCATGGGTTGATGCAAGACTTTAATGGGCCTTCTTTTAGTTGCATGCAATGGAACATTGACATGAGTAGGCAACATAAAGGTTAACCCAAAAATGCCCCACCAACCATGTATTGTCAATCTGAAATTTCAAAATCATTTTGGTGTCAGCAATTAAATTTCTTTTACTGTTTAATAAAAATTTGCAAGAAGTTTTGGATGTTAACTACTGGAAGCTTTCATTTTTCATTGAAAAAGGTAAATATTTGATTTTTGCAAGGTCCTCAAATGCATATAATGGTACCATTGATGAAGAATAAAGCTTGCCAATTTTACTTCATTTCCCGATTTTGAATAAAAGTTTGCCGATTTCACTTGATTTGAGAGCTAAAAAATTGGACTCATCCATTTGCTTTGAAAATGGTCTCATCGGAAAGAGTGAAGTTTTTTCATGATTCAAAAATTTAAACATGCAAATGTTGATTTGAAGTTATTTAGGATTTTTACTTATAAAAAAAAATTGCATTTCAACAATTGCAAGGTGGATTGTGTAATGAGTGACATTAACACCTAAATGCCCAAGCTAATCTTTTACAATCCCTCACCAAACTTATTATACAATCTTCCTACCTACTTATATAATACTAATGAAGTTATATTTAACACTTATAGAGGGTAATTGACAGTATGCCATTGTAATATTCACGAAGTGTTAAAAATGTCACTTACTAAAAATAAAATCACTAATAAAAGCAAGAATACAAATAGGTGGTTAATTCTAAAGCAAAAAAAAAAAAATCATCTTAATTTATTAAAAAAATTGAATTGTTACATGTTATAGTAGACTTGCTCAAATAAATTCTTCTTACATTTTTAGAATAAAAATGCTAAACATTTGCAACCTAAGCTTTAAAAAGTAGGTTTCATAAACGCTTCCCAAAGGTGATGTTTTGTCTTCATTCAATTTTAGAAACAAATGCTTGTGTCTAATAACCTAAATTTTTTGATATATATGTTGGAAAATAGATTGAAAGTACATAAATAAAAGTTTAACCAAGAAAACTTTGCTACTCATCTTTTAAAGTATTATAAAGTGGAAGGAGGTATGGATGAAAGAAAAATCTAATTGTTAATAACCTTTAACAAAAAATTGAGAATTTTCAATTCTAATGGCAAAATTATTCTTGTAAATACTTCATAATAAGTATCTTTTATTTTTGTTTTTTGTTGAAATTCTTCTAATCTGAGTTAAAAAAAATGATTGTATTTGTTTTATCTACCTTCATTACCTATAAAAGAAAATTCCTTGTAACTTTCATTTCATCAATTGAAATACTAGGATTCAAAGATTCTATATAGGTATCAATATATACTATCAAATTTTATTTTCAAATTTTATTTTAAGAATCTATTTTAATTATTTTTTTGAAATAGAAACAATTAAATCCCTTATAATTTTTGCAATATTTATTAGAATGACTTGAAACAATGCTTCATATGTAGAAGAAGATGATTAGGATTCTATTTAAAATAAATTCATGCCAAAATAATAATTGTGAAGCCAATAGAGCGTGCCCTAGTTCTCAAAAAATC
Source organism: Antitrichia curtipendula (assembly GCA_951230915.1). Taxonomy (NCBI): domain Eukaryota; kingdom Viridiplantae; phylum Streptophyta; class Bryopsida; order Hypnales; family Leucodontaceae; genus Antitrichia; species Antitrichia curtipendula. The sequence continues at coordinate 11,878,718 of OX579640.1, forward strand.
AAGAGTGAGTCCTTTAGGAATTAATTTATAAATCGGTGAATCTCTATTTATTTATTTCATTTTTATTCATTTTTTGAGATATTCTGAACATATAAGATATAAATTTATAAACTCGTTTGTGGATTCAATTCATCTCACTGAATTTTGAGGTTTGAATTTATTCATGATTTCAAATTAGTTGGGACTTCGAATTTTGTAATATAGTTTAAATATTTTATTTTTAAGGTGTAGACTTCATCTTCATAAATTAGATCTTATATTCACTATTGCATTAAATGAATGTATAAACAAGTTCAATACTTCAATATTATAGATTAAATATTTTGTTTCCAATATTCTAGTAATCAATTTAACTCCAAAAATCCCATTGTTTCCTTAGGAGAAAATGGATTTTGGATTGGTTCCTATGACTTCAATTTTTGGTAAATTTTTTTGAAACTTTCTCACAAGATAGAAAAATTGATTAGCTTTGTGTGAATATAATTTTTATTTCAATTGGTTCTCTGGAGCAAAAATTCAACCACCAAAAGCCTAAAATCAAACTCGGCGGTTAGCACAAAAAAATTGCAAAAAGTCAAAATAAAATAGTTTTTTTCTATAATATTATATTTTTGTCTACATGTGAAGCTTTGATTCATTTTATTTGGACTAGTAACAAGAAAGTTAAGGACAATCTTGTTTTGGGGGCTATCTAAGCATTTTCTTGAAAAAATAACCTCTAGGATTCATTTTTGAATGCAATTCTTACAATTTTTCAAAAGAAACTGTTTGACAAGATTAAGTTTGCTTGCTAAATCAATCTCACCATTGGAATTATAGTATTTCAATTCCATCTTAGAGCTATTAATGATTTATATATTTTTGTAATCTTGAACCTTAACAATTTTTTAAAGAATGAAAATCAAGTGTAATAAAATAAATTTATTTTTCTAGAATCTTAACTTAATTTTTCTATTCAAAGAATTTTCAATTCAAAATCTTTTACCTCAAATTTTTTCCACAAATGGCGGTCTAAATCATCTAAAATTGTGGACTAGCATTCAATTTTTTTTTCTAACTTTGAAGGCCAATATTTTCTAATTTATGTGGTCAAACTTTATGAAATTCTTACCACATGATTTGAGAACAGTGAAGAAAAATATCGTTTGGTTAGATCTAAGAAAATATTATTTTTGGCTTTCTTGGATGAATGCGACATAATTGGCAATTTTGAATGTTTTTTTTTAATAGAATATGACCTTGGGACTTTATAAGTTAATCACATAAAACTATTTGTAGGAAAAAATATAGAAATTTAACTCCAATAAAAATCCAATACATTAATTTTCAAGAAGATGTTTTGAATGCTTGCAAAATAACATACTCCACAACTTTTTCATGACTTACTCAAATGGAAAGAACCAAAAATTTTCCATATGGACAAAAATATAATCTATTAAAAATAATTTTTTGAAAATTTTAAATCAAATTTTGGTGGATTTTTTTGTTGTCCACTCTCAATTATTTTGAACATGAAGTGGTCTAACTTTTACTTCCTTGTCTTTGATTTGGTCTTATAAGTGCACTCTCGTCATGTAGAGTGTAGACAACGTAAAGTGATTTTCCCAGTGGAATGTGGAACACAATGTAAACTATTGATTTGTTGCAAAGAGTCCGCACAATGATTTGTTGGGTTATTGTATGACATTAGAGTACAAATAACGGTACAATAGAACGTCAAAATCATGAAATAAATATTTCAATATAGTCTCAATTTTAGGAAGCCAACACATCCTTCAATAGATAAACACACTTTTGAGTTTTTAAATTTTCTTAATTGTTGAGAATATATAATATTTATAATTTAAAAATAAATCTATCTCAAAAAATTCTTCATTTTGTATTGATTGTTCTCGAAAACTTATGACGTTTTTTTTAATAGTGTAGGCGACTATTCAATGGCCAAATGCAAGATGAAAGGATAGAAAAAATGACTTCTAAACAATTGTAACTTTGATTAAGACACTTCAGTCGTGGTGCATCAATTAGAATCCATTTTCGTCAACATACAAAAATATAATTCTCAATATACAACAAAATTGTTGTCACTGAAATTTATTATGAACTATATATTAGCAATTGCACATTTTAAAATTTATAGTTTAGATTTTTATAGCTTTAAAAAATTTTAAGATTTAAAAATTTCAACATTTCAAATTTTTTGAATCCTCAATCAATTCTCATTGGTAACTTAGAGAGCAATTAGAAATTCGGAATTCTTGTAGGTATCTCCATTCCCTAAATTTCAATAAAAGAAGAGAGGGATGTGATATTAGATGCAATGTGATATTAAAGAGGTCAAGATGTCAAAGGATGTGATATTAGTGGATATGTCCATTTTTCATATTTCAATATAAAAGAAAGGGATGTGATATTAGACGGAATGTGATATTAAAGAGGTCAAGGTGTCAAGGAATGTGATATTGATGGATATTTCTATTCCCTAAATTTTAGTAAAAGAACAAAGGGATGTGATATTAGTTGGAATGGGATATTGAATAGGTCAAGGTGTCGAGTGATGTGATATTAGACAGAATGTGATATTAAAGAGGTCAGGGTGTCAAGGGATGTGATATTAGTGGACATCTTCATTCTCTAGATTTCATTAAAAGAACATAAGGATGTGATATTAGACGAAATGTGATATTAAAGAGGTCAGGATGTCGACAATGCGGCAGTAGTTTAACCCTTTATGTACTAAGAATTCATGATTTTTAGTTGCAGATTTTGATTAATTATATTATAGAGAATATAATAGAAATAGAAAATTTTATTATATCATCAACTTAAATGAAGAACATTGTATGCATTGGTTCAAATACACAATTATTTAAGTTTAAAGAAATCTCCATATAAACTCTTCAACATTGCTTAAAAAAATGTGAGACCCAATTTGGGCTTCTTAGACACTAAAGGGTTAATGAGGGTCTACCTTCTCTGCAAAGCCAGATGGTCCATGGTCATGGAACGTGAAAGTGTGCTTCCCTTTTGACATTCCACATCACCGCACTGAAGGGTCCATCATTTTTCTTTGTAGATTTCAGATTTCACTCGTAGATTTGTCGCAGTCCAACTTGCAACAGAATCTACCAAGTCGAAAATTGGGACCGGGAAAGTGTACCGGGCCTATAGTGAGACCTTCCGGCTCCACAGCACGCGGCAACCGCGCTTCTCAAACTGCACCGACGAGCCATTCAAACTCAATGAGTACCTCATGGGGGACACGGGAACGTCTGGGGAGCGTCGTGGAGTACGGGGGGAACCGGTGACCCGGCCGGGCCCGCGGGAACCCGCGGGAAGAAGGAGAATGGCGATGAACGATGCGTGGGGCGGGGCGGGGCCAGACGAAGGAGAAGGCGTTCGGAACGGAGCTCGAGGGTAATCGTGTGTTTGCGCGGATGTTTGGTGCCGCAGGCGCATCGAATCTTCACCGCCGCACTCCACTTCTGTTCTCCCCTTCCGTGGCTTTCTTTAGAGCCCATTCTCGTCTCTTTTGGTGGTCGCGGGAGTTTTTTCTGGCCGCTTTTGGGAGCTCCTCCTCCGTTGTCCGCCTTCTCAGCTCGAAGGCGGTGATGCCACGGTAAGGCTTCCATTGGCGATGGCGTTCGGGACCGTTTTGGAATGTTGGTGCGTGCGAGGGGAGAATTGAGACTGTACTTTGGATTTGAATTCTTTTCTCTTGTTCTTTTGGTTTTCTGGTGTGGTTTGGCGATGTGAGGGCGTCTTAGGGTTCACGTGCATTGTGTTTCGATTCAGTTCAGGACTCGAATTCGTGTATTGAATGGAATCTTCATCGAGAGAGGTTGGCCAAAAAAGCGCTCTGTTTCTGTATAACTTCGTTGGCTCTCTATTGACGTTTAGTTGCATTCTTCTTCCCTCGTGTAATGCTTACCTATGGCATCGAGAATTACTGGACTGGAGTTTTCTGTTGCTCTGGTCTCTTTTTGTTCTCTTCCGATTTTCAAGGCGTGGATATCCTCATATTGTCCCCGAAATTTTCCTCCAAGTTTTAATATTTTTTCTTAGATATTGTCACCTGCATTCGAAGCTTCAGACGGTATGCTGACAGTGTGGAGGCTTGAGCGCCTTGTCGTTAGGTTGAGTAAATGCCAATTAATAATTGTCTGTCGCGTGCAGCACTAGAATGTAATCACATGATTTATCGCTTGTACTAATAGTCTGCTCCAGATTCCCTTGGAAGAGCAAGAGTTTCTGCCTGTTCGGGAAACCTGCGTTGGCTTTCTATTGTCCTTTCAGTATATGTATATTTTTCTCATATAGCGCTTGCCTATGGCATCGAGAATTCTTGGAGTGGCCTTCTTCTTTGCTCTCGTCTTTCTCTGCGAACTTCCGCTTTTCAAGGCGTGGATATCCTCATTTTGTCCCCGAGATTTCTCCTGTGATTCGCAAGGTTTAAAAAACAAACTTTTCTTACCTATCATTGCCTGCCTCAGAAGCTACAGGCAATACGCTGACAATGTGGAGGTTTGCGCACCTTGTTGTCAAGTCGCGGAAATGCCAATTAGTACTTCTCTATTGGATGTTGCGCTAGAATGTTATTACATGATTGATCGTAGTCTGCCCTGTTTTCCTTTGGAAGAGCTAGAGTTTCGAGTTTGGGGAACACAAGGACCTGTTCCACTTAACTGAGCCTTAGACTACTTACTTACTACGCCGTGCCTGAGAAATCGAGCAAGAAATACAGCTCTGACGCAGACCTTTGATTCTTCACCAAAGGTATATTGTCTGTGGAATGATTTTAAATTTGGTTTTGTTCAGGTGGCGATGCTTGTTTCAATAGCGACCTCTTAGCAAATATCTCAGCAGAGAGGAGGACGTTCATGCTTGGGAGGATTTTGCAGCGACCTTGGAAGGAACTGTGTAGCGGTCGGGATGGTTCTATGACAATTATGTTCGAGTTCTCTCAGCACGGTCGGAGAGAAGGTTTTAGGAAAACGCTGGCGAGGAGAATGCTGAGATAGTCATGGAGGATACCATATAAGTATGAATGTTGCAATCAATCACTGGGGAGCTCGTAGCTATGGGGGGGCCATGTCGGACTGTGATTGGCAGGGAGGCAGGCAACTTCATCAACAACAAGGATCTTCCTCCTATTGACGAAAAAGCAGCTTCAAAGAGCCTGGCCCTATATCGCCAACCTTTGGACCTGTACGACCGCATAAGTTCTCGACTTGATCAGCGGGTACCATATTGAAACCAATATTGAAGATTGAGCTGCTTCTTTTCACAAGTCTTTCATTTCTCGTATTGCTCTTGCTCAACGGTTACCACTGTAGCTTACAATGTTGAAGATTGAGCTGCTTCTTTTCAAGTTAAGAAATGCTTTTAATGCGGTGTGGTAGTTGGTCGTCATATTGTCCTGTCGTTTTCAGAGATTCGAGAAGGGTTGATAGTTTGCGTATTTCTAAATCTTTAATGCACCGTTGAGTTATCTTTTGTAGTCTATTGGCTCATACTCATTAGACGTTTATAGCTGTACTCCTTGGCTGATATAGAGAGGTGGCAAATAAGCTAGTTCCTCCCTTGAAATCTGTCGAATTGAGATATCTTCCAACAAGTGAATCCCATTTTTATGGCACAGTAATTTATGAAAATCAGTGTGCTTATTATTTCGCTCGATCGTTGCACTGGTTTAAGGGAAAGGTTGGAAACTATTTTTCTGTAATCGAAGTCTGCTGAACAGTAGAGGGCACAGACTATGCGTGTGTGGGGACTTGAGTTTCCTTTTATTCTTTGCACCATTGAAATAATGTAGTCACTGTCCAAAGTTACAGTTTGTGATTTTGTTCTGCAGCCAGTCTTTCTTCAAAGATGTCTCAACTACAAAATTCAAGCATTGCGACAGAGGCGGTGAGTGTGAGTTTTCAAAACAGTCTAGTAAATGGATCCGTTGTGAGCCATCTGCATAGATTGCGGGCATATACGTGGGATAGGCTATTCGACATTTACTACTCTGCCTCTTTGTTCTGGTTTGTTTATTTCATTCCGCGTGTCCCTTTGTTTAGACATTCCTTCACTACAATGATTTCTGGTCCTGGACAGGTTGAAGGTAACAGTTCAGCTGAGGGGACTTCTCAACATACCCTCCTTGTCACGATGGTACAATCGGAGGGGGCAGATGGAGCCTGGTCCAAGTACCGCATCCCCTCACCAGTATTTACCTATTTTTGTGATGGTTTCCAGCCAGCCAAATTCTCAACAAGAGGTACGAGTTTCCAGTTCGAGTTCGAGTCTGTACGCTCATGTACATGACGATCATGCTGTTTTCGTTTCTAATTTTCCTTATGGTTGAAGATATATCAAGCATGATCTTGATTTTCAGGCTTCTAGTTTTCATCAGGCCAGGCTATTGGTTAGTGACTGCTGGTTGTCCGAGTCATCGTGTACCTCCGGCAGGAGGCATCAAGGCCCATGTAGTGTATTTGTTAGAGCTACCCCAATAGACTCTATTCACGATTGCCTGTAGGCCAACATTACTCTTTTTCTTCACCAGGACAGTCTTTCGAATTGCTTGGCCTGACTGTATAAATGAGTCCTTACAACAGGAGTTACAGAAGCAGTTTGATAATATTTTTTTGTCTGCTTGACTTGCTGCAGATGTTTTCATTGGGAAAAATCATCAAGGTGGCCAAAGTTCCTCTAGTGGATGATGGTACTCTTAGTGCCCCAGTGACGTTTTTGGTGCCAGATCTCAAGAAGCTATGCGTACTTGCCAAGAATGGGCATCTCATCCTTTTCTTTGCATTCGGTAAGTCATTCGGTTGATAATTCAGTTACGTTCGGTCTTGGCATTTGTAACACAAAGCTAGCAAGTTCTTTTGGAATTTATAAAAATCTAGAGCAAGAACCATGAGGTAAGCCCTTGAGGATGTTGTTTGGTGGTTGTGTGTGATTGCAGTTGATCCAGCAGAGCTATTTCGTGTTGACACCTGGCAAATGCGAGGTCTAGGTGAACTTACGACTAACTCACGAACACTGGATTAGCATATGTACTTGTCTTTGTTGTTTCAGTTAAGGATCTTTTGAGGATTTTGTTTTAAGGTCATGTCTTTCTCTAAGTTGGACTCATAATTTGTCATCACATGAATGTGCAGATAGTCCTGTGGTTTAGTATTAATGCTCTTGTTCTCGTATGTCGTTCCTTTAGTAGCAATCAAGGTTTGACACATTGTGTTGAAATAACTTATTTATTAGTGTAATTTTGTTTGGGCCTAAAAATCGGAATTATACAAATTTCGACAATCGTCATACATGAAGCAAATTACTCTTACGGAAAAGACATTCACTTGTGAGTGTGAGTTGTGGGTATACCTAGGGGTACCTTGTCTATCACCGAGGTCTTCTCTTACATTTCCGGCATGTGGGAGCTATGTTTTCGCAAATTTCTGGTGCCCCTCATTCCGGAACCTCGATCACTAGTACAATACTAAGATCAAGCATAGGAAGGAAAGACAGATGGTTATGGTGCTCTTCTTGTGATTGTCCAGAGGATTGCAGTGGCCATGTGGTTTGGAGCAAGCTGAGCATGGCGTCTCTCTGCCATCAATGGTTAAGAAATGTGAACGGGAGCGTGTCACCATTAGGCCTTAATGGTGTCTCTGTTGAGACTATGTGTAGTCTGGACTTTGCACAGAACAGACTTCAGGTATTAGACATATCACTAATAATGTGGCCAGATATCCCTTGTGTTTTTTGTTCTTTTCCATCTACCCCTTAATGCAATTTCTGTTTAATGTTTATTGAAAGGAATGGTCGAGATATGTGATACTCGTGCCATTCACTACTTGCTCGTGTCAGTTGCTTTTGTGATCCTGCAGAGTAGGTGAGTAATATATGGGGTATTGGGGGTTTGACAATGTCTTTTTTTGAGATGCAGCATCGCGACACTGCACTTGGCCCAATGGTCTGCATGCAACCTTTTAGGGAGCCTCCCGTGAGAAGTGAGGTACAGAGATTTGTGATTGACCTTGTGTCCATGCAAGAGACATATTGGCAGGGAGAGTTAGGTTAAAAATTTCTCTACGGATACTAGGTTCTGAGAAATTATCTTTTTGTTCGATTCCACAGATGAAGCTGCAAGTGTACGCCCATGCCGTTGAAATTGGACATGCACGTATAAGTAATTGTACATCAAATGGAACTCCTCACAAACGTACTTCCTCCTCGCCCTCTCAGGCATTTAGGTATTAATTGTCTTGCTGTCCCCTTCTTCTATTTTCTCAAATTTAGACAGCACTGAACTTCTTATGTACTGATAATCTGCTCAAATCTTATGGGAAGTGTCTTATAAAATAAGTAGTAATGAAAATTGTCTTTATTGCTGTACCTGATGTTACTTATTTTGGCTACGATAGATCATTTATTTTGTATATGACTCCATTTCTTTAGAAGCATGTTGCTATATGTACTTCCTTGACGATGTAATTAAAGTAAGAATTATGGTGTTTATCAAGTATTTTGAACAGGAATCCCTCAGGTCGTGTAGAATTTCACTTCTTGTACTACTTCAACCGCTGTGAGAAAACAAAAGGTAAGATGGTATATTTGTCTTAAATTTAGAATTTTGAGTTATGATACTTGTAAGACTCAAAACAGTGTAGGGATAATTTGATGTTGCTGGTAATGACATTTTGAGAGAGCATTGAGTTACTAGATTTTTTACTAAGCAGTCGAGCCCATTGAGGAATTTGATTTCACTGAGGTCTGTCGCTTAGATGTTTTTCATGATGCAAGCTATTGAGAAGCATATCTTCGGAAAGTTTTCAGTATTTTGAGTATGCACGTGTATGTGACAAATTCGTTGACCTATTTTTGCAGTGATGGAGTATTTTTCATGCCCATTTTGTTCAGTACGATGTTCCACATTCAAGGTTATCTTCTTTCTTCTCTTCTTTTCTAAGCAGATGCGAAGAAATTTGCTACTGCAGTTGCTCAGGGAATAATATTTTATTCCAGTGTTCTACGGGTGATATCGTATCTGTTAATGGCAGGAGATCATATCTTATTGTCTATTTGGAGGTCTCTACATTCTTGAGGGTGACACTGTTAAATTTCTACTGTATACCCAACATAGTCACACCTTTTCGTATTCGTCTGCTTGCTCAGAAGATAACGACGACTTAGTTTTGTCGTTTCCTTTCTATATCTATTTTATATCTCTTTTGTTCGTATCCACTTCTATGCAGGGGCTACGATGTCATTTGAATTGTTCACACGATTTATTCAATTTCGAATACCTGGTAAATGTTTCTCTACGGTCTTTCCGTTCCATTACTTTCGGTCTACCCTATAAATGAGCACGAAGGGCAGCATGGTATGTTCGGATGTTGCCATATGCCGTTGCTCATGTCCTATACTGGTTTCCCCTGTGAAGCATTAATTGAGTATGCATTCTGACTCTAAAATTAAAGGGGCCTTTCAATAATTTGTTTTTGTCTTGCCAGCCAAATGCAGACGTACCAATTGTAAATGTTACCTGTCGGACAGATTTGCTAGGGCCTGAGGTTAATTTCAAACGCCCGTCCCTGGTCCATTCTATACTCATTGAAAATGCCAGTTGACCTTAGAGATTGTTTTTCACTTACTGTACTTGATGTCGATCTCCGATCATCTTTTGTTCCAGTTCTTGCAAAATGCCGTTTGTTGTAAAATCTTGCTTATTTGCATGGCAAATGTATGCTTTGGCTGTCTTTTCGATTTGATAGGCGAAGATTAAATAAACACTAGAGTTTAAATTGCGATTTGTGATCAAGCACTCTGTTCAGTTGGAACTGATTAGGGATAAAGAAGATTGAGATACAGATGTAGCTAATTTCATTTGTCTGAACAGGGCAATATTCAAGAGCTAGAACCAGATCTGAGGACTAAAAACTGGATGTTTTGGTGAGCTCATGGATTCCTTCTGTTTGTTTTAGCGTACCAGTTTGAGTTCTAGCATTTATTAGTGAAGAAAGAGTGGAAATTGTGAGGATTCGTAGCCTACATCTACTACTTGGTATTTCTCCTTATCTAGTTAAGGTCTAGAACCATACATGGATTAGGGTTCATTCTATTTCACTTTCTGCTTGTCCTGGATAAATGACACAAACTTTGCTCGAAGTATCAAATATATAAATTTGCCCCACTTTAATGACTGAAAATAAGATTTTATTGCACAGGTCACGTAGGCCCTTCTCAAAGATTTATGGCAGCATTCCAAAGGTTCACCCTTTACGTGGGGAAGGTGGTTACCTTCCAGGCCCGATCAGTCAGGATCACTCTCATGGAGTTACCAGTACTGATCCTGCGAAGTCAAGTGAGGACAATTCAGAGAGGTTTCAGAAACAAGCCATGAAGGGAGAAAGGAGGGATGGAAGGGTGGTGTATGGAGACGTTCCTGGTCTCTCACCTGTAAAACGACAGAGACTTGAAGGACATGATTCTGCTGAAAAAGAAAGTTTGAGGGCCGGAGTTTGTGCAGCGGCATCTGCAGCCACTTTGGATGAAATTGGCGCACCACTCATGACTGCTAACTCTATTCGACTGCGTCCGGAGAGGAATCGACTAGTGGCAGCAGAACGTGCAGAGGCTCGCAAGTATGTGACTTGTCTGTTCTCTGCAGAAATTGTTATTAAAGCAAGCTTATGTTTACTAATCTAAAAATATTGCATGCAAGGGAGGGACACAAATATTAATTGCTTGTCAAAGTGAAGAGTGTTGAGGGCATCACTGAGGCACTTCTACGCCGCTGTTTTGGGACATCACATGCCTTTGTGGAAGTTGATTTTCGTGAAACTCATCTACAATGGAGGGTATTTACAGGACTGGCTTGAGAAATATGATGTTAAGAATAGTATTCTGGAACTTGGCTTATAATGCGATTATTCACTGACTTCATGCGATGACTGCAGTCGGCTCCTCCTTCAAAAACGTACATTTTTCCACTCTCACACTGCTCAGGTACTGGAATAATTGCAGTTTTATATAGTATCTAGCTTAACTCTGGCAAGTGTTGCTTTGTTTCGTATTTGTAACATAATTTCTGCATAATCTGTAACACACATGGATTTAGTTTATGTTGATGGATGGTTAATATTATTTGACACTCGAAGCTGAGACTAGGAAGTTCTGGTACCTCATTGCTTTCATTGTGTGTTCCTCGTTTCATTTTCGGAATCTATTTTATGATCTGACGTTCCCTCTTTCATTTCCTGTCAGCCAATGGGACTTGAAGAGCTGCTCTCTGACAAGGACAGCGAAGATGAACTCGATGAGGACCTGGCCACGGTAGAGGATCGCCGGGTATTCTTCTTACTGTCATCCTTTTGGCTCTCGCTTAGGATTGTAATAATGCGTGGTCTTTATGAAATTGCCTCTTTGTCAATTTATTCTTTGGCTTCATTTTCCTGTCCCACTTGCGCCTTGAATGCAGGTAAACAAATTGGGAAGAAATGACATCCCGGAACTGTTTTTGGATGCCAGATAGTTTGTTCTGTACCTTAGACTAGCGTTGGAAAAAAAATTGACCGAATTGGAACATAGAATCTCTAGATTGAATTCCAATGTGATATGCTTTTCAAGTTTGTCATTTTTTGTTTCGGGTTTCTACTTGCAACTGCAGATGCTTGAAGATTTTGTGGATGTATCTTCGGATGAGAAGGACATCATGCATCTGTGGAATTCATTTGTGCGAAAGCAACGGTACTTTTCTAACACCTCGTTTCTAATTACTGTTGATTGTGCCTTCGAGAATGAGTTAATAGTGCTTAGTTTGAACTACCTATATTCGTGATTGAATGTATAAAGCGGAATTATGTGCTAATGCAGAGTTCTTGCCGATGGTCACTGCGCATGGGCATGTGAAGCTTTTTCTTTACTTCATGCAGCGAAGTTTTCAAGCAAACCGTCATTAAGAAGGTGCGTGATCTGTGTCTTTTTCAGCCTTCATCCCTGAAGGACCGCGCAAGCAAATTCTGGTTTCTAGGTTTTAATAATTTATTTGAGGCAGAAATGAGTCAATGTTGTTTTATTTTTTATTTTATCCCCCCAAAATAAGGGTAGCCTAGGCCAAAGCACGGTCAAATCACTAAATTAGAAATGAATGAAGGATTATAAATGGCTTTTAACCCAGTACGGACACCGAGGACTGAAATTGTCCGGTAAATGACATTCAGGGAAACTCTTGAAACAAAGAAGGCTCCTATTCATGCAGGAATCTGATGGTTTGGGGCTGACCACTTTGTGATAGGGCCGCGTCTTTTCAGGGTTAAACTGGTTGTGAGCCTGAAATTTGCAATATCTGCATATTACCGACTAAAACTCTGCCTGCTCACTGGATTCGCTCTTTGCTTGTAGAGTGTTCTTTTTACCTTGAATGTGTATCTCACCCATCATAAAACTTTGTCTGGTCAATGGATTTTCTCTCCTGTTTTTGGAGTGTTCTCCTTACCTTATGTGTACCTGACCTATCATTTATTTCTCTGTCCTTGCAGGTGTTTCATGCTGTTTCTTATTAAGCTTTGGAACCATCATCTTGTGGACGGGGCCACTGTTGATAAGTGCCTCACTGTGGTGGACTCGTACAAACCGCCAACAGAAAGTTGAAACGGGCCCTTTGCAACAATGATTATTGAATTTGGAAATTTTCTCCTTTTTCCAAATGCACTCGATTCTCTTATCACTTTTAGGGTCAAGTTTCATTGTATGTGTCAAAATGATCCTTTAAGGAACTTGATACCCTGCCAAATGTGGAATTACAAGTCCATGGGAAACGTCCAAAGTCTAGGACCTCTTTCGGTTGATTTTCAGGATCAGGATTAGATTGATCGTAGGACTGATTTGAGAAGACCATTACTTCGGTCGCTGATTTTGATATGGGTGCTGTCCCAAGGGTCACCCAACACAGCTTTATTTTCATGGTATCTTTTGATGGTTGAAAGGAGCAACCAAGCATCATTCATTGAAGTAGGAATTTGTTACATTCTTTGGACACGTGGTTCAATAATACTTGTACAGTGCCCTTTGTTTCTCAACCCTCGTGACAAATGTTTGCTTGATCTTGAATGTCTTCTACCTTGCGTCATCTTGAGTTAATGGAAGCTCTCTGAAATTTCCAGCGAGAAAGAAGACCAATGTCCGACGATATGGAAAACTAAAATAAAGGTTGACAACGTTGAGGTTGATTACGTATATTTCCGCAGTGATGCGGGTGATGTCATAATTTCGGCGGCAGCGAGGATATATACTGTCAAGCTTAGGAGGTAAGCTTGGAACCTTCCTCGACTGATTTGTAAAGATTCAAGGCCATGCCAGGTACTAGCGAGATTACCAACTGAGTCGAGTTCCATTGCTTGATGATACTAATGTGCCTCATTGAACAGAGGCTGCTTAACTAGCTAGAATGTGTGCAGTGCAAGCCTGTCATTCGTTTATTCTGTCCACCCTAGACAAGGTCAAGAAACTATGGGTACGTGAGAGTGGTCTTGGAAAGATGGCTATAACGAGGATGTCCATCGTGTGTATCATCTGTAGTTCGAGCGTTGAAGAAGTAAAGCATCAGACTTTCCCGTGAACACTAAAGCATTTTGAGGTGAAAGTGGTCTTGGAAAGATCCACTGATTAAAATGCCTTGCCAGGCCAGTGTGAGACTATCAAATGTGAATCAAGTCCCCTTGCTTGAATTTATGTAAACTGATGTGCCACATTGTAGAGCGAAACTGCATAACTAGCTAGAATGTGCCCAATGCTACCTATCAGGCATTATTCTCTCCACCAGCAAAGATCAAGAACCTAACGTAGGTGAAAATTGCTTCGAAACCAACAAGCTGGATCCAGATGACGATAGACTTGCTCGGCTGCCAAGTTGTGTTAGCCTTAGTTCGATATTGAATCCTTCGTTGCCAATGTAGATACTGACTTGTGCTGCTCCACAAGATGGTGAAGAAGACCGTCAGTCACCTCTTGGGCGACCTTCTCCAATAAGTGATTAGGGCAATCACTTCAACGATGAAATCAGTGCCTTCCAAAGCGAGTGCTCCTTCCCACGTCAATCGATCGCGGATGTCAATATTAAGCTCTCTGCTCTTCCACTCGAGTGCAAATCAGACGCATTGAAATCCTCTGTTGCGGACCATGACCGAGCTTCAATCCATTTTCGAGTACCTGATCTCACTTCAAGAGATCGACAGGTACCCCGCTAGCTGTTTGAAAGTTGAAGACAGCTACGGATACAATTCAATGCATCGCAGATAGTATGTACTAATTACAGGAGTCTCTCTACCGGCGGGTTAATTCGCTACTAGGCCTGTACTGTACAATCTACGAGTATTACACTACAGGGATGAGGGTACTAACATACATTATTACAATTTCCAGATGATATAGCAGCAGTTAGTGGCGTCACAGACACTATGATACAAGAGCAGAAGAGGACTCCATGCTCAACCTGACCTTCTATGGTAATGCACATTGGTGGTATAGTGCTAATACTTCTCTATAATCTCGGCCAAAACCATTGGTAGCAACTGGTCATTGATGTGACAGTCTATTGTATCTACACTGTGTCAGAGTCAGTGCTAAATCGGATATATGTTGGTCAAAACAGGTTGATCACTCTGTCTCTCACCTATCATGTGCGACGATGAATCTAAAACAGTTGGTACACTTTCTAACGGTCATTTCTAATGGAACGCCTACTGAATCTACACTCTCGGTTAACGTCAGGTATCCGGCCTTTCGGAATCAGGAAGTAAACCGACGCCGACACATCAAAATTGTGGGAGTCTGATACGGCAACGACTGAGTTTCTGCTTTACAGACGTGGGACGGCTGCTGTTGATCGAGCTAGATGACACCAGTCCCTCATGAAAGAGAAAGTGATATCTAGACCAGTTTCATCAGAAAAGTCGGAACTGCCTTTTCTTCCACTGGTCGGCCTTAGGCGTGGTAAACTTCCCATGACCCACAATGCCTCCACCACGCAATGGCTGCGTCGTCGTCGTCCTCATGATAGCATGAATGCTTGAATATTCTCTAGCGCCACCATGGTCCCTTCAGACGAAGGCGCGTAGCCACCCAAGTAGCGTTGCCTCAGAATCGCATTCTGGTTTGTGAAGTGGGAAGGAGCGTCAGTGTGGCTGTCGAGAAAAGACTGAGACCAGTTCGCAGAGGCGGGTGAAAGATCAGGAAGACCAGCCATCGAACTGGGGGGAAGAAAACCTGGAATGGGAATAGGAGAGTTGATGTCAATATTGCTGTGGAACGGGCTGTATTCCTGATGCAATACCTGCTTCGGAAGTGCTTCCTGCTTCATTATTCCCTTCGGTAGCTGCGAAATGAAGGACTCCGTTAAGAAGTTGAACGAGTTGTCATTGAAAGAGAAGGAGGGCTCCGCCTTGACGTGCGAGAAGAGGATGTTGCTTGACGACGCGTCAAACGGGGTGAACAATAAGTCGTGGCCGTCAAACTCGAAATTTGACAATGGGCTTCGCGGAGAATGGGACTGTTTCATCGCCAGGTCGCCGCCGCAAGGTTCTGAAGCCAGAAAAGAGGAGTCCTCTTCAGAGCTCGAGGGAGATGCACACTGCGCCACCTTCGACTCTGGAAAGACATCATTCAACACAGGTGCATCGGTAAGCACACTCTCTTGCCGATTGAAACAAAACGAACGGCAGTTGGGTCACAGAACGTCAAATTTACTACGTCACAGTTTGGGTCACAGAACAGCAATAATCTTCATTGAACAAAGACTGACCACAATCCTGAAGATGCAAGGATTTCGGATTCCAGTTGCGTGAAAGCTAAGAGAGTAAGTGTGAACGATGGTCAGAGAACCTAGTGAACTTGACTAGAGTTCATGGTAAACCCCGGTCTTTCCTAAAGTCACCAAGGTCGAGATCAATATATTGGCCTCTGAAATCATACAGAATGGATACTGGAAAGTACTAAAAAGGAAGTGTAAATAGGTAATCACCTAGTGAGTTCGTTTAGTTGCATGGAATTTCGAAGACTGGAGTGAGGGGGATACCAGAGATCGTCATGCATACCTTGTTGCTCAAGATCGGCGACAGCATCGACTAAGTCATTCTGATCCGATGCAGGTGCTGATGCTTTCTTGGCCGGCTTTTGCTTCAACCGCAAGCGCGTGTCGCTGGAGCCAGTAAGCTTCTGAACCAGGGACATGAAATCGTCTGGCTGCGTGTGGATCACCTTCGGGGAGTACGTGTGGATGATTATCGGGGGTCGGTACTGCACTTGCGGGAGCGGCAGCGGCTGTTTCCGGATCCGATGCGACTCCCTGCTGACCTTGAGCGGCGGTGATGTCTCGCTCACTTTCTCCTGCTTCCGAATTCCGAACTGGAAGCTGGAGCCGCCGCCGGCTTTGTGCTTGCCGGCGCCTAAGCTGCCACGAGTGGTGGCTCCCAAATCCCCAGACTCATCCTTCGTCACCGTGTAGCACACCGAAGTAGGACTCATTGTGCAAGCAAGGCGAAGGTAGGAGCCCTCCTCACACGTTCCCAAGTGATCAAAATCACTTCCGCTAGTCTAGCACAACTTATATCGGACTCTCAGAATCCAGTTGCAGCAACCATCGCAAATCCGGCGGACGAATCGAATTGCTCAACTGCTGCCGGCCGACAGACAGACGTGATATTTCACTCAGCAACTTGGCCGACCACTAAACACCAACCGGTAACGAGTGCTGGTGTACGAGAAAAGCGGGTGCTGGCAGAATGATCCAAGTTGCATGGGTGATGGGTCACAGGGCTCACAGCTAGAGATGGAGTGATGAGATTGAAGAGTACTACGGCAGGGCGGCCTAGAAAGAGACGAAAAAGTGGAGACCCAAGAGGAGAGTGCAGACAGACTCGAGAGCGAAAGAGGTTGGTGCCTTTACTTCACCTAGCGTCCTATCTGCAGGCGAGTGGGTTTAATGGATCCTCTACGAGATTCTCTTTCTAGGGACAGACGCGGGTTCTGCGGTGGAGTATCCAGAGTTCACGAGGCCTTCGTTTTTCCCCCTTCCCTTGATGAGCTCCTTCATCACTTCCTTGCGCGCAATGGTGGATTATGTCAATATGTTTTACGGAGCTACCGTACTTTCTGCGCTGTGAACGGTGCTGCATATTATAGGTATAAAATATATAGTCTCGCTCATCGGGTTGCCTTCATTACTAAAAGGGACATCCACTTTTTGCCAGTCAAGAGTCGAAAACGGAAGTTCGTTTTCCCTCCTTTACCAAAGTTGGCGAGACAGGGACGGATCCTGTGCTGGGTTCTTTTCAGTATTGTACTGCTATATGTATCGACCCGTCGTATCGTTACGAAAGTAAAATCTGGTACTGTACGAACTGAAGCCGATACCGTAGGTCTGTGCACTGTAGGAGGGCCTAGTGAGGGGCATTGCACGGTGAGTGCAGAACTGATCCCAGAAGCACCGTGATGATGTGCTGCTGCTGCTGTAGCAGTTGAGGGGTAAGGTAATCGAATATGTTCCCTTCCGTCGGCTCATGAGTGAGGAGGGGTCCGTCTCCGTCGCGCGGAGGCTTAGAAACAAGTTCGATGACAAGCCTCTCCGACAGACAAGGCCATGTGGATTGTGAATGTGCCCTCCATGTGTAGAAAATAAGTTAGGTCCGACATGGGGCGGCCTTCGCCTTCATCCTGGTTCCCTCTTCCCAGCCTGGCGAGGGACTTCACTGTCTGCTCACTTTTTGACAACGCATCCCCTCGTATGGCCCTTTTGAGTTGGCATTTGGGGTCGCTCCTTGGCTGCTTGGGATTCCCCGGCGATGGTGGAAGAAGAGATCTCTCCCTTCAGCCCCCTAACTAAAGTTAGTATGTGCTCTGTGCAATTGCCAGAGCCAAAAAAACAAACAGTAAAAGTAATTTCTTAATTTCTTAATTCATAAAAAAAAATTCGAAATGCAAATATCTTTCACACCACTGAGTCCAAACACCACAAAACAAAGCCCATGCACCCTTCCTTGCTGACTCGGAGGACTTTCCAACAGTACCAAGAGTGCAATTGGGGGACGCATGGTTCCGAAGACCTCGCTGTAACAAACAAAACAAACAAACTCATTTAAGTTATATAATATAAGGTATAGATTTTTTCCCACTTTACTTACTATATTTCACAACATGATAGATAATAATTAATATTGCACCTAGTGTTTCTATAAAAAAAGATGTTGGGATTTAAGGTAAATTGTTTCTTTCAAAATGAAAATTGTGTGGACAAAAACTTACCTTGTATAACATTTCAATTTTAGCATCAATTGAGAGAACCTTTTATCCTTCTCTAATTAAATATTTGGCAAGAGATGCTGACGCCAACCTTTGGGTATAGTAAACAATTTTAAATTGTACAAATACTATGCTTTGACTTCTGTCCAATTACATCTTGTTTATTTCACAATGATTCTCTTGTAGTTTTTTGTTTTTTTAGTTAACCCCTAAAACCCCGAGGCCTTTTCTCCATCAAAACACACTCAAAACTGCCACTTCTAATTTTGTATTGTTGATTTTGATTTTCTAAGTTTATATTTTGAATACTTCAGTTGAGAATCTAGGAAAAAAAATTCAAGAAAAAAATACTAAAATTTTACTCATTAAAAAATTGTTAAGTAGAAGTAGGTTCAAGATTGAAGGAATAACTAAATCGTTAATAGCTATAAGACAAAATTGAAATACCATAATCCCAACGGTGCGATTGTTCTAGAAAGCAAATTCAACCTTGTCTAAAAAAAAATTCTGAAAATTGTAAAAATTGCATTAAAAAATGAATCCTAAAAGTTATTTTTTCAAGAAGATGCTTAGATTGTCCGAAAAACTAAGATTGTCCATAACTTTTTCATTATTAGTCCAAATAGAATGAATCAAAGCTTCAAATGTAGACAAAAGACATAGATTTTGAAAAAAATATTTAAGAAATTTATTTTGACTTTCTGTGATTTTTTTGTGCTGCTTGCCAAACTCTATTTTTGGCGTAATTTTTTCTCTCGGGCACCAATTGAAATAAAAATTATATATCCACAAAGTTCTCGCAAAACCGCACAACCTTAAAAAATACCAAAAAAATTCTCTACAAATTGAGGTTACAGGAACCTACCCGGACCCAAATTGTCACCCGAGGGGACAAACGGGGTTTTAGGGGTTAAATAGGTTTTATAGCAAAAGATTTTTTTTAGATTTGATAGCCAACAAAAAAAAGATGAACAAGTGCATATGTCCAAAAAGGGTTCTTTTGGTCATTCAGGGATTAACCCCTAAACCATCAAATTGTATTTTTTTAGCAATATAGCAATTTTAAGCAACTCACTATAAATGAATTTTTTTTTTTATTACTTGAAATTTTCACACAATATGCGGTTGAGGACTTTAGTTTTTTCTTTTAAGGTCCAAAAAACTTCATAACTTTTGACTACATGGTTAAAAAGCTATTTCTATAATATGTAGTTTGTTTTTCTAAATAGGATAGGCAAGGCAAAACAAAATCACTTTAAAAATAATAAATAATAAATAAATCGGTTTTCTATATTTATATATACGTGGAAAGATTTGAATCATTCCATTTTGATTAAAAAGATGAAATTCATGAAGAGTTTTGGCTTGCAAGCAATTATAGATTTTATACTCTAAAATAAACTTTGGAGTCCTTTATTTAAATCAAATTTCAATATTTTTGAAAAAAGTGAAATCAAAGGATGTAGAATGTTTATTACAACATTGCAACAATTGGAAATGGCATTTTTCAATTCCATAACTAAATTTTTAACAGTTTAGTATTTTGAACCATTCTCTACTTCTTTCTACTTACTATTTTTTTCCTATATGTCGTACAATTCCAAATGATCTAAAAAATTTCGAGCATTTAGCCAAGTTGCCTTAAAGAATGAATCCAAAGAAGCACCACCGTTTGGGACATTTTTTCATACAAATGTGACCTTGTGAAGTGCAGCTGCCCGATTTTTTGCAGGACCAATAAAAAGGATCTTTGTCACTTCAAATGCTAATATCTTGTAATCTACACAATGAAAATTTCTGAATTTTTTTTCACATCTTCTCAAACCAGAATACTACAAGATGCTACAATCACATGTGTCCAAAAAAAAAATTCTAAAATTTGGTACTTGTACTAGAAATGGAAGTTGTCGAGCGTTTTTGGTGAAAAATTATTCAAGGAACTTTAGGGATTAATATGACAAGAAAAATGAAGTGAAAATTGTTTTAATATTCAAATGTTGCATTTGCAATCATATGATATTTCAAATTCAATTGTCATATACTAGAGTTTTCAAAAATAAAATCATCTCAATGGTTCACCATCATAGGTTCACCCCCAAAAATGTTGTATTAAATGTACTATTTTTGTATTATAGTTTATAGTGGCAAGCTTGATTTCACTACATGTCTCATGTTTGAATGGTACAAATCGGCAATGTGTATCTTCATTAGAGGCCATTGTGCAATTCTAAGAATTTATTACAAGGTCTCAAACAGTCTATAACATCATTATACAACTCCATATAGCTATTGAACAGAAAAATTAAATAATTAATAGTTCTTGAATAGAATTGAAATATGTCAATTCCAATAGAGAGATTGTTCTAACAAGCAAACTAAATCGACTCTACAAAGCTTCTTCTTTTTTAAATTGTAAAATTGAGTTCATCAACAAATAGAATATGTTGTGTTTTAGGTAGATCAAATTTGGTTGACTATAAAAGAAGATGCTCCATAACTTCTACATCACTTATTCAAATGGAAAGAATAAAACTATAAAAGCTATCTTTATAGATCAAAACATATACTATAAGAAACAAATTTTTAAATTTTTGATTTCAACATTTAGAGGGGAGGAATAGTTGCCCACAGTTGTGCATTTTGAGGTTGAAGTTGCCAAACTTTTGATTATGCAACATCAATTGGAATAAAAACTACATTACCACAAACTAGTTTAATTACATGTCTTCAAAAATAATTCTAAAAATCACACCAAGAATTGAGATCTTAGAAACCTTGTACCCATACTTGTATTTGTTTTGAAGGAGAAATGATTCTTTGTGGGTTAAATCAAGGATCATAGACATGCTTCCGATAATTGTATTTAGCTTGTGGTCCTTGCATTGGCTAGGGTAAACCACCACCACCCCTCCCTCATTCACTAAAGTCATTCTAGGGGTGCATGTAAAAAAAGGACTCCCTCTTTTGTGCTTGATTAATTTTTCTTCTATACTTTTCCTAGCTAATTTGGGGTCTCTGATTGCAAATATGAATTCAAAATATTCAAATTTTCCCATAGGTGACAAATAAAAAATTAGTGAGGATGTTGGTTCTCCCTAGCCCTTGCATTTGATGAGTCTATACTAGTATAGTATAGAGGATTTTAGAGTGGTATGTATTTTTTTGACCCTATATAAAGATATTTTAATTTTCAAAGTGTAGACTATTGATTTACTCAAAATTGATTCCAAACTCTCACACTCAAAAGGAGAACATTTAATGCAAGAGTTTGTAGGGGGGAATTTTGCAAACTTAATTTCAATTATGTTTAATTGTCTTAATAGTGAAACCATCTTATGCAAAAGAACTTATTTTAGATACTCAAAACACTTGTAGATCTAATGTTTTTTAAAGGAATAATTGACATTTGGTTTATTAGTGATGAAGAAAAAATGAGCAAATGTTTTCAAATTTTTAAAACAAAATGGGTACATTCACTTCCTACATGGGAATTTTAAAAATCCTACTAAATGGCTGGATTAGAATTTATGTTGCCCAATAGATTGCATGCAGTTTGGACAATTTGAGAAACTTGGGTTGAAAGCTCTTCATTCACAAGGACCAAAATGATTCTTCTCCTTCTCCACAAGAAATCTCCAATGCACGTTCAACACAAGCTCAAGAGGCTCAAAAAAAGTATGTCGTTTTCAACACTCTTTTCAACATTGAAGTTTCACAGAAGTAAAAAAAATAGTGTCAAAAACAACATCCTTTTTTGATAGTGAACTCATACAATCTTAAATCACCAAACCTTGCAATGTGGTATTGACTTCTATATGGTAGAGAGTAAGGCAAGAGGTCCTTAAAATAACCAAACTCTTCAAATTGACCATATAAAAGAATCCAGTATGGTTAATGCAAAAGTGGAGAATTGACATGCATAAGTTCAATATTTGTCTCCACATGGTGTCTAGATAGAATGGAAAGCTGCATGTAAAAATATGTAGCCCTAAGATGGGTAATAAGTGAATGAGCAATGTAACTCACAAGAAAAATTATAAATAAATGAGAAGTCATAAATGTTGTGTAATGAGTGAAAAAATCAGATGCTTGCCACTTTTATATTACCCATTCATGTGGCCCATTTTCAATTAGTGAAGGATACATTTTGAACCCATGTTGCATGCCATTTAAATATAAGACCACTTTAGGGTTACACCATGGCCCGGTGACAAAATTATGTCATGTGATTATAACATTACCTATGAACTAAAATAGTGGCCTACTAGCTTTCATTTTCAAAAATTATAACTAAATGTCCAACATTCCAAAAATTATGCAATTTCTTGCATTCACTACAGATTTCACTCTCCTTTCATTGATAATTCATAATTCACTAAAAATTCATCCATTGCACCAACTAATCCCAATTTTGATTCACCTGATAATATGTAGCTTCTTGGACATCTTGAACTTTAAAGCAACACCACTATGGAGCGGCCAAATCCCCACGATAGAATCCTATGACAGGCTCTCATGAGCCTACGCAAACAACGATCATTATCCAACACATTGTGGATCAAGAAACAACAAACCCTTTGCCTAATCTATGTACAATTTCTTGCATTCACTAAGGATTTCTTTTTCCTTTCACTAATAGTTCACTGAAAGTTCATTAACTACACCAATTGACCCCAATTTCAATTCACTTGGTAGCGGGTTGCTTCTTGGACCTCTTACCTTAGAACATTGTCACCATGAAGTGGCCAAATCCCCACGGAAAAACCCACTTGGCGGACTCCCGTGAGTTAGCACAAACGGTAATCAATATTTAATACATTGTGGGCTACAAAACATCAAGCCTCTTGCCATGGGGATTGGTCATATTTTGGTAATGCACTTATTACAAGCACAAGTTCTATTGTGGCTACTAGCTACAAGCTTCCCCTCGCACTGGAAGCTAAGGTGCAAGAGAAGAAATTTTGCATGCCCGGCTACAAAAATCTAGATCCAAACTCCATGGTGGGCATTGCGCATCCCTTGGCCTGATATACAAGGTAGGTGTGTGTGATGCTCTTACAAATTGGCTAATTGTTGTTACCTTCAAAAACATTTGTGTAAGTAGCTAGCCTCTTGCATGCACTTTGATTTCTAATCCATAGTTGAACTCTATCACATGATTATGTATAGAGCAATTACCAAGATGGAGGGAATTCTGAAAATAAATAGGCTGATGAAGAGGGCAAACTGAGCCCGACAAGGAATGTCTATTTAGTTTCAGAATCCAGATAATGAGGAAATTGCCCAACATAAATACATGTCTAGAAATGAATGAATTATATTATCCATGGATGAAAGATTTGTAGTCACTAATTACACAGATTTCACATAGCAGAAAGAGATTACAGAAAATAATCCTCCTTCAAAATGAATAGGACATTTCTAAACTGGGATTTACTAAGGTAACTCTACCTATAATAGGCCAACTTTGGAGCAAGCCTAATGCAGGCCCAAAACTTCATGAATAGTACATGTGTCTTGTGAAATGTATTGCTCATGAAGTTTTTGGCATGTATTAGGCTGGTCCAAAATTCTGCCTATCATAGGCAGAGTTACCTTAAGGTAACAGGTCCAGAAATCACCCAAGTAAGAGCTGAAATTAAACTTTAGGAAGGCAAAGCTTCTTGATATAATTTTTAGTAAATTTTCCTAGAAAGAAAAGTGGAACTGGCATCTAACCCAAGTCATTTCATATTTTTTGGAGCTTTGTGGAATTAGTTATAAAATTTTGAAGTTGAAATGGCATAGGGCTCTAAAATCGCCCACCCCCTAAAATGTACACTATATGCAATTATATACATTGCTGAAGGCTAAAAAAAAACATGTACAGAATGTGTACATTTGAGGATGTGGACGATTTTAGAGCCTGTGCAATTTCAGAGCCTGTTACCTTATACAATTAGGTGCTCTAATGATTTGATGATTCCTTGATCGTTGAAAACTTGAATTATTACGAGGTATTTGATGCTAACTTGCAAACGTACTGTACATCATGTGTTGGTCCTTCACCAGTGGCCACATGATGTTCCTCAATATGGTGATGATCGAATACCGAGAATTCAAAATTATACTCCTCTCGGATACAATGGAATTATTCTTCATTTTGAGTTCAAAATGGTTTTTTTTTTAAATAATTAAAAAAACAATGTTGCATGGCATAGGGATTGAGGCAAAGAGATACAGCAATACTGGTCCGGTATGCAATTTGTGTACTCGATTGTGTGTTAGAGAGGTTTTGATCAATTTTTTTTGCCCCTGGCTGGTGCCAGAAATAACTTACACGTGAAACAGATTCCAACCTCTTTTGATGAAAACATTGCGTAGTTGGTCAGCCATTGAATCCTTTACCCACAAAAAAAAAGTGTCCAAAATTGTCACTTTCTCGTACATCAAGCATAATTGAAATACAAAAATGTTTTTTAAACTTTTTAACTATACAAACTTGTACTAGATTACCATAGAAACTTGCGGAACCACAACATAAATTGTGAGGTTTTAACATATGAAGTTAGAAAAAATAAAAATTGGGGGCCTTGTCCATTACGTCAAACATTGTTTGACTCAATTTTTTGAAGAAGAAGGTACTATCCAACTTTGGGACCTCAAACCATTGGGTAGGTAGTTATGTTAGTTAGGTGCATGCTAGTTTTCAAAGGTAGTGGAGGTATCTAACATATACAAAATCATCTTGCACTTAGAGGATGTCCTCCCCCAAAAGCACTACATGAGCAAGATTTTAGGTGTTTTTTTGGAGAACTCATCTTTTAGGAGAATCTAAATCACAATATTCAACACAAAGATTTCATTCTCTACATCAAGTACTAAAGAAAAGAAAAAGAGAAAAAATCTCATTAATTTATAATAGAATTTGACCTAATAGTTCTAATTTTTTTTTCTAAAATTTCCATTTATAGTAAATTTAGTAAGAATTAGGATTTTATCACTTTCAAATGCACATTATTTTCCTATACTTGTGTGAAAATGTGCGGGAAAAATTTCAACCCCTTCAGCTTCATAGATTGTAAGATATAAGCGTTCAAATTTATTTTAAAGCTTGATTGCTTGACTACTTGTTGATTCTCTATTAGCATGTTGTCTAAGCTGCCTCTAAACTTTTGAGTCCCATAGCTTTTGATCTAAACTTTCAACTGGTAAAATAATTACATTCTTACAAAGCTTATACAAAACTACATCTTTGGTTAAAATTTTACTTTCATCTATTTAAAAATGACTTCATATGAACCTACCAAAACTTCCAAAAGCTTCATGAGAGCTCATTGTCCTTATGGGGTCAAGCGCCACCTATTAGCCTAGCAAGCAGAAAGAAGAATAAAAAAATTCCTTGAAATACATCATAGGTTCTGCTCCTTGCTTAAGAATTGTATGGTCAAGGCATGTAGAATTGATCAATGAACAGGGCTTTGACTTTGCAGCCTAAATGCAATGCTTGACAAGCCTTATTTACTGTAGAAACCACTTCAATCATTTAGCCCCTAACCTACTAGATCTACTTCAATCACTTAATCTCTAAAATATTGCAATGTTTTGAAGCCCAAAGCAAGAGTAAAATATTCATCTATGTTTATTCACTAATGGATCCAACTATAGGATAATTTAATTATTTTTATTTTATTCAAGTACATCCTCTTCTAATTTTAGAGTAAAATTTCCAATCCATTGCAAACTTAATGTGCTCAAACTTCAAAAAGTAGGCTTTTCTAGCCCTTCTTGAAGGTAAGGTTTTGTCTTTCAAAAACTTTAGGAAAAAACATGCATGTCAAGAACTTGTGTGATTTAGCCAATATGTTGTAAAATGGGTTGAAAGTATATGTAAGAAAATTTAACCAATTTTTTTTCCACATACATCTTTAAGTAAAATTATAAAGTAGGAGGTAATATTGGAAGAAAAAACAAAATTGCTAATAATTTTTACAAGAAACTGAGAATTATTAATTTCAATGGTGGAAATGTTAAACAATAGGTATCATTTATTTTTGGTTTAATTTGAAAATATTAAAAATTGAGTTCAAAATATAATTATATACTTTTTGTCTACCTTCATTTTCCGAACAATAAAACTTTGTATAACTTTACTCATTATTTGGATTTGAATGATTTAAATGTTTTTAAACTTTATCAATATATGCTATTAAATAGAAAATATTTTTAGCAGTCCATTTAGACATTGAAATTCAAAAATAACTTATAATTTTTCCAATATTTATCAAAATGAGGTGAAACAAAGTATGATTATAATTTATTCTAAAAATTTAACGGAAACCTTCCAAATTATAAAGTCAATAGAGCCTACATGATTTTTCAAAAAGACCTAAATCTATCCCAAGTTCCTTAGTCCTTTAGTAGTTATAGTTAAGTACTCTAGTCTCCCAAAGCACCATATTTAAGGTTTATGTTTTAAATTCATGGCAAAAGAATTGTCATGAAAATTACCATTATTCAATTTACAATGGAATTTCAACTAAATAATAATAATTTTGGATTTAAATTATATCAAAATATATTAATTAGGCCATGGTATATACAATTATATGAATATCATCAAAGGTTAATATTTTAAAACTTTTGTTTAAAATCCATCACTAAATTATTCTTCCAAGTTGCACTATATAATTTATCTTCACATTTTGAAAATTTGAGCAATAGGGTCTCGATTTGCATTTGTACTTGCACTATATATATTTTGTCATATATATTTCAAACAATGTGTTCACAAGAAGAGAGACAAGCACTTGGGGACTCTCCTTCATTCAAATTTTCTAACCATCATTCTAGATCCTATGTTAGATAGTTGTATTAAATAGTGAAAATAGATTATTCCACACTAATTTTTTGACTATATAAATATTTACTATTACTATATAAGAATGCATTACTTTTGAATTAGGTCTAGTTGTAATCGGGACTCACAAACCTCCACGTGTACAAATAAAAATATCTTTAGAATCATCTGTGGACTTTGATGGCTTGTAAAGTACTCCTTCTGTCCAAAAATAGCGTATCCATCCTCAATGGTGATTGCATTGAGAATGAATACACTATTTTCAAACGGAAATAGAAACTTTCTTGGAGTAAGGCAACCAAATCATTAAGACAATCTAAGTTTACTATTAGTGTTATAAGTCAAAGAAAAGACTAAAGGTTTTACTATTGGTCAATCTATGCTTCCATTTTCTGCCCTAATTTAAGGGTGAGAAGATCTTCCTTGGAGAAAACTCTCTTATTGTTCAAATTAATGCCTCCGCGGGTTTTTCCTTTTGTTCTATGTATTGTTTCCCTTGCAATGGAAATTGTCCATGTGTTTCAAAAAATTACTATTATTATTATTATTATTATTATTATTAATGCCCCTCCACTTTTTTCCAATTAGTTGTTGGGCCAACTACGAAGCGATTCCAGGATGTAAGGCTCAAATCTCAAAGTTAAGATGTCTTGCTTACGGAAACCCCAAATGTCACTCGCTCACACCAGCCTATGCGGAAGTGAAGTGGCCATGCAAAGTGTGCCCTGAGTGGGGGTCCGTGAGATGATCAAGTTGCATCAATCTCAAGGTTTGCGTATACAAATACAAGTCTTGTTTGTGGCCCCGTGGCCCCAGACCCCCGGATAGTGGCAGGCTTTCTCTCGGAAAGATGATGTTTTTATTTTACAAAGGGAACATCAAACCCACAGGATGGATTTCAGTCATAAAATTCTACAAGTAAACCTCCATTTGTAGGCAACCAAAAGTCAAATTCCAATCTTCACAACAAACAACACTATTGGGTGTGTTCCCTTGCGCACAATTTAATTGAACTTGTTGTGCGTTACAATTCCCCAAAAATGTGGGTAAAAGTACCCCCCAATCTCATCAATCATATGGTGGATTTGTATTTCACTGTTGACATGAGCCTTGGGCCCAATTGATTTTTTGCAAGTTCGGGCCCTTGCCCACACGCGCTCCCAAGAAGCACGGGGATCACTGGGGGGATTGAATTATTCCAATTATTTACCAACAAAATCTGATCAAGGGCCATGTCTCCTGGAGGTCTCCCAAGCCCCCATGTTTTGAGGTCGGCCATGTTTGCGACCTACAGTCAGAACCAACCTATTACCACCAAAATATTACAATTCTGCCTTCATGTACATGTGGTGTACATTTTTTGTTCTGAAATGTATGTTGTTGGTATATAAAGACGGAATTTGCGATTGAGGTGGTCATAGGTTGGTCCACCATAGGCACATTAAAATTGGTAAATAGTGTTGGCTACACTAATAGTCAACAATAACACTAATTGTGATTTGCAAGGTCAGTGTTAGAATACTATTTATCCATTCTAACACTATTTTAGCTCTATAGTAAAAAATTTGACAGCGAGAGGTGAAAATTAGAGTTTCCCATGGAAGGGCCAAAGTTTGACAGCGGGAATTAAGTGCCCCTATATTATTTACACATAAGTTGGAAAAATAGTGTTGGGGGTAAAAAAGAAGAGAACAACACTAATTATCATCCAACACTATTTACCAATTTTATTGTAGTGAACTTTGAAGAAGAAATTAGTGTGGTGAGAAGCGATGAGAGATTATTTGCTAGGAATAGGAATTTGTCTCTTCTTTGTGCAAGGTGGAGGATTTCACCTCCATGTGGCACGGTTCTACGACTCCTCCAAGTGGCACTCGCTCTTTGCTTTCAAAAGGAAAGGCCACACCGAAGTAAGAACACCCAAGCAGGCAAGCACATGCACCGATGCTAGCGTGTGAGCTTAGAAATGCGAGCCTACGAGCCTTAAGCCTTGGTGTAAGTAGGTACCCTACAACAATTGAAGGTTTATACAAAGTCAAACTACACCTTCTATGGTTGTAGGGTACCTACTCACACCTTCAACGGTTCATACGAAGTCAAATTTGAACAAATATTTATGTTCAAATTTGACTTCATATGAACCTACCCAAATATTCAATTGTTTGTTCAACATATAATTAGGGGATTAAGAATGATTGCAAATAATATTGGCTATCCATATTTTATGTACCATACTCGTTGAAATTTTGTCTAACTAATTTTTCAATGACGCCAACATTGGGACCAAGGTTATACTTCTTTGAGCACAAGAATCAAGAAGTTTTTGAACAAAACAAAATAGGAAATCAAATTCTTTTTTTTGGTGACCAATGGATGCACAAGTCAAGGAAATATTGAATTTGTATGAGAAAGACCCAATTCAACGAGACACGTTCATTTGGACCTGACAACTGAGAAGCGACTGACATTCTTTTGCAACTGAACAAACAAATTTTCTCTCTTCTCGGTGCCTCAAGAACCAAGCTACCGGCTGTTGACTGGTGGCCCTGTACAGTACATACCAGCCCCGGTACACAGAAGTGTTGTACTGATATTCCGATCTATAGCATACCGCCTTAAGTTAGGTCACGTTCTTGGTACCATCGGAAAGCCCTTAGCGAAGAAGGGTGTACGGACTTTGTTTTGTAGCATTTTGACTCATGGAAAAAAAGATATTGGAATTTGAAGTTTTTACGGATTAGAAAATTAATTAGAAAATTATTTTTATTTTTATTTAATAAGGAGATTAAGGAGGGCTTAGCCATCAATTTTGACATTCCAATGATTGTGGCAGTGACAGCGGCACACTAGTATTTACTAAGGTAGGATGGTCTATTGTTGTCCCATCTATCATTACATATATTTAGGCTTGCCATATATATTCTCAAACTTTTTTGGCAAACTAACAACAAATTTTTAAATTTTTAAAAATAAAAAATAAAAAATAAAAAAATAATTGGATCAACTCATTCTTGAGAGAAACACACATATTTGTAGGTGGTCAAAGCAAAACCATATTAACCTCTAAAGATCAAAGACTATGTTTTAATAAATAAATAAAAAAAACTCCAAAACTCTCATTTCTAGTACAAGTACCAAATTTTTGAAAAAAAACACATTTTTGGACACATGTAACCGTATGATCTTGTAGTATGCTGGTTTGACAAGAGGTCGAAAAAATTCAGAAATTTGCACAATGTGGATTGCAAGATATTACTGTTTGAATTTGACAAAAATCCTTTTTGGGCCCTGCAAAAAAATTGGGCAGTTGCACTACATAAGGTCACATTTGTATGAAAAAATGTCCAAAATGGTAGTTACTCTATGGATTCATTCTTCAAAGCAAGTTGGCTACATGCTTGAAAATTTTCAGATCATTTGGAATTGTACAACATATAGGAAAAAAATAGTAAGTAGAAAGACGTATAAAATGATTAAAAATACTAAATTTTCAAGAATTTAGTTGTGGAATTGAAAAATGCCAATCCCAATGGTTTTAATGTTGTAATAAACAATCTAAACCCTATTTTTATTTTTATTTTTATTTTGTCAATTCCATTGGAAATTGAGTTAAATAAAGGACTTCAAAGTTTATTTTAGAGTAGGAATTCCATAAACTCAAACTCCTCATAACTTTCATCTCATTAATCAAAAAGGAATGCTTCAAAGCTTTCCACATATATAGAAATATAGAAAATCAGTTTCAAAATTTTATTTCTTATGAAGTGATTTTTAAAGATTTTTTTAGCTACTTGCCAAGCAAGATTACATATCATACATATCATACAATAACTTTTCAACCATGTAGTCAAAAATTATGAAAATTGTTGGGCCTTAAAGGTACTCCTTGGGCACATGTTGTGTGAAAGTTTCAAAGAAAAAAATTCCATTTGTATTGAGCTAACCAAAATCGCTATGTTGCCAAAAATGGTGTTTGGTCCTTTAGGGGTTAACCCCTCACCGCCGAAGCTCTAACCATATAAAAAAAAAACCTTGCTTTTCAAGTGTTATAAATCTAAATGTGAGTAGTGTATAAAAATCTCAACCATACAATATTATAGTGTGCATGTTGTAGATGGTGTAAGTAAAATTTGGGGTCATTTGACCGTATAGATTGAAAGATTATAATGTTTTAGTGTTGAAAAAAGATGCTGAAATTTTCCTAAAAACACATTTTGAGGTGGAATTTGATTTCTAAACCTACTCAAATGAAAAAATTTTAAACTACAAGGTAATTCTAAACCAAAAGACAAACACTTTGGTGGAAAAAAAACACATTTAATTGACTCATTGCATTTGCAAAGTTGTTTTGAAATGTCAAAAAACAGTGAAAAAAGTAGCAAAAAAACACATCTACAGCTGAACCTATCTCTGCTAAAATGATTCTCAGTCAATCATATCTTCTTGGATTGATATGAAATTTTTACCACAAGAACTAGACTAGTATGTGAAACTTTTCCAACAAAAATTATTGAAAAAAACTCCTGTATGAAGAAGTTATAAGCCACCAAAGTTCACTGTAATGCAAAAATGTCTAGATTTTGAACTTCAAATTGCTCCCAAGCATTCAAAAAAACTTGGGTTGACATGAAATTTTAACCACAATAACTAGACTTAAAGGGGAACATAACACAACAAATTTGATTGAAAACGAACATTGGATGAAGGAGATACAAGCCCCCAAAGTTGCAGCCTTCAAATGCAGTTTGGTGAATTCAAATTGAACCTATGAACTTTCAAGAAATCAATAAAGCTTGCATTGATCTGAAAATTCTTCCACATAAACTAGAAGAGAGAGAGCGCAACTTTACCAACAAGTTTTATTGAGTTTGGACATCGGATGCAAAAGTTACAGCACTTTGAATTTTCTGTGAGGACACTTTTCGTCCCCTCCGGCGATGAGGGGTTAATAGCTTTTGATTGTTGTTCACGAGGGAAACTATTGTTGTCCATTTAAATGCTAATGTGTCTTTCCTACCTTCCTACAAGATTGCTATGGAAATCCGAAAGCACCCCTCAAGATCATGGAATATTGAGTGAATCCTTTGTGCTTTGAAATCAAGTGGATGTAGATAGAGACGCAATTCGGAAGAAGGGCTCGTAATAAGTCTACCTACCTTATGTAGATCCTACAAAATCACAACCATTCTCATATCATAGAACATAACTTCCAATCTCCATGACAAGAATATACTTGACTTAGTGGGATACCTCAATTGAGGTGTTGTTGAGGACACAAAAATGATTGTCACTTGCAAAATTAGTGTCTTTACAAATTATGATTTCTTTGAAAATTTATGTTATAGAGTAATATCTCAACTTGTACTAATTTTAAATAGTGTGACTTTACTAAATTAGTGTTGCATATGCACTATCACAATAGAATATTGTACCTTGAGAATTACACATTCACTTTTAACCCCTAAAGGACCAGCCTTGCGTTTTTGGCAACATAATTTTTTGGAGCAAATACATGTGAGCGGAGATTTGACTTATTTAACTAATTTTTTTTACAAGGTGTAGACAAAGAATATCTTCTATGAGTGTTACATTTCATTTCATTTGAGTATATATGTGAAAAGTTATGATGCAAAATTTTGTTTGTTTTCCAACATGAGCAACCCGGGCAGATAAGAAAAAATCACTTTTTTCATAAATAAAATTTTGAAACTAATTTTTTAGATTTATATATACGAGGAAAGATTTGAAACATTCTATTTTGACATCCTTTATTTTACTCAATTTTTAGCATTGTTTGAAAAAATAAAATTCTAGGATGTAGGTTGTTTATTACAACATTTCAACCATTGGGATTGGCATTTTTCAATTCTAAAACTAAACTCTTAACAATTTAGTATTTGAATCATTATCTTCTTCTATTTGCTTACTATTTTTTTCCTATACGTTTTACAATTTTAAATGATCTAAAATTTTTCATGTATGTAACCAACTTGCTTTGAAAAATGAATCGTACATACAAATGCGACCTTGTGTAGTGCAGCTATCTATTTTTTCAAAGGGCCCCAAAAAGGATTTTTGTCACTTCAAATGTTAATATCTTGCAATCTATACAATAGAAATTTGCACACCTTGTAAGGTGGCTATTCTCAAATGCACCATTGACCCAAAACCACCATCATCACTTTGTGTACATGTCGAAAACTAATATGTATGTGTGTAGAAGAAACGATTTTAGATTCTTCCTAACTTTGGCATGTGGTATCCAAATGCCGCATTCTTTGGTGCATTGGAACCTCCGTTCACTTGCCAACCAACTAGAAAATATGGAAATTAGACCAATCTAATGATAATAGCAAGGCATAGTGGCCCAAAATGGTGGCTTGGGGGTATCCACCTTAAATACTACTTGAATATGTGTTCAAGCTCGTAATAATAAGTACACAACATTGGTACGTATCATACCCAAGAAATTGTCCATTCATTTCTCGGGTGAGTTCTTGTCTACAATTAGGTTGTAATTCCCGAGAAAGCAATTTTGCCCGTATAATCAAGTAATACAAAAAAATTTCATCCAATTCTTGACATTCACCCTTAGCTTGGGGACAATAAGAAGGTCAATTCTGCCATGCCCGGTGGACAACAACCATCGAAGATTGACCTCCTTATTGTCCCGTGTTTCTCCCTTGAAAAAAAAACATTTGAATTTATATTTTCCACCCATGATCAAATTTACAAATTATGAATTTATATTTTCAATTAAAGTCCCGAAATTAGTCTAGAAAGGTGACAAAAATACAAAAATTATGAGGCATAAAATAGAGGGCAATTTTTTACATATGGGGGGCAATGAAGGGAGGGGGGGGGCGGGGAGGGGCAATCCCGGTGTCCACCGTCTCCCTCGTTTGAAAATTGTACTAATCCCGTACGAATGGTAAACTTCAGCTCCACTCCACTGAAAAAACTAATAACAAGCTTACGGCAGTCCAGTCCCAACTAAGTTACTGTAGTCCCCATACTATTAAAACACGATACTAATTAAAAACACGACCGATTGTGGATAATGAACCCGGTGCCTTGTGGCTGGGCCAGACTGTCGATTCTGCGGGCCGGGGTGAACTGACCCCCTCGCTCGTACCCCTGGGAAAACCCCGAAATTTTTTATTTTCCATGCATGAATTTTTTTGCAAATTCTGAATTCATATTTGCAATCAGAGGCCCCAAATTAGCTAGGGGGGTTCCAGAAAATAGATTTTACACGGCACAAAATAGGGGGCTTTTTTTTATGTGCACCCCTGGATGGACTTTGGCAGTACGAGCGAGGGGGTCAGTTCACCCCGGCCATTCTGCGGGACGGAGGGAACACTAATTCACCACTAGTTTACTATTAGTCTGTCTGATCTGATGGACTGAGAAGCCGAGGGCCTGCCTAGCCTAGTCTACAGGGGCTACGTAGCCTAGCCTAGCCTAGCCTACTGTTGGGCCATGCCCATAGGCCCTCCAATAGTAGCTGGGCGGCACACTTTGTCGCCTTGTCTGGGGCGCCTTGCCGTTATTAGCCGACTCCACCACCCAGACCGGTACAATTGCCCATCAATTGCCACTGGCTGGCTGGGAATACCGAAAAGGAGGCTTTGGACCATATGCGGCTCCGACTTTCACCCATGAGTGGAAAAATAAATTTCCAAACACTGTAGGGGGGGCTATTTTATTTTATTTTATTAAAAAGCAAATAAAAAAATAATGTTAAGGTATGTAATTATGTATATAAATATAAGAGTAACAAAAAAACAAACATCATTCATCTTTTTTTTTAAAAGTAAATGGCTGACACAAATGAAACAGGCGGGATTCAGCTCCTTTCGTACCCAACACACACAGGCAAGAATGCAGAAATCATGGCTCCCTCTGGCCCAAAGAAAATGACGAAAAAGTATCCTACTCTACTCTTGTGCTGTTCTACATTACTTTTGTACTCCGTATACTATACTGTATATGTTCTGCATTTTTTTTTCCCCCAGAGTAAATACCATGCGCCACACTAATTTTGAGGAGATTATTGCACTAAGGTAGGGGACTCTAAAAGCAACCTTGCTCTGAAAAGCAACCACTAACAGAGAGGTACATTTTGCTTTCTTCGATGCACCAAATGGTCTATATTTTGAGGGAGGTGGTCGCTTTTGGTGACCACCACATTTTTAACCTCAGAAATTCATGATTAATTTTACAAAGGTTCAGAAAATATGAAATGCCTTTGAGAGTTAGATGCCAATTTCGTTTTTTCTTCCTATGAACATTTTACTAAAAATCGTTTCAAGGAGTTTAGCTGCCTCCAAATGCATCCAGCTCTTAGAAGATTGCTTTAAGACCAGAATACCCCATTGTACACCAATTTATCTTAGTTTTGCGCATTGGAATTACACCTAAAATTTCACAAATAAACAATTCAACATGGTTTCCATTGTTATATTGAAAATTTTATAGAGGGGTCTTGTTGGTAGGTAAAAGGAGATTCACAAGATTCTCTTAGAATGCATATTTTGGACATCTTAAGAATAAACTACAAATTTTTAGAGTGCTGAAAGTAGGTGTTTCTAAAAGTGATTGTGGACTCTCATGAATAATGGGAGTACATTCAAGGCAAGAATTTGGATGGGTTGGTTTTAGAAAGTAGTTGAAATTAGGTATAGTTACCTTAGAGTGTGTGTCGCAAATGTACTAGATTTGCATTGTTTCAAATTAGTGCATGCTGAAAATTATTCAAAGAGAGACTCACTTCATTTACCAACATGTCCAATTTCACCACACTAAGATGTGGTAAACTCCATTGATTATCACAATCATGGTTTCCACAAATCTTGCCTTTGAATTGAATGGGCATTTGAACCATCAATAGACAAAGAGAGTGAACCAATAGCTTCCAAGATTCATCTAATAACCAAGGATTTCCATCAAGCGAGGGGTCATCATGTGAGGGGGTTAGTAGGAAGTAGGCATTGGACAAGCTTCAACTCCCTCTTCGTAGGATGCATTTTCCATTTTTGTAGGATTCAATGGTTCCATTCACCAAGTGAAAGGTGCTAGCATGTGAGCCTAGGGATCTTGAGCCCATGAATGTAAGAGCCTAGATCCCTACAGTATAGTGTCTATATTATAAGCACCTTCCATGGTTTTAGGATACCTACATTATAGATATCTATGTAGTAGGCACCTTTCATAGTTGTAAGGTACTTATGTTATACGTATGTATGTTACATGCACCTTCAATGGTTGTAGGATACACATTAACATCTAGTCTCAAGGCTTGCAGGCTTGCATTTCTAGGCTCACGCACTAAACTTTGTTGCAAAAACCACTCAAAACTGCCATTTCTATAGCAAAGAGCAAAGAAATTGAAAATATTTTTTTGGCACATCTAACCATAGGATCTTAGACTAGACTAGTATAATAATGTGTGGAAGAAATTTCACAAACTTTGACCAAGTAGATTGCAAGATATTTGCATTTAAAGTGAAGGAAACAAGTTTTCTTGAACCTTGATCAACTATATTTTTTGGCTTTGAATCTTCATAACTTATAATTTTTGCTCTAATGAGTTTGAATTTTTAATTTTATTTGATAAAAAATTGAGTTGAAAATCTATAATTTTTTTCCAAAAAACACACTTAGTTTTCATTCACTAAAAAATTGTTAATTAAAAATAGATTCAAGACTAATTTGGCAGGCAGAAAAAAACTTAAGAAAACAACTAAAGTAAAAAAAAATTAATTTTAATTTTAATTTTGTATAGATTATATTTTTATGTACATGGGAAGATTTGATTTATTCCATTTGAATTTGTTATGTGAAAGTAATGGACAATCTTGTTTTCTGCCTCTAATTGAAATAACTTTTTTTGAAGTCCCATTGTCCTTTTGAGGGACAAAATGGATTTCAAGGTTCCTATGGCCTCAATATTCATTGTGATTTTATGAATTTTTTTGTGAAAATAGAAAAACACATTAGTTTTTTGGGCATATGATTTTTATTTCAATCAATGCCTAAGAGCAAAAGTTATGGCACAAAAGGTCCTTTTTTTCAATGTAGTGGGCAGAAATCTCCTTACACAATTTTCGTAAATTTAAAAAAAAATTAACTTCAATATATTTTTTTAATTCTTATAGATTTTAATTTTATTTATATGGAAAGCTTTTATCATTCCATTTGGATTTGTTATGTGAAAGTTATGGACAATCTTATTTTGGAGGCAATTAGAGCATCTTCTTGCATAAGTAATTTATAGGATTCATTTTTTAATGTAGTTTTCACAAATTTTCAAACAAATGATATTATACAAGTGAAGTACAAGATCCTATGGTTAGATTCTAAGAAATATATTTCTTTTGTTTTTTTAGATGAATGCAACATATATGGCATTTTCTTAGTGGTTTTGACACAAAAAATGACCTTAGGACTTTAGGGTTTAATTTGTGAGGAAAAATGAGAAGGCAAGTTGTTTATACAAGTGAGGTGGTGGTAGATAAGATAGACCATGCAAATATATAAATTAAGATTAATAAGAGCTTAAATGTCCATAGTCCAGTGAAAAGCAAGAATTATATTCAAAGTAAAATTTTTTACTTCATTTAGGCATAGTAGAATAACTTTGAACTAAAAAATGTTAAAAAATCAAGCTAAATTTCATCTCGACTATTTGCTCCAACAACTATTAAAAAAAATCGACATTTGTCATTTTTAATTAATTTAAGGCTAAGCTACCGTACACCTACAATAGTTTAGTGCAAAATCCTATAGTTGGATATGCAAGGAAAAAAAAACATATTTAAATATTTTGCTCACTACATTGGAGAGGGCAGTTTTGAGTGTTTTTTTATAATCAAAAGTGGACTTTGAACTTTAGAGGTTAATGCACTAGAAAGTCACAATGTGTGATTGTTTGATGAAAAATAACAAATTTTTTTTTAGGAATTATTAGAGAATATATGATAATCATGGATAGATGGTAATAGATGGTAATAGTTTAGATTTCAATACATATAACATGGGCATATAGTGGAAATAAATTATGCTTTCCATTTTGAGAAATTATTCAAGCTAATGTGAAATATTTAGAAATGGTATGAATCTACATGAATGTTTGAAGTATGTCAAATAATTGATAAGGTACATTCAATAGTGAGTGCTATGACTTTTAGTTCAAAAATATTGGATCTTGGATGTATTGCAGATGGAAAAACTCTCCAATATGTGCAAAAAATCTGATCCCTGATTCATTAGATTTTACAGCAGCAAAAAATGGATTAGTGGTGCCTTGAAGGAACCAGATTTTTTCCCAAGGGCACCAATTTCATCCTCTCCTTATCAATATTTCATGGTTCATTTTTTCTAGTATTAAAATCTCACCAACCACTTTCCTTCAACTTCAAATATGCAAAAGGCTACAATCTTTTAAAGATATGCGAATTTTGAAACTAAACTCCAAATTTCATTACACTGGATAATAGAGCAATCTTGAACAATAGAATAGAGTGTGGCCACCATAATGAACCCTAAAGCAATATCCACCTTGTCTAAGTACATATCTACCTCTAGCAACTCATGTATTAGCCTTGGATTCAAAATGGTTGTGACTGCAGTTTGTATTGCAACTGAATAGTATATTATATAAATGACAAATGCAATGACGTACAAAAGTTTGAAAGAAAAAGAACCCTAAACATGATCTTCATGGGGGGTTAATCCCTAAACATCCAAGGCCTTTGGAGGTTTTAAAACATAGAAGTGTTATAGATCCAAATGTCATTGAAGTATAGAAACTTTAACTATACAAACTTGTAGTGTACGTATTGTAGATGACGTGAATCCAATTTGGAGTCATTTGGCCATATAGATTGCAAGATTATAATGTTTTAGTATTGAAATAGGATATTGAAATTTTCCTAGCAACACATTTGGAGGTGAAATTCAATTTCTGAACCTATTCAAATGAAAAAAAATTATACTATGAAGTGATTTAAAACCAATATACAAACACATTGATGAAAGAGAATATCATTGAATTGACTCATTAGAGTTAATCATAAAGGAAACCCCAATTTGAAACAAGGTGCCAAAGGAAGGTATAATTAAGAATAGTACAAAAGAAACACGACCCCAAACTCCATCAAACCTCAATTTTGATGCTCTAGGAAGTTTCATCTCGTGTTTTTCTTGAACTTTGACTTGTGGTTCCATATTGCACGTACTTTACAATTAACTCTATAATTGTGTTTGCAAAATATCTTCAAAATGATTTAAAAAAATTTGCAAGAAAATTTGCAAAAAACACATCTAAGGTTGATTGAACCTCCTTTATTAAAATGCTTCTCAGTCATTCATATTAACTTCTTGCATTGATGTAAAATTTTAACCACACAAATTAGACTAGTATGCATGACTTTTTCCAAATTTTTTATTGGAAATAGACATTCTATGAAGAAGAAACAAGATGCCAAAATTCACCATAATCCAAAAATGACTGGATTTTGAACTTTGAATTGCTCCCAGACATTCAAAACAACTTGGATTGACATGAAAATTTTACCACAATAATTAGACTTTAAGGGGAACATAATCCAACAAATTTTTATTGAAAATGAACATAGAAGAAGGAAATACAAGCCCTCAAAGTTTCAGCCCTTTTATGCACCGCTTCTTTGTTTGTCCACAAGCCCAAGAGGTATGGAACTACACTCAGTCGATTATCCACCACATATCAGGATCTCAACCTATTTTGGGGCCCCACATTGGGTTCGATGCCATTCAGTGTATCTTTGGTTCTACTATTCTAGACAGATTCACTAGCTTCTGCACCATCTGGTCTTTACTTAGAGGCTCCTCCTTGTGGCTTATTTGGATCGCTCGCAACAACATTGTTTTCTCAAGGAGCACCTGGCCTCCAAGTCTACTACAAGATAAACTTTGGAATGCCCTCTTGGACTCAGGCAGAGTAGCTCAACTCAAGGCTCAAATTCACTCCCGACAACATCCCCAACAACATGATATCATTTGGTCCAAGTTTGATAGTATTTGGCTCCAATCTCCTGTGTTAGCTTTTCGGAGTGGATCGACCATCGTTTGGAGTAGGAAGGGACCTACCATTTGTTCCTTCATTTAGTTGGTTTTGGTTTTGGTCCGTCCTTTGCTTTTCCTTTTTTTATTCTGTTTTGCTCTTATCTCTTCATTTGCCAGCCTCAACTTGGTTGTTGTTCTTTGTATTTTTTTAATGCAATGGTACTTTCCATTTGTTCCAAAAAAAAAAAAAAAAGTTTCAGCCCTCAAAATGCAGTTTGGTGAACTCAATTTTGACTCTGTGAACTTTGAATGGCTTCCAAAAAATCAATACATCTTTGATTGATCTGAAAATTTTACCACACAAACTAGAAGAAAGAGTGCAGACTTTCCAACAAGTTTTATTAAATTTGGACATTGAATGCAAAGTTATAGCACTTCAAATTGGACTTCTAGATCATGTAAGGACACTTTTGGTCCCTGGGGTGCTTAGGAGTTAACCTCTAAAGGACCAAATACCATTTTTTTTGCAATATAGCGACTTTGGGCAGCTCTCAATGAAGGAAATTTTTCTATTTTTTCTTTGAAAATTTTACACAACATGTACTTGATTAGTACCTTTAAGGCCCAATAATTTTCATAACTCTTGACAACATGATTAAAAAGTTATTGTATGATATATAATTTTCATTACTCGGCGGGCAACTCAATTTTTCTTAAACTACTTTTTAAGAAATAATTTTTTTTATTTCTATATATGTGGAAAGCTTTGAATCATTCCATTTTGATTAATGAGATGAAAGTTATGAGGGCTTCTAGTTTATGAGCAGCTATGGAATCTCTATTCTAAAATAAACTTTAAAGTCC
Source organism: Antitrichia curtipendula (assembly GCA_951230915.1). Classification (NCBI taxonomy): domain Eukaryota; kingdom Viridiplantae; phylum Streptophyta; class Bryopsida; order Hypnales; family Leucodontaceae; genus Antitrichia; species Antitrichia curtipendula. The sequence goes on from OX579640.1 coordinate 11,919,756, forward strand.
TTTGTTGAACTCAGTTTTCAATTGGAATTGAAATAAAATAAAATCATAGGATGTAGAGTGTTTATTACAACATTGCAACCGTTGGAATTGGCATCTGTCAATTCCATAACTAAATTCTTGACAATTTAGTATTTTTAATCATTCTCTATGTCTTTCTACTTACTGATTTTTTCCTATATGTTGTACAATTCCAAATGATCTGAAAATTTTCAAGCATCTGGCCAAATTGCTTTGAAGAATGAATGCAAAGAGTAACCACCATTTTGTGACGTTTTTTCATATAAATGTGACCTTGTGAAGTACAGCTGCCCGTTTTTCGCAGGGCCAAAAAAAGGATTTTTGTCACTTCAAACGCTAATATCTTGCAATCCACATGATGAAAATTTCTGAAATTTTTTCCACATCTTCTCAAACCATCGTACTACAAGACTGTACAATTACATGTGTCCAATTTTTTTTCTCCCAAATTTTTTGTACTTGTACTAGAAATGACAGATTTCAAGCATTTTGGGTGAAAACATACTCTATGACCTTTAGGGTTAAACAGAAGGTTCATTCCAACGCAAACAACAGCCATAATAGTGATAATACAAACAACCTCACAATGTGCTAGTGATAATTCATCTAATATAACAATGTTAAAAGAATATTTGAGTCCTCCAAAGGGCCATTTCAGGGCTGTTTCTGCTACTGGGAACAGGCAGAATATTAAAAATAATATATTTTTTTTTTAAATTTAATTTAAAAAATATATATATACTTATTTCCGCAGTCCTCTTTTTCTCCCTTTTCATTGAAGAACACAAGACCTTTTAGTTTTGATTTTTGAAGATTTTTATTTCTGGAACAGTTGTGGAGATGACTGACAGTGTTTGTTTCCAAAGGGCTGGCATACAGTGTGACGTACTTTCAACACTGGCCCTGTTTTTCTAATTTGAAAGTTTGGTAGGTAACCAAACTGAACTGTGAAGAAATTTTGGACTGACAACGGGTAAGCTTTTACAATCTACTTTTAGTAATTTAAGGTTTTTACATGACAAGGTTTAAGTTACTACTTGTCTTTTTTCTGCACGATTACTTGTGCTGGCCGGGGTGAACTGCCCCCCTCGCTTGTCCCCAAAAGAAAACCCTGAAATTTTTTATTTGCCACATTGTAAAATTTTCAAATTTTGAATTCATATGTGCAATCAGGGGCCCCAAATTAGCTAGGAGAGCTGTAGAAGATAACTAACCCCTTAAGCCCCGAGAGTGTTTTCCACCAAAAACCACTTAAAACTACCACTTCTGCTGTATTCACTTAAGGAAACCAATTTTTTTTGTTTTTTTGGAAATTTAACCGTAGGATCTTGTACTTAGCTTGTATGAGATCATGTAGGAAAAAATTCATCAAATTTGACTGTACATATTGGAAGATATTAGCATTCAAAGTCGAACAAAAAGTTTTTTTTCAAGAAGATGCTTAAATTGCCCGAAAAATAAGATTGTCCATAACTTTCTCATCCCTAGTCCAAATAGAATGAATCAAAGATTCACGTATAGGTAAAAACATAATCTTTTAGGAAAAAATTCAAAAAAAATTATTTTGACTTTTTGTAATTTTTTTTGGGTTGCCCGCCAATCTGCATTTCTTGCTCATTGTGCCATAACTTTTTCATCCGGCATCCGATTGAAACAAAAATTATATATCCACAAAGTTCTTGCAAAGCTACACAACCTCAAAAAATCTCAAAAAAATTCACTTCAAATCGAGACAATAGGAACCTACCTGGACCCAAATTGTCCCCCGAGGGGACAAGCGGGACTTTAGGGGTTAAAACAAGCACAAAATAGGGGGTCTTTTTTTTACATGCACCCCTAGAGTGACTTAAGCGGGACAAGCGAGGGGGGCGGTTCACCCTGACCCTTGTGCTTGGGCTGAGTTTTTTTGTTCCGATCTTCTGCACTCGTGGGGATAGTTTTAAAGGCCCATTGGAGTAAACTTCATGTGCATAAAAATAGAAATGTAGATCAACCTAGGCCAGGTTATTGTGAATTGCCCTTCATATCTATTTTATTGTTTGTGAAATTATTTGTGTCTCTTTGTTTGTGCTCAATCTCACAAGGGAAGATAACAAGACAATTGTCAAAGGGAGAGGGTTGCTATTATGTGAGCATAGGAGTGTGAATCCATGAGCCTAGAATACTACACTTCTATGTTATAGGTGTACATATTATAGAAATTGTCTGTGTAAAGAATATATATGTTACAAATATCCATATTGTAGGTGCTTATAATACATACACCTTCTATAATGTGTGGTATCTATATTATAGGTACCTATATTGTAGGCTCAATGCTCACAAGCTCGCATTCTTGGACTCACATACTAGCACCGTTGGTCAAAGGGAAAGCAAAAAGGCTTACTTTCTATGTTTTATAAAGGTTCTAAGGTGAAAGATGTAGCAAAGACTTTAGTAAGTCAAGTTTATAGAAGTGCTCTGCAAGAAGCATCTTATAGACATAAAACTCTCAGTTGGAAATAAACAATGCAAAATGACAAGTAGAATGGAGTAGTCTACTGTAATCAAATTGATTAAGAAAAAAGTAGGTAATAGCAAGAGACACTGCAAAACAAGTGCTGGAAATTTATAGACTAAAGGTGAGCGACATTATTATATATTATACACTGCATAAAACAAGTTCATACTCACTTGCAAAAGTGAAAAATCTATATCTCTCGAGGCAAAATATTGAGGCTTGCTTAGAACTTCAAGAAAGTATCAATATTTGATTGTTGACGATTAGTCATGCCATATTTTCATATGAGTCTAAAGTTAATAGATTTTTCTCAAATGGAAGAGTTGGGTGTTATACTCATGATCAAGAAGAACTTTTAGAGAATTTTTTTATTCCAATAGTCAATCCTTAAGCACTTCAATTCTTTTCCAAATTTTGGATATTTTTGCTCATATCTTTGTACAAAAATATCGTTTATGAAAATTTCATGAAATTGGTCATTATCAAAGGTTGTCTTTTCAACATCCAACTGAAGTAATACATTGGATGAATGAGAGGTTAGTTAAGACTAAACAAGCCTTCCATCATTGTTCAAAATATGGACGTCAAAGCGCAAAAAAATAGCAACTGCATTAGAAGTCAAAGGAAAATGGACATGTTATTGAATATTTAATATGTTGAGCCTTCAAAATTATCCTAGTGCACAGAGAAGCTTTGATTTTTTTTTCCTTTTCACCGAATGCTCAAAATTTTGTAAATGTATAGTACATTATGCATACTATTTTAGTACATTCATCACTTTTCATTTCATGTTTTCATTTTATCTACATTGTGTTCTAAATATAACATTTACTATCAGTAGGATAGTTTTAATCATTGTATTTTGAGTTTGTGCACGTTACTGTATGATCATCCAGGCTTGAAGGCAAACAACAACCCTTTCTTATACAACATCCAAGTTTATTTCTTTGAAATTGTCACTTTTTTGATGGGGAAATAAGAAATTAATTGACTCTAGACCAAGAAGCTATCCTGAGGAAGTTTGAGTAGCTACTTTACTCAAAAAGCAAGCCATTGCTACAAAGGCAAGGCCGTTAATGAAAGTAGAAGTGGACACAATTTGTTTTGCTTTTGCCCAAGTTTGCATACACATTTTTTCTTCGACATCTCTTTATATTCATAGCCTACTAGAAACTAATGTCCTACAATATTATTACCAATGCTTTTCACCCCCGTTTACACTTATATTCAAGGTAAAAAGAATAAGACACTTATAATAATAAGTAATTTTCTCGCTTACACTTACACCTCTATAAATGACCCTTCAATATTATTGACAAAAATATCTTGAACTACATTCTTCATTTCATTTAGTGTTGCTTTTAAAAGCAAATGATTTTAGGCTATATCTTTTAAAAATATTTATTTAATTTTTACTTTATAACAATATTACTATATGGTTATTTCTTGAACTATCTTCATTAATAAAAAAATATATTAAAAAATATATATAGTTCATAGATAACTTTATTTTGAAAACAATATTAAATAGAATGAAGAGTGTAGTTCCTTGAAAGAATGTAGAGCCTTGGAGATTTGCATCTTTTTGACACTAATAACTACCATTTGATTGTCCTTTATAATGCTCTAAAATTGTTGCTATGTAAGAATTTTAGAGTGTAGATTGTGACATCCTTACAACAAATATTAATATAGAGAATTGCTACACTAAGGTTGAGTCTACAAAGTGACCATTTATCAACCAATACTAGTAAAAGGGTGGTTTTGGACACCAAGGAATAATGCCAAAGCATGGTGTCCAAGGCCCATATTGGCACTACCTTGGAGCCAATATGTGGGCCTCCGACACCACTCAGATACTATTCATTGGTGCCCCAAGACCTCCTTTCTACAAGAGCAATCATTTGGAGAAAAGAGTTCAAGTACATATTTGGAGAAGCTACACTCATTAAAATCTATTTTTATAAATTTTCTTTAAAAATAAACAAAACTAGCATCTAATCCAAGTCGTTTCATATTTTTGAAACATTTGTAGAATTAGTTATGAAATTTTGAAGTTGAAAGGGCACAAGGCTCTAAATACGCTATGTTCACTAAATATTGGTACATTTTAAACTCTAAAATGTATCTCTAAATTAGAAGATGCTTTTAGAACCTAGACCCTTTCAACACTTGCCATAGTCCCACTCTCAGTTTAATGTTCTATGGTTGTCCCTCTCTATGAACTTTAATCATACAACATCAAAAATCCACTAGCAAAAAATGGCCGCATAGAACACTAAGATGTACCCAAATTGATTCATCGATAGTTAAATTTGTCATATGGATTCTTCTAATCTTCTTATTGGTCTTCTTCCTAGTCTACATGGTCACCATTTCTATTACAATAATGCTTCCAATAGGTTAGTTTAATATTGCAATAACATCAAAACTTTGGTAGTGAAGTAATGAAATATGTTATGGGGATAACATCGTTGCCAACTCGGGGTGTGGGATGTAGGATGTAGGTATTATGAGGATTTGTCACCAATTCTTTGGATTTGAACCTTTTTAATTCTGACTCTTCATAATTGTGCCAATGTTGTGAAGGCTTGTGAGAGGTATTGTTTTGGAAAAACCTCGTTGATCATCATAACTTCATTTTGATGCTTTTTTGACATTGAATTCAATATCTTGATGAATATGATGTTAGATTGACATCGACCGCTTTTTTATTACAATTAATGACATCATTCCTAGGAAGTCTCAAAATTTGCTTGGTAGAAAGATGAAAATTGGGACTTGGGGCTTTATACTATGTTCCAAGTCAAAAATGTTGCATCATTCCAAAATGTCTAGATGGCAACACTTTAAAAGAGTTTGGGTGCCAAAATAATAGGACTTGGAGGCAAAATTGTATCTAGCTAAAATGGTCAACCTTTAATTTCCAAAAAAATTTGAATCTACAAAACAAAAAACAAACCCACTGTATAAGGCATTCCTTTGAGTTGAATATTTTCCCAAATTTGTTTAGTGTAGATTTGATGCTAAAAGTGCCCTAAAATGTTCTTTTGACTTTTTGATCCATTAAATTGCTTTATAGTATTAAACAAGAGACAAGTTGGGACTTAGAATTGGGACTTTGGCCTTTATGATATTAGTCCCAAGTACCACATTCACTATTTTTTATTAACCTTCTACAACCCAAGAAAGTTGGAATTTGGCCTTGAATTTGGGCTAAGAAAGTTGGGACGTGGTACATAGTGTGAAGGGGTCCTTAGACAATGGTTTTTGTAGTTGCAAGTGCAAGTTGGGGCAAGGCATTAAAGTAGTCATTTGAAGTCAATTTCATGCATCTATCTTCCCCAGCTAAAGATAAATATAAAAAATTACCTCTATTTTGTGGTTGCTTAGTGTCCTGCATTCTTTACTTCTCTTACTAAATTCTTCACCATTTCAAACTAACTTGGGGCCTTCGAATCCAATTTTGAATTCAAAAATTTCCAAAATTTAAAATTGAAGGTAAATAAAAAGTTCCAATGTTTTCCCAGGATAAAAAACACAGACTTCAATTGACCATTTTAATTAACATCCTAACAAGCCCAGTCACCAAACCAATGGACTCATGGAAATGTGGGTCACAAACGTTGTGCACTTCATAGATATACAACGAGAGAAAAACCGCTTTGTGGTTAATGAAAATAAGGAATACAAAGCAGCCAAATGAGGGTCAAAATGAGGTCCCAAATAGAAAGGGAGGTCCTATAATCTTAAAATGATGATGAGCACACAATGTGTCTGATGGACAACTTTCTCAATTATCATAAAAACATACAATACACCTATTGGTCCAAAAATTGAATCTCGTGAGTGCCTAACATCAAGATAATGTCCTTCAAAGGTTAAAATACTACCCTTACACATAGACAAATAGACCAAAATGACACATATATTGTAACTTTCTAGCTAAACACTGGCTAAACACTATTCTGATGTAGCAAAGATCTATGTTGAGAGTTACAAAATCCAATGTGTACTAAAATATTATTTTACACCTTTTTGTAAACATTTGTGTGACCTAAATTGTGACACATCTAAGAGGTTTAGTACTTTTGATTATAAAATCTTGGTGTTGTCATAGCATCCTCAATCCGAGGTTTCAAAACTATGAACCTTTGTGGATGTATACATGCAAAGTATTTCTTCAAAGGACAAGTTCATCCCAACATCATTTCAAGAGATTCAATCATATTCTCTATGTGCATATCATAAACAGGTAGTAAACTAATCATGATACAAATACAATATAACCATCTAGATTTAGTTCCTTAGAGTGTGGTTTGAAGGGATTAGAATGATCTTGAATGTCCTCAATGCAACCAAGATAAATACCTAATACATGTCAAAATGGATAATAAGCCAAGTTGTTCAAGTCAATACTACATGTTTCTTTCTTATGTTAAACCCTTCAAAACCACTTTCCAAGACTAATGCCGCATTTAACTATTGCTGAACTTTCAAAGGGTTCAGAATTAATAATAGAAAAAAAATGGTCATTTGGAGATAATACAAAACATCAAGAGATCTATATAAAACATTGGGAGATCAATACAAAACATTTGAAGATCTATACAAACATCTGGAGGTCTTCAGATATTATTATCTAGAGATTTTTGAATGTTTTGTCCAAAATTCACGTAAAAGTCCCAAAATAGTTAAATGTGGCATACTAATTTTAGATGGAGATCTTATACTTCATTGCATCAATGATTAGATTTTGTCTTGCATTCTAAATAAGTTTTATCGTGATTGGTCTACCAACTATTTAGTAGGCACATATAGAGAGTGTGATTGGATCACTCAGATTTAAATTTTGACAAACATTTACTTTAAAAGAACTACTCTTTAGTAAACTACATTTGAAACTTCTTTAATGAAGAAATATAGAGGACTGACTTGAATGATTTGGCAAAAGATTATTTTTCCATCCAGTCTATTGTAAATCCAATGTTTGCCGGACTAGCCTAAGGATGCTCTCATATGTTAAAATGTACTGTGAATCACAACTTTATTTTGAATGTATGCAAGGTGATAAATAAAAAAAATTAATATAATGAATGATCAATAATCTATCTCATATGACTATTTAACCAAAGAAGACAACTAATATTTTGGATAAGTTTCTACAAAGTCAATTTTGAATGAATATTTTCAAATTTTTCTTCTTAGACAGATTCATTTATTTAACCCCTACAGTTTTTTTCACCAAAAACGTTCCAAAACTGCCATTTCTAAGTACCAAATTCTAGAAAAAAGAACATGTTTGGACAAATGCAACCATATGATATTGTAGTATGCTAGTTTGAGATGATGTGGAAAAAATTTCAGAAAACTCCACCATGTAGATTGCAAGATATTAGTGTTTGAATTGACAAATTCCTCTTTTTGTCCCTTCGAAAAACCAGGCAACTGCACTTCACAAGGTTAGATCTTTATGAAAAAATTTCAAAATGGTTGTAACTCTTTGGATTCATTCTTCAAGGAAAGTTGTCTACATGCTTAAAAAAATTTAGATCATTTGAAATTGTACAACATATAGGAAACAAATAGTAAGTAGAAAGAAGTAGAGAATGATTCAAAATACTAAATTGTTAACCATTTATTTATGGAATTGAAAAACAAAAATCTCAAAGCTTGACATGTTTTAATAAAAAATCTAAATCTAATGTTTTTATTTTTTTTCAAAAATAGTAAAAATTGAGTAAAATAAAGGACTTCAAAGTTTATTTTAGAATAGAGATTTCATAACTACTTGTAAACTACCCTCAACCAAAATCCCTTATAACTTTCATCTCATTAATCAAAATGGAATGAATCAAATTTTTTCACGTATATAAGAATCCAAAAAAATAATTTCAAATTTTTATTTTTCAAAAGAGTGATTCTTAAAGAAGTTTATTTTGCTACCCGGGTTGCCTACCGAGCAATGAAAACTACATATCATTCAATAATTTTTTGACAATGTAGTCAAAAGTTATAAAAATTATTGGGCCTTAAGGATACTCCTCGGGAAAATTTTATGTTAAAATTTCAAATAAAAAAAATAAAAATTCCATATGTAGTGAGCTACCCATAATCGCTATGTTGCCAAAAAAAACACTTTGGTCCTTTAGGGGTTAAACAGGGATTACTCAATTCATCTCCAAGTATTATAATGTATAGTAATTTCCTCCAACATTAAACTTAAAATAGACTTGGGTTAAAAAGGATGCTCTTTAACAAGCACAATATATTGAATTTTATAAAAAAATCATACCTACCATTTTTTAAAACTCTTAGTAGAGTTAATTGTAAAGTCATGTAAAACCACCATTTATGTAGTATTTTTTTGTCAATACTTATTCAATATCTACAACTCCTTCAAGTGAGCATAATATAAAATAGTTGATCTCACTCCCCCCTACGTGAATTGTCTACTACTTTACATACGGCACTCCATGGTTGCAAAATACTATAGCCTCTAGTAAATGGTTGTGGGTATTTTTTAAGTCACTTCAAAAATTCATCCAAAAAACATTTCAAGGTGTCTTCAAGACTTTAAAAATTCACATAAATACAAAAATTCTTCAAAAAATATAACATTTAGAAAAAAAATTGATGATATTTTTTTGTCTACAAAGTAAAAAATAATCCATCATTGGTGACACTATTGAACATGATCATGTTACGATTTTGAATTGACATACCAATAAAAAGTTTGAAGTATTCAATTATCAATTCAAGGGTGTATGTTTTTTCATATTAGAATTAATTGTAAAATGTGTCATAGGACAAAACTCCTTAAAACATTGAAATTTGGGATTGATGGAAGTTTGGTGCTCTATTTCTTTTGTACATGGATTTTGGGCAGGCTCTTATGGTCTCAATACTCGTCGTGATTTTTTGAATTTTTTTGTGAAGATAGAAAAACACATTAGCTTTCAAAAAATATAATTTTTATTCCAATTGGGCCCAAGAGCAAAAGTTATGGCATAAAAAGCCCAAACTTTAGTTTGATGGGTAGAAAAAAACCTACATAAAAACTTAAAGTAAATTTTTTTTTTTGTATAGATTATATTTTTATGTTCATGTGAAGCTTTGATTTATTCCATTTGGATTTATTATGTGAAAATTATAGACAATCTTGTGTTTTGGGCAATCAAAACATCTTCTTGAAAAAATAACTTGTATGATTCATTTCTAACTTCAATTTTCACATTTTTTCAAAAATGAAAGTTTCGCAAGGTGAAGATGTCTTTCTAGAAAAATCTCACCATTGAGATTAATATATTCCAATTCCATCTTAGAGCTATTAACAATTTAGATTTTCCTTTAGTCTTGAACCTACTTCTACTTAACAATTTTTTAATAACTGAAACTAAGTGTTTTTAAAATAAATTTTTTTTACTAGATTTTCAACTCAGTTCTTTATCATATAAAATTCAAAATTCAAAATCAATGGAACAAAAATTATAAGTTATGAAGGTTCAAAGCCAAAAGATGTAGTTGAACAAGGTACAAAAAAACTTGTTTTCTTCACTTTAAACGCAAAATAATATCTTGCAATCTATGTGGTCAAAGTTTGCAAAATTTCTTCCACACATTCTTGTACTAGTCTTGTTCACGACCCTAAAGTTAGATGTGCAAAAGAAAAACATTCGATTTTTCTTTTAGCTCTGTTATAGAAATGACAGTTTTGAGTGTTTTTTGATGGAAAAGAAGCCTTGGGACTTTAGGGATTGAGTTAAGCCTTTGTATTGACATTCCTCCTTGCCTGGTATAAACTAGAATTTACTTTACAATTAACTCTATCGTAAAGTAGATCATGTAATACATAATTTGTATTCTAAATTTAGAGTCCAACCGATACTTTAAATTGTTTGTTTTGTTTTGTTTGTTACAGTGAGATCTCTTGGACCGTGCGTCCTCCGGTCACATTCTTAGTACCGTCAAAAAGCCCTCAATGTACAAAAGAAAAGATATTGAATTTCAAATTTTTTATGAATTAAAAATTAAAAATTTGCTTTCATTTTTATTATATTATATAGTGTGGCAACAATACAAGGCACATTGGTGTACATTATTGTATAAGGTAATATGCTCTGAAAATTGCACAGGCTCTAGAACCGCCCACATCTTCAAATGCACATTATGTGTCCATGTTGCTTTTTCATAGCCTTCAGCAATGGTGCAAATAATGTACATTTTAGGAAGCAGGCGATTTTAGAGCCCTATGCCATTTCAACTTCAAATTTTCATAACTAATTCCACAAAGCTCCGGAAAATATGAACCGACTTGGGTTAGATGCCGATTCCACTTGTCTTTCAAGGAAATTTTACTGAAAAATATTTCAAGAAGTTTCGCCTTCCCAAAATTCAGTTTCAGCTCTTGGGTGGGCGATTTCTGGACCTGTTACCTTATACAGCACTGTATAGGCTTCAGTCTAAAGAGACGGACCTCAACAGAAGCAAGGTAACCGTTAAGTGAAACAGTTGTGGCGACTGACTCGATCACTCTTCTCCCGTCATCGATCGATCGATCGACAACCTGTTGCGCCGGTGTTGCTTTGTTGCCTCAGGGACTCACCGTGCTCAATCAGGGCAGGCGTTTCATTTGCATCATGGTGCAAAACTAGCTAATTATGGGCCCTCTTCTAACTTATTAACGACAAAAGACGCAAGAAAAGCCGGTAAATGAAAGGTCAGCTGCGATGGGAGTACGCAAGCACAACTCAGTGCACACTTGCACACAGAGAGAGAGAGACGACGACGACGACGACTAGCCACCGCCTGCCTGCCTGCCTGTGATGCCTGATGATGCCTGATGATCGAGCAAGTTATTAGTAATCAGTTTAGCAGGAGCGGCGCCTTTGGAGCTGCGGTGGTCGGTCTCATTATCCGGGAGAGTGGGGCCTCCTCTCCTTGCAGCGGTTCAGCCAGTCAGGGATCCCTGGACGGAGCCCTGCCCTTGCTTTCTGCCTGTCTCCTCAGGGACCGATGCTGCTGGCTGGCTTGCTTGGGGAGGTCCGGCACGCCGGTACTACAGGGAGCCATCATTTGCACCTCCAAATTATAAGAATGAAAAGCTGGCAGCAGCAGCAGCAGCATCCAAGTGCAAGAGCACCGCAAAAAGAGAGCCGCCCGGGGCTGGACGACATTCCCTCCAGCGTCCATGTCCGGCGGAGAACATGCCGGGACGGAGTGGCGGTCATTATTACGAGTACCAGCGTTCAGTTCGGGGAATTTTTCGGAGCTTTACAGTACCGCCTATTTTCCTCCAAATTCCTGCACTCAACAGGGTTTTTGTTTTTTGTTTTTTTTGACAAAAATAAAGGAGACTTTTACTGCACAAAAAGAGACAAGAAAATAAAAATATGATAGACACAAGGAGAGGCACTCGGTAAACCAAGGTGGGGCCTCAAAGGGGCTGGAAACCGGGGTTTCGACTTCATCATCTCAACAAACAAACCATGGTGACACCAGCCCCTCTCAAAGTGGCCCAACGAGGCCTTTACCTGAACCAGGATGTTTTACAATGAGCTCTCCAGTCAATTGGTTTTCTCAAGTACTCCTAAGCAAAGGTCAGATTTGGTATAAAATTAAGTCATTTCTGGGTCCAAAATGAGGTGATAGGAGCCAATTTCGATGTAACCATTGCTTAATTGGACCATTATTGATTGTATAGCTGAAATTGTTTTAGATTGCTCCAAAATAAATATGCTTCATGTTCCATAAATGTTAAAAGTGTCATGATTCTCTATTGTATAGTTTATGATGTCACCGTTTCATCTTAATTAAGTACAAAAAACCTTATGCAACCAGTGCTTTGGCTACTCCTTTGTTGAATTTTAAATTAGATCATTTTAGAAACTTTGCCATTGAAAGTGATTATATTTTGAATAGAGTTTGTCATTGTTGCCAACTTTTGAATAATTTTTAGATTTAATTTTGGTGAAGTTGATGAAGTTTTTGAGTAGAACATTCCATTAAAACTTCAAAGAGGAGTCCAAAAGGAACTTTTACAATGTCCTTAGTGGCTCCTATAAGCTCATTTTGTTTGGACCCTTTTGTAAATAAAAAATAAAATATGCCACATATCATTTTGTGATTTGTGTGAGGTGACGTGGACCTCGTGAAAATGTGAGGTGGAAATTAAATTTTGACACCTAAGTACCCAAGCAAACCTTTGCATATAATACCCATTGGCTAGTTTGTTTTTTCTATTTTTCACTAGAAATAAAAAAATTCTTGATTTCTTTATCGATTTTCTTCTTATGCTTTTGAAATCCAACTAGTTATTTCTCATTTTCACCAGCTCACTTTGCACCAACTGCCAATTTTTCCAAACACTAGTTAAGGTAATATGCTCTTAAAGCGACCATTTAAGGGCTAGTCCGCCTTTTTCACAGGCTTCCGTGGACAAAAATATTTTTGGATCATTTTTCAGAGGAAGAAAAATAGACGTGTTACCTAAAACAGGTGGTTTTGTATTTTTCCAAGCATTTTTGAATTACTTATAAGTTTTCAAAGATTCGGGGCGTAGGCACCTATTTGTGAACATAGGTCTTCCAAAATCTATCCACTTGCAACTTGTAAGAGATGTGCAAAAATCAAAAACAATGATTGGCTCTTGCAATAGAAAAACTATCTTTCCTTGATGCATTCAATTGCTAAACTAGTCTATTTAAGGATCATCCCATCTCCATTCTCCACCTAAAAATAGGGGCGGTTTGAAGAAGATGGGTGCTTTTAGAGCATACTACCTTATACTAGCTATTTTCTTCTAATTTCCATATTGAACTTGTTTTTCAAAAACTGAGTCCGCGTTCTTTTCTCTATTTTTTACTCTAAATAAAAATTTTAAGGATTTTTTAATTATAATTTTTTCAAATGTATTCACATTGCAAATGGATTATTTTCCAATTTCACTAGCTAACAATGAACTAACTAGCGGTTCTCCCCAAACATTGATTAGTTGACCATGTAATTCAAACAATCACTTTAATTTTAGGTGTTGCGAATTTTATTTGTGTGAATTGCATTTACTATTCTATCATAGTCTTTGGGCGGGTCACAAATAAAAGTAAAATCATTGTTGGATAAAAAGTAACACACCAACTACAATATTGGCTAAGGAAAAGAAAGATAAACAAAAAAACCCCAAAAAATAGAGGACTCGCCACTAGTAATGTCAGAAGGATAACAACCCTGTTGCCTTTGGTTTTTGTTCCATTTTGCACTTGACATTACATGTTTTTTAAGGCCTATACAAGATTACAAATTTCTACGAGTTCCTGGACTATGGAAAACTTAGGAACTTTCCAACATCAGTAGTTTGATGTGGTTGGAACTTGAGAGATTGTCATGTCAAATAATGTTGTTTATTATTTTATTTTTAAAATTTTAATAATAATAATTTAATATTCTGACAACAATACACTAGTTCACAATAAGGGGAACAATCCTAAAAAGGTCTTCCATGGGCTCAAAAAACATCTAATGTCTATTCCTATTGTATGCTTGCCATCATATTTGACCTAAGTATCTAACAGAAATATGACCTTGCAATTGAATTTCAAAATTGTAGACTCTTCTTCTTTTGCAATGAAATTTTCATTTGTCCCTATGAATTAAAAAAAAAGGTTCGGAACCAAAAGTTGTCAAACTTTTATAGATGGTGATTTGTGCATTAAACATCTTTTCAATTTAAAAAATTATATAATAACATAGAGGGAGAATTCCTAACACCATATGTTGCCCTCAAGAAAATGGACAAAAAGATGTTTCCATCCTATAAGGCTCTTCAAAGTCATCCAAATGATGCAAAATCATCCTTTGTAGAACTACCAGCTTAAATCTTAAAAGATCAAGTTCTTCAAAGTCATTCAAATGATACAAAAGCATCCTTTTGTAGAACTACTAGTTTAAACCTTAAAAGATCAAATGTTCAAATTTCCAATAATACGTGAATGTAAACATATGCCAAGCACGCAAAATCTTTGTATTTTCATCCATCTAAATATGTATAAATTCTTGTGTTAGTTCTCACACATTTATACGACATAGATTTTCACAACTTTTCTTTTTAAATCATAGTTTAAAGGATAGAAGTATCTTGACCTCAAAAACTAATTAATAGAGCTAATTAATCTCAAAAAATGATGCTTCAAAAGATGACTTGAATAAACATGTAAAATAGAAATCTTAAAAATCACTATAATTTGAACTTAATGTTAAATTTAAGGGAATTTTTTTTGGATTTTATTCCAAAATATTCAATCTATAATTAATTTTATAGGAATTTTTTTATTTGGAACTTCAAATTTTATTGAAAAATATTGGTTAGTCTGATAGTTGATCTCATTATATGGATCTTTTTATCCCCAACAAAAAGCTCCATTCTTCATTGAGATGCTTCCCTACATAGTCAATACTTCACCAAATTTTACAACTATGTACAATGAAACCTCTCATAATGCAAATTTCCTAGTTGCATAACTAACTATAGTTTTTTATTTGCATATTCTTTATGTGTATAAATTATACTGCACAAATCATCAATGGAGCTAATTATATTAGACATCAATGATTTTCTTAGATGAGCAACTAATCAACACAATTATTGTACAATATGAGCATCTTTAAATAATTGGCCTTTAGCACTTAAGCTTCTCTATGTGCATATAGCTAATAACTACTTTCCACCATTTTCATGCAATAAAGGAAGTTTGATTGTACATTCTAAAAGCTATAAAAGAAAGACAAAAGGTATTAAACTTTGAAGCATATCAAACAAAAAGAAGTAATAGTAAATGTTTTAGAAATAATAGATTAAAATCATAGTTAGAAGGCTCTAGAGATTGTTTTGAATCAACCACCAATCTACCACCAATTTAAGCTCTAAAATCCTAAGGCCTTTTTCCATTAAAAATCCACTTAAACTGCCATTTCTATTGCGAAGAGCAAAAGACTTTAAAAAAATAAAATTTACACATCTAATCTTAAGATCTTGTACTACACTAGTAAAAGATTGCGAGGAGTTTTTTTTAGAAACTTTGACCATGTAGATTGCAAGACATTTGTATTTCAAGTGAAGAAAACAAGTTTTTTTTACACCTTAATCAACTATATTTTTTGGCTTTAAATCTTTTTAAGTTATAGTTTTTGCTCTATTGATTTTTATTTTCCAATTTTTTATATTGAAGAATCGATTTGAGAATCTAGAAAAAAATATTCAACAAAAAAAATACTTAATTTTCATTCATTAAATTTTTTTAAGTAGAAATAAGTTTAGGATTGAAGGGATAACTAAACCGTTAATAGCTCTAAGATGGAATTGAAATACAATAATTCCAATAGTGAAATTGTTTTAGGAAGCAAACATAACCTTGCATAACAACTTGTTTATTTTTAAATTGTGAAAATTGCATTTAGAAATGAATCCTATAAGTTATTTTTTCAAGAGGATGCTTAGATTGCTCCCAAAACAAGATTGTCCATAACTTTCTCATCACTAGTCCAAATAAAATGAATCAAAGCTTCAAATGTAGCCAAAAATATAATCTTTGAGATAAAAATAAAAAAATAAAAAAAATAGTGATTTTTTGGGATTTCCCTTAAAGTTGTTTTTTAGACTTATGGTGTCATAATTTTCTCTTTAGCACCAATTGAAAAAATAATAATATTCCTAAAAGGCTAATCTGATTTCATATCTTTTAAAAAAAAAATTGAAAAATCATGTCAAAAATTGAGATCACATGAGCCTACCTAAAATCCCAAGAGTCCCTTGTAGGGAGTTTGGGACTTTAGGGCTTAATACTAATCCATTCTCAATCTACAAGATGCTTGATTTGAAGCACTTTTAAGTTCCAAAGAGCGGTTTAGATCTTCAAAAAGTGGTGTTGGATGGTGATAAGCATGGGACATTCTTTAAAAAAATTAGAAGAAAATTTGTTGAGCGGGGGATAGAAAGATGGTATGGCAATTGCCTATACTTCAAATTCTAATACAATCCCCCCTTTCTCATTTTTAGAATATGTAGTTAGTTTTGAATTTGGTGGAAAATTGACTTATTGGAAAAGGTCTAAGTGAGAAATTTATTTTTTTGTTGATATTTCTATATATAGATCATATTTTACAACTTTTGCTTGAAAATTGTCATTATTATTTCAAGTTACATTTTATTGTACATCTTTTGGAAATTTAGACTATTCCTTGAACCTTAAGGAGTTGAACATCACCCTAGTATTTAGTGCAACAACGAGGCTCCACTAGACTAATGTGTTGAGTATTCGATATCTAGTATTTAAACGATTGTATCTTTCATATTTGTAGAAAAATTTATGGGAGAGAATATATGTTGGTCAACATTTGAAATCGAAATAGCTTAAATAAATTCATTTAGACCATTTGCTTTTGAGTTCTATAATACATAAATGTCTCTATAATTAAAAAATAAATATTGAGTTTTGATCAACTCAAAATTTTCAAGGATAAAAGGTGATCATTTATTGTATGTTTAATACAAAAATATAGTCTTTCTAATTATTAAAAAAATGATTAGTTTTTAAATTTCAAATGCATTTTTTGAGCTTTTTGGAAGTTACTTAAAACTAAACAAGTCGTGATAAATTTTATCAATTTAAAAAAAATTATAACCATATAAGTCCAAACTAGATGTATTGTAGGTGACATAGAAAAATAAAACTTATCAATATTACTTACAGATTGAAAGATTGTAACGTTTGATCGTGAACATGTTAAAATTGTGAAAGTGAAATGAAGTCTTTCAATCCTCTTTTTACATGTCAAATCTAAATTGAGGTCATGGATGAAGTCATAAAATAACATGCATAAGCATAATCAATTTATGCCTTCTTAGAATCTATCTTGCAATTTTTTTATAAGTATATCCAATGTGATTTTTTCTTCAAGATCTTGTGTATTTGAGGCTCATTTTCAAGAGCCTTTATTAGTAAGAAATAAGATTTGTAATGGACATGTTTGTCCAAAATCCTCAATTAGAAAAATCATAAACAAATATTTTTCATAATTAGACTTTTGATGCTAATACTAGACTTAAAATAATATTCAAGAAAAATTTTAAAATAATATTTTGGTAAGATTTATTTACCTTCTTAATTTTGTCAACATCAAAATATGATACTTTGGATATTTATGGTTTAAAATCATAGATGGCCTAAGAAGTTAGAAATATATATTTTTTAATTCTAAAAAATCTCTCTCTATATTTATAAACATGAAGTTTGAATTGGTACCTAAGATATATCTTCTCAATAGATTTGATTGAGGTGCCTAAACAAGAATATCATTGATCAATATATTTGGACTTGACATAGACGATTTATCTAAACTTAATTCCTAAAGTTCCAAAGTCCCTATGAGGAACTCTTGGGATTTTGGGTAGGCTTGTGAGATCTTAATTTTTGACATGATATTTTGAAACTTTTTTTAGAAGATAGGAAATTAGATTAGCTTTACTGAAATATAATTTTTACTTCAATTGGTGCACGATAGCAAAGTCCCTAAGTCCAAAAAGTAGCTTAAGGGGTGGTTCAAAAAAAATCACAAAAAATTGATTTTTTTAATTTTTAATTTTTTTTCTCAAATATTACATTTTTTTTAATATCTGAAGCTTTGAATCATTCTATTTGGACTAATGATGAGAAAGTTATGGACAACCTATTTTTTTGAGCAATCCAATGGTACTAGTATGTAAACCCAAAATGCAAACTTGTGAGCATTGAGCCTACAATATAGGTATACATAATATAGATACCACAATATATAGAAGGTGTATGTATCATAAACACCTATAATATGGGTATTTGTAACATATATACTCTATAATCATAGACAATTTCTATAATATATACACCTATAACATAGGTGTATGTCTTCTAGGCTCATGGGCTCAAACTCCTATGATTATTTAATAGCAACCCTCTTGAGCAATTTAAGCATTTTTTTGAAAAAACTTGTTTTATCACTTTAAATGCAAATATCTTGCAATCTAAATTATTGAAGTTTTTGAATTTCTTCCATGCATTCTTATACTAGTCTAATACATGATTCTATGGTTATATATGCAAAATAAATAATTTTTAAGTTTTTTTCTTTTTGCAATAGAAATGACAGTTTTGAGTGGTCGTTGATGGAAAAAAGGCCTTGGGACTTTAGGGATAATAGAGAATGGAATTGGGACTGAGAATGGAATAAGAGCATTGCTATTAAAGGAGCTTCCTATTCTTATGTGAATGAAATACATTTGGATAGGGATGATATCCCCATGGTTTTGCATCTCTAAAAAATTTAGGTGAGGCAAGACCCAATTTGGTAAAGGGATATATATATATATATAACTCAAATAACCTTTTTGTATAATAAACAATACAAGTAAGAGAGAGAATTAATTCCCTATCCCTATATGTGCTCCTCCTTTGTCCAGATGGAAATATAGAAGAATTGATGGGGATGCTTTAAGGTCTATCTAGCATCCTATGTACCAAAGTTCACATGACTCCCTAGTAGACTATTTTTCATGCTAATCCTACAGCTGCAATTATTCTCAGGGTTTGTCTCAGTCTTGGGATCCATACCTATATAGGTATAAGCTAGGGTGCTCTAAAAGTAACCTTGCTCTAAAAGTGACCGCTAACACAAAGGTATCTTTTGCTTTCTTCAATGTACCAACAATATACATTTCAGGAGGTGATCGCTTTTAGCGATCATTGCATTTCAACTTCAAAAATTTGTAACTAATTCTACAAAGGTCCAAAAAATATGAAACGACTTGGGTTAATGTCAATTCCATAATTCCTCCTACAAAAATTTACTAAAAACTATTTCAAAGATTTTATCTTCCCCCAAATGCAATCTACTCTTAATCCCTAAAAGACCATTTGTCCCCTCGAGGGACAATTTGGGTCCGGGTAGGTTCCTATGACCTCAATTTTTAGTGAATTTTTTTGAATTTTTTTGGAGATGTGTAGTTTTGCAAGAGCTTTGCAGATATACAATTTTTATTTCAATTGGTGCATGGGACAAAAAATTATGGCACAACAAGCCAAAAATGGAGGTTAGCAGGCGACTTGGTAGGCAACACCAAAAATCACAGAAAGTCAAAATAATTATAAAAAAACAAGATTCCCCTAAAACTATATATTTTTGTCTACATTTGAAGCTTTGATTCATTCTATTTGGACTAGTGATGAGAAAGTTATGGACAATCTTAGTTTTTTGGACAATCTAAGCATCTTGATGAAAAAATAACTTGTAGGGTTCATTTTTGAATACAATTTTTAGAATTTTTCCAAAAAAATTATTAGACATGGTTGTATTTTCTTGCTAAAAAAATCTCACCTTTGGAATTATTGTATTTTGATTTCATCTTAGAGCTATTAACAGTTTAGTTTTTCCTTTAATCTTGAACCTACTTCTACTTAATAAATTTTTAATGAGTAAAAGGTAAGTGTTTTTTTCTTGAATTTTTTTTTCTAGATTTTCAATTCAAGTAATTAGCATAAAAAATTAGAAAATCAAAATCTATAGTACAAAAAATTTAAATTAACAAGATTCAAAGCCAAAAAATCTAGTCAAGCAAGGTGCAAAAAAACTTGTTTTCTTTACTTTAGATCCAAATATCTTGCAATCTATGTGGTCAAAGTTTTTGAAATTTCTTGCATACATCCTTACACTAGTCTAATGTAAGATCCTACGGTTAGATATGTAAAAAAATCAATTTTTAAATTTTATTTATTTTTGCAATAGAAGTGGTGGTTTTGAGTGTATTTGGATAGAAAGAAGCCTTGGCCTTTAGGGATTAAAAGGTCGCTTTAACCCCTAAAGTCCCAAGGCCATTTTTCTGTCAAAAAACATTCAAAACTGTCATTTTTGCTACGTTTGCCCAAAAAAACAAAGAAACTATTTTTCTTGAAATTTGACTGTAGATGTTGTATATAACTTGTCTTAGATCATGTGGTTAGAATTTCATGAAGTTTGACCATAAAGATTGGAAGATATTAGCATCCAAAGTTGGAAAATAAGATTTTTTGAATATTATCTTACAGTTTCATATGATCACCATTTGTGAAAATGTTTCTTCTATAGACTTTGAATTTTAAAAAATTATGTTGAAGAATTGAGTTGAAATTTTAAGAAAAAATTTCAAAAAAACACACATTGAATTTTCATTCTTTAATTTAAAAAAAAGTAGAAGTAGGTCAAAGATTGAATGAAAAACAAAATTGTTAATAGCTCTAAAATTGAATTGAAAAACAATAATCTAAACGGTGAGATTGTTCTGAAAAGCATACTTGACCATTTCAAACAATTTTTTTTTAAATTCTTTTAAAAACTGCATTCAAAAATGAATCCTACAAGTTATTATTTGAAAAAGATGCTTAGATTGTCCGAAAAACAAGATTGTCCATGACTTTCTCATTACTAGTCCAAATAGAATGAACCAAATCTTCAAATATAGACAAAAAATATAATGTTTGAGAAGAAAAAATCTAAAAAATTAGTTTTGACTATTTGTGATTTTATTTGTGCTATCCGCCAACCTCCATTTTTGGCTTATTGTGCAATAACTTTTGCTCCCGAGCATCGATTGAAATAAAAATTGTATTTTCACAGAGCTTGTGTATTTTTCTAGCTCCACAAAAAGTTTAAGAGAATCACAATGAATGTTGAGACCATATGAGCTTACCCAAAGTCGCATCTTGGCCCCCATAGGGCCAATTGAACTTTAGGGGGTAAAAGTGCAGACTACCTTACCACCTTGAATTCTTCAAATCCATGCCAGCCCATTGTGGTATGTGCCATGCAGTTCCGTACAGTTCATACGGGAAGCTTTGCACAGGCACAGACTCTTCC
Organism: Antitrichia curtipendula; assembly: GCA_951230915.1. Lineage (NCBI taxonomy): Eukaryota > Viridiplantae > Streptophyta > Bryopsida > Hypnales > Leucodontaceae > Antitrichia > Antitrichia curtipendula. Next base: position 11,941,189 of record OX579640.1, read on the forward strand.
TACAAAATATTGAGAAAAAAACAAAAATTGTTACAAAACAACAAGAAATAAAATTGGTTCCATTTTTGAAGCTGGCGAGAATGAAGAGGTCGGTTGTTTGAGACCCCACTCTAAAACACTTAATTGCAAATTCTTTTCATCCTAAAATCTAGGACAGGTGTAGAGAGGGTCCATAATGGGAATGCTTACCTCATACGACAGTGATACGGATGCATGAACTAGATTCTCCCCCTGGGAAGCAAACTGTATTATTGTTTTTAATTGTAATGATAACAGTACACTCAATCCATAGTCTCTTGGAGGTAAGGTGGGTGCACCCAAATACCGCCACTTTTTGCTACTGGAGCCTAGTTACTATTATTAGACTGGTCAAATTTTCATATGTTCTTGTTGGCAAGTGAAAGGAGGTTCCAACGCACCAGAGAACGTGGCATTTGGATACCGTATGCAAAAGTTATTAAGGAACAAAGTTTGGTTCTAAAATGGGTTTTTTTTCACATAGGTACGGAATTGGTTTTGGAGATGTACACAGAGTAAAGATGGTGGTTTAAGGTCAGTGTCACATTTGGATGTACCTACCTTATTAGGTAGGAATATCGTAAATGGATCATTTAAGCATTCTAGCCTATAGGATATGAGAAATCCGTTGAGAAATTGAGCTTAATGTGTGTAAAAAGAAGGATGAGGAGTTAAATGCAAAATAAAAAAGAAATATTTTTTCCTCATGGATGAATATTTTAGTCAATATAAATGTGAATTTTTCATCTGGATCCATTCTTGTCTCTTTGGGACTTATTCATAATCCAGTGTGAATCAATCAAATGTGTTGCAAATCTAATCTTTTTCAATCAACAAGAGAACGAGCTATTGTTTGCTTTAGGATACTCTACTACGCCATTAGAAGGGGCCTCTCTATTTATGATATTCCTACCTTAAATGTATTTCTATTAGCATTTTCATGTACATTCACAACTTGATATGTGAAGGTAGTCTATGAAATGTGTACAAAATAAGACATATGTTGAGAATATATATGGAATATGCAAATACAAAGCATAGCATTAGAGAAGTGAATGTAAATATAATCTTATTCTAATCTATCATAGCATTAGCTACTTGCCTACTTAACATTGGACCCCGAAAATTGTGTGTTGTAACTTCAATTTTATCTTACATTTGGTCATCATAAGTAATCATAAATTGATATTTAATACTCTCCATTTAGAATTGAAGTCACATGGAACCGATGTAGTATAATCTTTTTAAATATTTAAAAGGAATTGAAATTATCATAAAAAATTTAATCAAAAAAAAAAATAATAATTTATTATATAGTTTAAACAAGAAAATCACAATTAGTGTGGATTTTAATAAAAATTATTTAGTTGAAAATTAAAGTATAATATCATATTTTTATTTAGAAATATGTTAGGATATCCTTTTGAGAGTATTATAATTGTCCTAATATACAGTACTTGTCCAGTTTGTAATTGTGATGAAAATTTCAACTTTATAAATTTAAAAAAGAATACAATGAATTAGAAATTAAAATTGATATGCTTTTTTTGTTTATTTTTTTTGCCAAATATGCTAGCTTCATATCAAAGGCTTGGTTGCGAGTTTATCAAACCACTTAAAACTGAAATGCAAAGGCTTGGTTGCGAGTTTATCAAACCACTTAAAACTGAAATGCAAATATATGTATTGTATTTGGCCTTCTAATCATGATACTTTTAGGAGACAATATTTGACATTGCACTAAATAGTTAAATTGAAGAATAATAAAAACAAAAAAAACAATCAAAATTTCTAACATTACATATACTCTGAGCAATTTTTAACTTCACTTATCATGATACTATCTGGTGAAAAGATGCATCTAGCTCCCAAGCCTTGCCGCACCCCCCTTTTAAAAAAAATGAGAGCCATTAGATCTAACACCATCCAAGCCATTGATTTGATATAAGGATATGAATACGGACACATGCAACAAATATGGATACAAACAAGAAATATGGATACAAAAATATCTGATATTGATTGCATATCTCCATGTAATCTGAAATTACAAATATGTATAGTTAGGGTTGTGATTGAGGTTGGGGAATTTGATTTGGGTTGGAGGTTGGGAGGTTGGATTGAAAAGGTGGAGTTGGAAATTTAAGAAAATATTTAAATTGGGTTAAAATCATTTGTGACCTTTGGCTCACTATCCACTCAAAAGACAAGTTACATTTCAAATAGTATAAACAAAAATGTAGAAATAATAAAACTGTAGAAATAAGACAATATTTAAATATTTAAATCCATGTTAAAACAAAAACAATACTATATCTAAAGTATCACAATGATATATTTTGTTCATCAAGATTATTTCACACATATTAGAAATATCCCATATTCTTTTGCCAATCCAATTATCAAATCTGTAGTAGTTTTAACTTCCTTGATTTATCTCAAATACAATTCAAAATACAAAATTTCAAATTTCAAATGTATGGTTGCTAATTTGGTAAGCTGCTATATAACAATATCATTAGTGATTTAGTTGTAACATGCTTTGATATATAAATCAACCTTGAAATACCAAAGTAATTGATGAATTGTCAAACTTGCCTTTCTTTAACTAAAAAACAAATTATTTTGAACCAAATTTTTTGGAAGAATTCTTTAAATGTGCATGCATCACTTGGCAGTAGAAAGTTCCTCATTGAGAACCTACAAAATTGTCAAGAGAAGATGCTAAACTCACATATCACAAAAGATGCATTATCATGATATTTGACAATGCCTTCACCATTGTTCATGATCTGAATTTTAGCCTTTAAAATGATAATGTTTGAATTAAAACCCAAATATTTTTCGAGGTATGTAGATGACATCTGAGTTAATCTCTGAAAAATAAAAAATAAAAATTCCATTCATTTTCAATGGCAAAGTGAAGCATCCAAGATTGAGGACTTCGATGCTTCACCACACAGTTGTAGGCTCCGGCGTTTCAGGGTTATCACCTCTGTACATTTTTTAAATTAAATTTTTTTTTTTTGACTGCAGGTCTGCAAGTCTGCAACTCAAGAACCTCAAGTCTCAACCTTGACATTTTCACCAGCTTGAGTAATAAATATCATTAATGAGGTGCAGGTAGTTTGTACTTGAGGGACTCATCACTCCTGGTTTGAGTCCATCCTTGCCGTCTTGTTTCAAAAGTACCCTCAGTGGTTTCAAATGATTTGGTTTTTTATTTTATGTGTTTTTTTTCCTCTATTTGGTTGTCATTCGGTTTTCATTATGACTGAAATCAAAATTGAGATTCCCCTGCACAAAAACCTTGAGGTAATAGGAAATATAATTTCAAAGGTTACATATGTTCTCATAAACAAACCAATGACATCGGACAATGCAGGTGTAGTTGTCCCACCAAGCAGCTGGACTACTGGACTGGACTTGTGTCATAAAAATGATCGAACATGGAATGATCTAAACTTGTGTCTTCATTATTAGGTACGGTGTGTACCCTTGCACCGACCATTCAACATCCATAGTGTTATTTTATACGGACTATGATTATTTTATGAGACAGATGAACGTTGATAACATACAAGTACACAATCAAGCAAAATGTGTCAAATTGCTTACCTATTTTTCTCACCGACTTTGTGGAAATCCGTATTGAAAAGGGGGGAATACAAGGCCGTCACTTGATGATAAACAGTGGCAAATGAAGAGCATCCAAGGTGCAAAACGTTCATGTATTTGCGCGTTTATCTGCAATGCAAAAGAAAAGATCATTCGTCAGTGCTAATTTTTAAAGAAAAGAGAAGAAAAAGAAGAAGAAGAAGAATCCTCTCCTAGTTGGCTTGATTCCTGGCAGTCATCTGTGCTTTCTGTTCTACCTGCTCTGCCAGTTTCCAGTGTCTATTCCAGAACAATGGGAGTCAGCAATTCTGCACTTCCCATTCAGAGTCGGCATCACTGCCCATGGGATTGCACACATGCACTCTGTCATTCCTCCAGTCCCTGCAAGAATGAAATCAGTGGCAACATCTTGGGCGGTGGGTAAGTTAAGTGTCGTTTCTAGTAGTGGCTGGATTAACATCGCTTCTGGCACCAGAAGATGGTTTTCATATGGCGAGTCAGAGCTGGTCCACAGAACAAATCGATTCCAACTCTATGAGAGGGCCAGTACGTTGGGGAAAGAAGAATCACGTAGTGCCCAATTTGATAACAAACCTGCAAATGGCGCAGTAGGAATCGCAAGGTCTGACATCCCTATAACTTTAAAAGGATTACCAGAAGAATATGTGACCTAATTGGTCAGAAACCGTACTAATCTGCAAATCCAGTGTGGTCTAGCAACAACCGTCTGACACTTTCCTTTGCATAGCCCAATTTGTAAAAGATAATTTGAACGCGCAAGCTCAAGTAGACGGCAATATTTGTTTCGATAACTACATTATCTAGACCCAGGGATTCAAAATTGCAAATTCATTCAATAACAGAAATGGTGAAAGCTCAAACACATGCCTACTTGAACTCAACCAACGATCTAAGCTTATAGCAGATGAGCATACCTGTCTAATTGTCAGTGCCTGCCAACACGAGAACCATTGGCACTGGCAGAAGCACCTCAGGCAGGTAACGTTTCATGCCTTGAAAAGATACAGCAAACTGAGCAAAGTGATCAATAATCAGATTGGGATGCTACTTTTCGAACATGCAATCCTAGATGTTCATGAACAAATCGGACAATATATTCTCCAATCCCTCTTTTCCAACTCCACTCAGCCCTCTCTACTCATTATGCTGCAGGAGGACAAATGGGTTTCAATTAGCATTAGAAGGCATGCTCACAGCTTGACACGTGGAATTTTCCACGCAGAATTGTACCAACGTGACAGATTTTCAAAGATATACAGGAAATGTGAAATTCCAGTGTCATTAGAGGGTTGATCATAGACTAGAATGAAACATCAAGTTGTCACAGAAGAACAAGATGTGCCATAAGAGAAATCCCTTCTAAATCCTGCTTTACTGGAAACCGAACGGCCTGTGACATTCACCAGTCTCTCCAATGAGCTTCAGAATCTGGAGCTGCACACCCCGTAACTGCAACACAAGCATGAACCAAGAACACCAGCTCAGTCAAGCAGCCATTGAGAAATTGTGCTACACATAATCACATGATCAGCTGCAGCATCTCTAATCAAAGCATACTGAGCACTTGTAAATTCCACTTCTAATTCGTGAAAATGAGGAATGTCAGGACTGCAGGCTGTAACAAATGCCTAAAGTATGTATCAAGGAATTTAAGTCTATATCCCGTGCATACTTGTGGAAAATATGGCTTGTTCCAGTCGAAGAATCCACCCAACTTGGTTACATATTGCTCTTTTACTGATAATGGATATCTAAACCCTAAACCTAAAACCTAAAACCTAAAACAACACATCGTCATATTGCAACTGTAGGTCCACCAGGAAAATTGCAAGTATCACTGTAAGTCAAGTAACCATCATGTCTACATGACAGTGGCCTTGTTAGGGCAATAGAGAAAACACGCTCCTGAAAGATCTGCATCCATAAGAAGACGATGAGCAAGCCTAGACGTAAACATAAATACGTCCATTCTATTGCATATGGCAATTGGTAATCGAGATAATAAGCCAAGTTTTCCTAATTAATTGATGAAGCTGTTAACAAAACGAATGCTTCAAACCTATGTTGTATGGAGATTCCAGCGCTATTACAACAGTTGGAGCGAAGCTGCATTAATCTACAGCCATGGAATGAAGATACTAGAACTGAAATGACAAGAACCTCGCTTCTAAATGCAGATGCGTTGAGAAGAATCCATTATAAATAGATGCTCCTCGTTTTGTTCCAAAAACCTGTTGGCTCTGTTGCAATTGAGCTCCGGAGGAGATCGGATACACTGAGATCTAACAAGGTTTATTCTCACTAATGTGGTCCAGCAACAAGAACAACAGGCTGCGTCTGTGTCCCACCCAATCTCATATGCAATACGGTAAACCCTGTTCTACTCTCCTCCGAATGAAATGATCAGGGTTTAACCAGGGCTTTTAGGGGTTTAGGGTTTAGGGCTGACGCACGTAAGAATACACTAAACCTCTAGCACCGAATTGAACACAGTAAACACTATTTACTGTCTCTAGAACCTGAAATTAACCCAATTATAATAAGGTAAGTGACGGAGCCTATTGTGAGCAAAATGGGAGCAAGCCCATTATGGACAAAATTATATAAGTGGTGTACATTTCAGAACTTAAAAATACACTACCATTATAATTTTGTCTGCAATGGGCTCATTTACCTTAGTAATTCAAGGAACAAATTTCCTTCACTGAATCCAAAATCTTTGCCTCTACTATAATTAGCAATCAAGAGAAGTTTATTTGAGTTTAGAAAACGCTAACACGTTGCTTTAGTATTATGATAAGAGACACAATTTGTGCCTTGTGCTTTGTGTTACTTTTTGGCTCAAATTGAAAGCTCGAACTAAACATTGTTTGAAATTTGGAAGTGATATGCAGTAAAAACCATAGGTGCATAAGATCATATGTAAACCAAAAAAAATATTGTATTAAAAAATGGTCATCTTTGTCACCTAAAATGGTTCTTAATGATTACCATAAAGTAGGCACAATATTAAGGTTTCCAGATGGCTATATGCTTTTGATGATTTTACACCCAAAATGTACAAGCTCCTATTATGGCCATCAAATCACTTCTACACCATGATTTGTGTACTTCAAAATTTCACTTTCACATCTCAAGTAGGACTTGAATACTTCATTTATTCAAAAAAGATATAATTTAGATACTTGCATGGCTATAATGAAGGCAATTCTAGAGTGAACATCATAGTTTAATGGTCACTATAGTTTTTTTAGTTGTTGCTCTAAAATGAATCAAGATCAAAATGCCTAGTTTAATTTTGATGACACTTGTACCATCTTTAACCCCTTAAGGACCAGATTCTCAAATTTTGAACATCAAATGAACACAAATACATCCAAGCTCACAGAAAAGCATTTTTTCATCCATCAATTATTTGAAGATTCTTGTGTAAATTTGTTAAAATTTGTATGGTATAGATTTTGAAGATTTTTCCTTGAAAATATTCTATAATTCAAAAGATATAGGTACGTTTGGCATCAAAAAGTAACTTTTCAATTAAAAATTTACCTTCCAACAACAACTTTAATAAAAATATAAAATATAAATCTTAAAAAAAAAATTAGAATAAAGTTTAACATTTTGAACTTAAGAAAATAGAATTCTTGCAAAAACTACAAATATTCAGTCCACAATCAATTTTAGAAGGAATTTTTAGCTCCAAATTTTGTTGAAAATATTGGTTGTTGTATTAGTTGATTTAATCATATAGATTTGATCTATGGATCATTTTCTACAACTATTGTTCGAGAATCATCATTAACCCCTAAAGGACCATTGTCCCTTCGAGGGACAAATGGGATTTCGGGCAGGTACCTGCGGGCTGAATTTTTGTCATGATTTTTTGAATTTTTTTTTGAAGATAGAAAAATTGATTAGCTTTTTGGGAATATAATTTTTTTCACAATCGGTGCCCGGGAACAAAAGTTATGACCAAATAAGCTCAAAACAGGGGGTAGGGGGCAGCAAAAAAAATTTTGCAATCTCACCATTGGAATTAGCGCTTTTTAATTCCATGTAAAAAATATTAATATTTTAGATTTTCTTTCTATCTTGTACCTACTTCTATTTAACAATTTTTTTAGTATTGAAAATTAATTTTTTCTGGATTTTTTTTTTCCCCCTAGACTCTCAACTCAATTCTCCACTATAAAGGTTAAAAGCTCAAAACTCTGTAGTGTAAAACATTTAAGTTAAAAATGTTCAAAGTCATAAAATCTAGTCCTGCAATGTGCTGAAAAACTAGTTATTTTCACTTTAAATGCAGATTTTCTTGCAATCTCTGCGGTCAAAAATTCTGCAATTTTTTCTACACATTTTTATACTAGTTAGGTATAAGATCCTACAGTTAGATGTGGAAGAAAAAACAATTTTCAATTTTTTTACTCTTTGCTATAGAAATGGCAGTTTTGAGTGTTTTTTGGCAGAAAAATGGCCTTGGTCCTTTAGGGGTTAAACTATTCTTCAAAGTTGCATTTTACAACACTTCTTACTAATTTAGAAATCTTGACTACCTCTTAGTCCTTAATAGTATATGTAATACTAATTACCAAAGTTACACTATTTTGACATAGTGAATATTGAAATATCATTGCCTTGTACCAATTTTTTCCTAAAAAATTATGAGTGATCCTAACTGTCCCCTTCACTAACTGAAAAAATTGTTGTAATTACAAGAGAAATACAACCTCAAATAGTACATAATGAAAGCCCTTTGATCCACTAAATTTTTTATTAGCGTTTCTTGTTCTATAGGACAACTTTGCAACGATTTTTGTATGGATCCAAATTAAGTTAAATACCTCCTTTAAGTTTGAATTAGAAAAAATATTGTGACAAGCTACAAAGACTCCTAGGCAATCCAAGATCCTACTATGGCCCAAATATGGTACTTGGCCAAACATCTAGCCCCCGTCTTGCTGTGGATTTCAAAGTGGTATAGTGCACTTCACCCAATAAAACTATGAATTGCTATAGAACCACAATAAACTTAATAAACACACAACCTAAGTCCAAAATATTGTATACTGATTGATGATGCTATAAATAATTAGTCTAAAGTCCAAAAGAATGCAAACAAAATAAAGTCTATAGGCCACCACCCAATAAAGACTCAATTGCAAAGAATAAGTCAAGTTGTTAATTTAAAAAAAATTCATTACTAACTAACTAAGGAAATAATGATTAACACTATGCTAAGTGAATTCAACAAGAATCCCAAAACAAAAACTAACTAAAAGCAGACAAGCAATACAATTGTCACCCCAATTAAAAAGGCACCCCTATTTTTTTCCATAACATCCAATCCACAAATTTGCCCTTTGAAATGACATTTTGGCTCCAACTTTGTCCTTTCCCTTTGGTAAAAAGCATCAACAATTTTTGCCCTTCTCCTCTTTTATTAAATATAATAAAAAATTTGACATGTATAATGTATAACTTGAATAAAAGTGATGAACAATCTTATGCTTTAATTGGTGAGTCAAAGACCTTGAGGTGCCTCTCTTTTGGATATCCTAAGAATATGAGGGTTGTTGCAAGAAATACTTGTCCTTTCGTCCTTGGATAGGTATTTTTTGCTTATAATTTTTGTGTTATATGTCCATTTTCTATGAACCTTGAAATGAAGGTATATGTGGTAGTTATAGACATTGAACAATTTTTTTAAATTTAAATTTATTTTTTAAATTTGTCACTAATTGGATGTCTACATTGGCCATTTTGGAGGGTCTTAATACTATTTCCAGTCCAAAAATGTAAATTTGAAGGTGGAAACTGGGATACAAAGAGTTCTACTAAAGTTACACCATGTCATGAGAGTCACGTGGGCTTGGATTCTGCATCGGATGGTGGTTGCGGAGTTGTGGAGGTGATAAAGGAGGTTTGGAGCGTTCGGGACGTCAACGAGGTCCCGACATCTCAGTTGGGGACCTCAAACCCCTTGACCTCCACGTGGAGGTTTTGGAGACTCATCTTTTGCAAGTTGAGTCTCCCACGTGATGGAGTGAGAGGTTTAGCTTCTTGCACTTCATCCAAACATGCAACCATTCTTCAAGAATGGCATTGGCTTGATTGTTGTAGTTTGATTGTGAGTTTTTTCTAGTTTCTTTAGAAACTTTTCCTCACGTTTTATTACTTGCAAAAGATCTCATTGCGTGGTTGTGAAACCACTTTCTACACCTGGTGTACCGTGTATTATGGGTGTTTTATTTTTTTACTATGCTATGGATGTCGCTAATGTGAAGTGCTTATGGTAATAGGATGTTTTTGTATTGCTATCATTGTTTGCAAGCTTTTACTGTGATTATGACTCACATCACAAGTCACGAGGCGTTTTTCCTATGACCAGTATTCACCGCTAGTCAGGAGCTATTGGACTTTGGTGTGGTTAGGTTGCTAGCCAATTACAAGGTCTATTGTACCAAATAAAAATAAATCTTGGATGAAATTGCCAAAATTATGGATGAAAATTGGATTATGGATATGTGATATGTGCTAATATGATATTTTCTATCCAATATGTGGATGAATGTTGAAATTTGGAGCACCACTATAACATTCAATATCACCACTATAGCACTTCATTAAAAATGAAAAAAAACACCCTAATCCACAAGAGATTTAAAAAAAATAGTAAAGTGTTTACCTTCTACATATGCTCAAAGTGTACTACCTTTGCGCAAGAGCAGATAATACAATTTTTTTCCCCAAAGATGCACATGGTTGAGAAGAAACATCTTTTAATTAGGAAAAATAGATTTTTTAGATTTTTGTTTATTCATTAAAAAGAAATAAATCTTTTAGACCCCTTTTCTTGCTATTTCTTGCTATTTTTTCTAGTACCCTGTAGTAGTCTATAGTATTGCATAGTGCTACATAGGATTGAATTGATGGTTCGGATTTGCAAGCGCCTTGAATTGATGGTTTAGATCTATAGGATCGTTGTTGATACATAGAACTGGTAGTATTGCATAGTACAATAGTCTATAGCCCAAAACTACATTTTTGAGTAAAAAACATGAAGTGTTTCTTGCAATTATCCACGAAGGAGGAGTCAAATAAAAATCTCACAATTTCAAAAGGATGTCATCTTGCTCTGTATTCGTTTATTAATTTCTTGCCTTTTTGTTTGATGTTGAGTAAGTTGAATGGATGGATAGCATGTCATGGGGGCATGATAAATATGAATGATGGGTCTTCAAGTTTAGGTGGAAATCATTAATGGATAATGTTAAGTCATTGACTCAATGAAGTTAAGGGCTTGAAATCTAGAGGAAACTTTAAATTTGTAACAATAAAAATTGTAAGTATGGCTACTATCCAAAACATGTTTTATTGGGTTTCCCCCCTTCTTAGATAGGGACACTTTGAATTTTTATCCACCCTCCCTAAATATGTCTTTGAAATTAATTTTTAATTGTTTAGAGACGTGCAAAGCCCCTCAAAAGGGCCAAATGCAAATCACATTTAAGACTTGTCCCAATTTACCATGCTTCAAAGCCAATATCCTACTCAAAGGTAAGATTCGACCAAAACTTAAGCCACTTTTGAAAAATGTAATACGTGTCATCTTGTGAATGGTCTTGAGGTGATGTGAAACACTGTAAATTTGACATGAAAACCCAATTTTGGCACTTAGGTACTGAATCAAACCTTCACTAGCCTAGAGTAATTAATAGCCTAGAGTAACTACACAAATAAAGTAACTCTATTGATGAGCATGCATGTTGGCATGATGTACTTGTGCAAGGCAAACAAAATGTGTTATTAAAAGAATGAAACTCGAAGCCTCATAACTTCTTCATACGATATCCAAATGATGTTTGTCTCGTTGCGTTGGAATCCCCTTCGAGTTGCCAATAAGAATTTGAAAAAAAAATTGATGAACAATTTGAAAATATAATGCGGTGAGCGTGGATCGAACACGCGACCTTCAGATCTTCAGTCTGACGCTCTCCCAACTGAGCTATCCCCGCAAGTCCAACAAACCATTCCGTAACCGGGGCTCGAACCCGGGTCGCCTGGGTGAAAGCCAGGTATCCTAACCACTAGACTATTACGGAGATTCCGGAAGCAGACCGCTCCCTTTCGATGTGTCAGGTCATCAATTATTATCTATTTAAATTCAGAGACGAGTGCCATTTCCAACCAAGTATTTTCATTTTAAAACCCAGACTGGGGACCCTTTCGTCGACCCAAGTGCCTGTCGGTAGCTTCTTGCAAGTCCCCCTCACAGAGCTTCCAACCCCAGTCCACAACCCCCAAAAGACCTTCCCCTCTAAAACACTTACGGCAGAGTCCCACATCACCCAAACCCAACAAGAAAGAGCTTACTTAGCGAGAGACTCTGATTTTGTGGAAAGAGATGCGTTCCAGAATGAGGGTTTCCAATATTCAATAGGATGTCTATAATCAAATCGGGGTGTGAACACTAAAATGTTCAGCATTATTTAACTGCTTCAATCTCAATTCCACTTCTTCGGTGAAGGCACAATATTGATCGGTAATTGTCCATTTCACCTTGCTTGAGTAAGCATTAGCCACTCCTCTTGTTGATCACTGTATTTATAATGATAATCACCACTTCATGGGCTCAACGTTTCTCTATTGCAAATGGCATAGACTGAATAATGTACAACGCGGTTAAGAGTAATCACCAATACAATTGAAGTCCTCCAAGTTTGAATTTGATCAACGCTTTTATTTTCACGGATGGTGGAAAGTAACACTGGAATGCACACATTCATGCACTCCTCGGAACGGCATTCACTTGCCATCCAAAGACGGTGTTGATAAACTGAACTCAATTCTAACTCCTGTTTTTCTCTTTTTTGTAGTGAGGAGTACGTCCTTCTCTACTCCTCACCGAAGTCAACCACCTACAGGATGAGTTCGCATCGGTTTACTGATTGGAAACTTCCGTAAATCAAACACAAAGCCTCACAAAGCAAGTTTGAAAGTTCTGGTGGTCAACATGATACCAACTACCTTGCACAAACTAGAGCTAGATCAACATTCTGGAACCGAAATAATTTGAGGAATTTCCGTTGACCGCGAGTACCGGATCATCCATTGTGCAGATCGAAATCTCTGGACGAACTGAGCTGCTGCTGTTTCTTCTTCCGCCGCGGCGAAAGCTTCAACCGAATCGATTCAGGCACGACTTCCCAGATGAGATGCCATCCCACGACCACCAGCAGAGCAGCGAAAGCAATCCCAACCGCCACCCAGATCTTGTCATCCAGCAGGAAGATGAAGAGGACAGTGACGATCATGAAGAGCTGGCACGGCAGTCCGAATTTCGCGAATTCCATAAACCGATAGTCTCCCGCGGCGTACACCATGAGATTCGTTTGGTAGCTGTAGGGTAGCGTAAACCCAGCGGACGCTCCCAGCATCACCACAACACTCATCCGCGTCGGCACCACCCCCAGCGCGTCTCCCAGATCCGCCGCAATGGGGTACATGATCGCCGCGGCCGCATTGTTGCTCACAAGCTCCGACAGCAGCGCCGTAGCGATGTAGATCGCGACGTAGGAAGCGCGTAACCCCCCAATGGACTCACTAATCGAGATGAAGATGTTAGCAATCGCCCTCGCCACTTTCGACTTCACCATAGCCGTGCTGAACGCGAACGCGAACGCGATCGTGACGTACACGCGCCAGTCGATGCTGTGGCGCGCTTGTTCGGCGTTCAGGCAGCGCGAGAGGAGCATGAGAGCCGCGGTGAGGATGCCGGCGGTGAGGAGGTTGATAACTTCTTTGTCGATAATGCTCCCGTAGATTTGGGTGGCGATCATGGCGAAACCGAGGATGAGGGCGATCCACATGCGGGATTTTTTCACGGGGGATGACTCTGGGACGCCGGTGATGAGACTGAAGGACGTGTCGTTGCGGTAGCGATGCTCGAAGTTGGAGCCTGTGTCGATCAAGAGGACGTCGCCGGCGCGGAGCTTCACGTCGCGGACGTCTGTGGAGAGGCGCTCGCCTTGACGGTGGATGGCGAGGACTACCGCGTCGAACTTGTTGCGGAAGTGACTTTCACGGACGGTTGAGCCCACCAATGGACTCTCGAACGCCACCGAGGCCTGCAACACCACTCCTCATTAGAAATCTTCACAACCCTAAACCCAAGTTCCCTCATCCCCCCTCAAATTTGCAGTCTAAAACGCTGAAACTCATCCCCACTCAAGTCATGCATTGCGCAGAGGATGATAATATTTCACACCAATGCTTGTCTTTTTCGCAGTGGTTTCGCAAGGAAAACAAGGTGATGGAATCTCGGCACAGGTGAACAATTGGTGTAAGGACATCACTGAATTAAGCAAGGTCATAAACTATGGTGGTGTAGAATGGATTCAGCATGTCAGAAACCCAGATGCAGTATTGTGCACAACGAAACAACATCAATCTCGTTATCACGACGAGGTTCTGGCACCACGAATTTTGATCTAAATTTAACCCAAAGCTGTTGAAACTAGGACAGGTACAGAATTGCGTCCAGGCCGCGCGTTCTGAAGGTGCCGAAGTTGCGGGGAACACGTCAATTTAACGAAATAGACATTAAAATTGCAAAATCATTGCAAAACTACGGATACGAGTTGATGGTTCCACCTTAATGTTAGAACACAGTTGCCAATCGACTGTTTGAGGGAGAGTAAGGGTACCTTCACAAGCTGGCGGTAGAGGATGTCGGTGCGAAGTTTGGAAACTTGGGATGCTTGAGTATGAACCAGACCCTGCATTTTCAGCAAGAAGTGAACTCCGTATTCACCGCCCGCAAACCAGACGGTGTCGTCCGTCTCGACGATGGTGCCGTCGTCAACGCCCTTCAAGCGTTCTCCAGATTGACGGTCAATTGCCACAATGGTAAGTCCATTGATGCCTCGCAGACCAGCATCGTGAACACTCTTGCCGATTCCTCTGAATTTGCTGGTGACTCTCATACCTGGGAATCAATCAGATGGAAATGCAACTTCTACAAGTCAGTAATCAATCTATGACGTGAGGCAGAGGACATGTACTAAAACTGATAGGGTCGACCAGATTCAGCGTCTTACACTGCCCCTCAGCAACTCACATTCATACAATTGGTTGAAGTTCTTGGCACAAATACGGGTTTACAACCTCCCAATTTGGAGACCACACACCAGTATAATGTGATAAATTTCTGATGACAACATAACCAAAATCTTTCCACAGCTCTGTTGTGATCACCCAATGAAACCACACACGACTTTACGGCTCCGTTAAACTGCTCCAACTGGAATCTCGACCTTCATGAACAAATGGAGAGTACAGTACCGATTTTTCGGGAGAGCTGTTATGAGAATTACTGTACCTGTTAGATACTCTTTTTCCAAGCGTTCGTCGAGATGCTCAATTTCCCGGAAGACGTCTTTTATTTCTTGCTTCAATAGCACGTCGTTACTTTCGGCCAGCATGACCAGAACGTCGCCCGCAGTTATTGTCATTTCGCTGATGCGACCCGGCTCGTGCGTCTCGCCGCGCTTCAATCCCAGCACCGCCATGTCGAAGCCGTTTGCGGAAGTCGACCTCGCCGACTGTTTTTCCGATGATGTCCGCAGTCTTTTTCACCGTGGCCTACCGTCACCAACACCCACGCCATGTCCATTCAGTTATTTATTTCAGGAAAAAATTTGGGCGTTTTTAGCGCATGTCTCCCGTGATTTCTGCGAGATCACTATTAGACTTTGGATAAGAGTAAAATCTGCTGCGATAAGAAAAACCCACGTTTGTATGACTTTGACCCGAACTGAAGCCTGGAGGCCTTCCCAGGCTTTGATTTTGACACAGATCACAAACACGGTTTTTTTTTGGTTTTTTTTACACAAATAAAGGACCACAAACACGGTTTCAGTTGCACACTGAACATTGCAGCAAAGCCAATAAGAATGTCAGAAGAGGTTTACCTGAACAATCTTTGATGATTGATCGACACCGCTGGAAACGACGCCATTTTCCAAGGCTGCTGGGTCGTGACTGTTGGCCAGCTTCCCAGACCTGCCAGACTCGGTGGTGAGCAACTCCATTGAGAAGGCCTTCGCGTAATGATGAGCCTGCTCGAGCTCGCCGCAAAAGTAGAGATGGTCGCCCACTTCCAACAGATACTGGGGTCCTACCGCATGCGTGACTCGACCCTTTGTACCAATCATCAATTGCACACGACTTGTCAATCTTTTTCCTTTCAGACAGCTTTAGAATTCTGACGTGCACTTCTCACAACCTACCCCAGTCACATATACAAATTCATATCACCTCATAATTGTCTACCTGGAGAATTTTAAACCTTGACTACACAATTCTATGCGAGCCTACTGTTCGAAGTTCTGGGCACAATTCTGACGCTCTAAAATATCCCCAATTCAACGAAGATGATCATATCAGTACTGGTCAGGTTACGTTATTTTGAATGCCAAAATTTCAAGAGATTGACTCCTTGTTTTAGCTTTTGTCTGCAACGTCACGTTTACACTACTCCAGACCAGTAATTCACAGCCCTACGCTGCAATGTTACAATTTTGACGATTTGGAAAAAAACAATCTAACTGAGACAATTATGACATGATATTTATTTGGGATGCAAGTACCTGTCGCTCCACGGCTACGAGGAAAAGGCGCTCCATCCCCTTGAGACCCGCTTCGCGAACCGTATTATTTGCAACAGGGGAATGGGCAGGCACTCTGGCTACCAACAACAGATCCGAGTGCCGCTTCGTTTCGTCAGCTGGCACAGCAAAATTCCACCACAAACTTCAGATATAAAAATGGTAACTATGGGGTTGAACTCGTAGGTTGGCTATGCCGAATGCTGTGAATGAAATGTCATTTGCATATCTATCGGTACAACAAGCTAATCAAGGTAATGTAAATGTCAAAATGGTGTATGCAATACCCCCAACTGAACGGAATTAATTGACGTTATTTTGAGATTGATATCAAAAGTTATATAGGTAGGTTTGATCATGGACCTGGGAGCAGCCAATGCGAGGCGATGACGGTATACAAGAACCCTCCAATGGCGTACACAATCCCGTACGGCGTGATATCAAACATTCCAAACTTCGCCTCGTCCGGATTCGACTTCGCGTACCGTACTTGCTGAAGGGACGACACGACCAAGTTCGTGGACGTTCCGATGAGCGTGATCGTCCCCCCGAACACCGCAGCATAGCTGAGCGGAATCAGCAGCTTCTTGGGACTCACCCTGTTCCTCCTCCCCCACGCGATCATGATGGGGATGAGCAGGGCGACAATCGGAGTGTTGTTGAGGAACGCGGAGGTGATGGCCACGGGGATGAACATCCGCGTGATGGCCCAGAACGGGTTCTTGGTGCGACCCAGGAACACGTTCAGCGCCTTCTCCATGCCACCGGTTTGGCCGATGCCTTCGGCGACGACAAAGAGTATGACGACCGTGAGGAGACCGTTCTGGGAGAAGCCGGAGGTGGAATCGCCTATGGTTATGATGCGGCAGGCGGTGAGGAAGGCCACCATGGCCGCAAACACGAAGTCAGGGCCGACCCAATCGCCAGCCATGACGACCAGGCCGGCGAGGAGGGTGCCGAGGACTACGTACGCGTCCCATTCCAGCTTCACCATCGTGACCACGGCGATCACGCGCTCAAATGTATGCCCTGATGCCTATGCCACAATACATTCAGGCATAGAATGTCAGAACATCAACGCTGCGAAAATAATTCTGAAAGCACCCAAGAATTTGTCTGGCAATCTACAACGCCATCTGTAACCTTATGTAGAGGATACTAATTCTGTTAGAATAAGGAATAGAAAACAGAGACTCCTGTTACTAACAACAACTCATCTGCCCAAACATGAACTTGGCTGGACTCGATCATTTCTCTCATAGCTTTGCCACTATATCGTCAATTTCTTTAAATTGGCGTGATTCTGGCTCAAAATATTGTCTCATTCGTCTACTCAAAGCTGTAAAAATTAGCTTGTACCAGTTGGTATAAATTTACGTTTCAGGCCCAAAGTCGAGGAATTCCACTAATTTAACAAAATTGACGTTCGATTCATGCATCATCGATCGTAACATCGAAGCTGACGAGGAAAGCCTCAGGAAATTTACACGAAAATCAACGTATTCAGCTCATTTCGGTAGCCTGGTGTAAGGTAGCTTGATGCTGTACGTCCTATACAGCTAGACTCCTGTCACCAACAGCAACTCATGTATTCCTACACTTTCATTTCACGTTCAATAGGTATAAACAACATGATTCATGACTAGGCAGAATGTCGTCATGACTAGGCAGAATGTCCATGACATGGACATGTATGCGGTTGATTACTAGTCACTAATGGCGGTCTACAAACTCCCATTAATTAATCTCAAAGTTGCAGAAAGAAAACAAAACAAAAGTGATGCCAAAACGATCCTCTACATATAGGAAACAAATGACTGCAAACAAACGACTGCAGTATTATGCACATGGATCGATAGATGTGCGTGCGCGCATTACTAGCTGCAGTATGTCTAGCCACCGTTTCAGACACCAGCCAGAAATTCTGAAAGGACTCAAGAAAATTTACAAAGCTGCAGGCGGAACAGAGAAATTGGAGCAATGTAATTAAACGAAGCTCACTTGAAAATCAGTGCAGTCGCGGTCAACATACAGTGGCCTTCTGATCACACTCCAGCGAGCTCACTCAGTCGTCCTCCCCATGAATTCAAAGTCGTGGAATTCAAGCCCCGCCCCGCCCCGCCCCGGAGAATTCGTACGAGGAAGCACTTCTGGAAGTCCTTCTGCACGCGGGGTACTATATAGTACCACCGTGCGCAAAAGCACGTCCTTGCAGGTACAGATTCGGTACGGAGTGGGACAAGTGGTACCCGCGGAATCTGGACAGTAGCTGTGGGTGCAGTGCATCTGGTCTGGATTGGGGGTGAGGTCCGGGCCTCCGGGGTAGCTGGAGTACGTATGCGGCGGGTCAAGAGAAAGGCAGAATGTATACTGTATTCGGGTGGCGTGTGTCTGTTGGGGGTGTCCGGGAGGCATACTGTATCTGGTCGGTGGGGGTGGCTACATACAGGTCTAGTAAACGGCGGTGGTAGGTAGAATGGATAGGCCCTTGTGAAGCAAGACGATTGAGCCTGGGGATATTTTGATCTTCGATTCCACAAAAAGGGAATGTCAACTTGGATCGATCCAAACTTTATTTCCTTGTTGTGGTATGTATGTGCACCTCCACCTCCACAAGCATGCACCTCCGGAATTTGAATGACACCTCCATTTGGACTAGAAAGCATCCTCTTATTCCTAAGGGTTTGATTGTTCAAGATATACACAAATAAATAAATAAAACTAGAAGCTAGGAGTGTCTACTTTGCGGAGAGGGCGTGAATTATAACTGAGTTTATTATGATTTTTAGTATACCTTGATATTTCGTAAGTTGTTCATACAATATCTAAGTATGCATGGTTGATATGCATTGGAATCTTCTTTCACTTGCCAATAAGATCACAATAAAAATAATTTATGTTTATGCCTTAGTGTCCATTGTAGGTGCACTTAACTTATTTGGTATTGCACTATTGCAAACCCGTCACTTTTCCATTCCCTAAAATAGCAACAAAATGTGGTGTGGGTGAAAAAAGCCACAAACAACAAAATGTAGGGGCTAACTTGGCTACTAACATTAGATCATTTTTAGCCACTGATGAGTGAGAAGCAATAGAGGTCTGGATTTTCAGAATGAAAAATCGATGGGGTTGGTTGTACTGATGTGTGTAACCTTGTACCAACCATTCAACATGCATAGTGTTATCAATACAAACTATTATTATTTTATGGGACATTCAGCTAGTTGAACGTTGATAACATCCCTACAGGAAGCAAATCCAATCCAGCAAATGAGGCAAATTGCTTGTACCTACGTTGTCACAGACTTTCTGACCTGCAAAAAATACCTAAAGAATGTAGGGAAGGGATATTTTTTATCCATGCCATAGACTAGTGAAAACCATGGCTTATATTCCATTTAAGGTATGTTCCTACTTGATGTTAAAGGTAATGTTTGTAATGTGAATCTGGTCCAAAAGTAGGTATAAATTCGTTCGTAGGACCCCAGAAACAACACTTTGTAGCACCAAGTGGGAACTGATACCTTTAAGGAGTCCACTCACTACTTGGTTAACTTACATATTGGTCTCTACGGATCTGTTGTTGATAACTTTAGCCAGAGTGCCTGCGCAACCCGCTGCTGCGAATAATACGGTTCGCGAAGCGGGGCGCCTTTTTCTCGTAGCCGTGGAGCGACAGGTAGTCTACTTGCGTCACAAATAAATGTTATACCAATAATATTCTCAGTTAAATTGATTTTTTCAAATCGTCCAAATTGTGATATTGCAGCGTGGGGACTGTGAAGTACTGGTCAGGAGTAACTTGGTGCAAACCTGACTCGTTGCAGACAAAAGCTAAAACAAAGAGCGAGTCAATCTCTTGAAATTTTGGCATTCAAGATATAACGTAACCTGATCAGTACTGATATGATCATCTTCGTTGAATTGAGAATATTTTAGAGCGTCAGAATTGTGCCCTGAACTTCGAACAGTAGGCTCGTAAAGGATTGTGTAGTCAAGGTTTACAAATTTTCAGTAAGACGATTATGAGGTGATATGAATTTGTATTTGCGACTGGGGTAGGTTGTGGGAAAGTAAGCTCTTTCTTGTTCGGTTTGGGTGATGTGGGACTCTGCCGTGAGTGTTTTAGAGGGGAAGGTCTTTTGGGGGTTGTGGACTGGGTTGGAAGCTCTGTCAAGGGGACTTGCAAGAAGCTACCGACAGGCACTTGGGTCGACGAAAGGGTCGCCAGTCTGGGTTTTAAGATGAAAAATACTTGGTTGGAAATGGCACTCGTCTCTGAATTTAAATAGATAATAATTGATGATCTGACACATCAAAAGGGAGCGGCCTGCTTCCGGAATATCCGTAATAGTCTAGTGGTTAGGATACCTGGCTTTCACCCAGGCGACCCGGGTTCGAGCCCCGGTTACGGAATGGTTTGTTGGACTTGCGGGGATAGCTCAGTTGGGAGAGCGTCAGACTGAAGATCTGAAGGTCGCGTGTTCGATCCACGCTCACCGCATTCTATTTTCAAATTTTCATCAATTTTTTTTCAAATTCTTATTGGCAACTCGAAGGGGATTCCAACGCAACGAGACAGACATCATTTGGATTTCGTATGAAGAAGTTATGAGGCTTCAAAGTTTCATTACCTGTAGTTCCATAACACATTTTGTTTGTCTTGCATAAATACATCTCATGCTCATTAATGTTAACCCCTAAAGGCCCGTTTGTCCCCTCAGGGGACAATTTGGGTCCGGGTAGGTTCCTGTGACCTCAATTTGTAGAGAACTTTTTGGAGATTTTTTGAGGTTGTGCGGTTCTACAAGAGCTTTGTGGATATATAATTTTTATTTCAAATGATGCCTGGGAGAAAAAGTTATGCCAAAAATAGAGTTCGGTGGGCAACACAAAAAAATCACAAAAAGTCAAAATAAATTTCTTAAATATTTTTTCCAAAATCTATGTCTTTTTGTGTACATTTGAAGCTTTGATTTATTCTATTTGGACTAATAATGAAAAAGTTATGGACAATCTTAGTTTTTTGGGCAATCTAAACATCTTCTTGAAAAAATAACTTTTAGGATTCATTTTTTAATGCAATTTTTACAATTTTCAGAAAAAAAATTGTTAGACAAGGTTGAATTTGCTTGCTAGAACAATCTCACCGTTGGGATTATGGTGTTTCAATTTTGTCTTAGAGCTATTAACAATTTAGTTATTCCTTCAATCTTGAACCTACTTCTACTTAACAATTTTTTAATGAGTGAAAATTTAGTGTTTTTTTCTTGTATTTTTTTTTTGCTAGATTCTCAACTGAAGTATTCAACATATAAACTTAGAAAATCAAAATCAGCAATACAAAAAATTTAAGTTAAATAGGTTCAAAGCCCAAAAATCTAGTCAAGCAAGGTGCAAAAAACTTGTTTTCTTCACTTTGAATGCAAATATCTTGCAATCTATTTGGCCAAAGTTTCTGAAATTTCTTGCATACATTCTCATACTAGTCTAGTATAAGATCCTACGGTTAGATATGCAAAAAAGAACAAATTTTATATTTTTTTGCTCTTTGCAATAGAAGTGGCAGTTTTGAGTGTGCTTTGATGGAGAAAAGGCCTTGGGGCTTTAGGGGTTAAGTGATTATTTTGTTTACATAGGCTATTGGTTTTTGGATGTAGAAAATTGGGACAAGCTTTAAATGTGACGTGTAGTTGGCCCTTATTAGGCACATTGCATGTTTCGAGACGTTTGATAATTTATTTCAAAGACATCTACTAGGAAGGGTGGAAAAAATTTCAAATCTTAGATACCATGCTTTTGAGCCAACAACTTAGTATTATCCAGTAATGATTTCCCTATAAACTTGGGGACCCATCATCTATGCTTGTCATACTTCCATACCATGTGTGAGCACTTTATCATCACCCTTAGATTTAATCAAGCACAACTAGGTTCTATTCGATTTAGAAGTCAAATTCTTGTCGGTGCTTAGCATCATCCAGTTTTGCTTTATCAAGCAATGGACAACCTTATCTTTCTTTATTGTCCAAGGTACTTAAAAGAAAAACCTAGCTAAAGAAATCTTAAAACGTTAGCAACTTGGCCTAGTTTGGACCAAAGAAGCCAAAACTCTGGTTTACAAAAAATAAACTAATTAAATCTAGATTTCAACTAACCTATGTTATATGGCATGTAATGCCTTTTCCGAAATGCTAAATATGTCTAAAATGGACATTCCTTCAAGAAATTATCAATGGATGAAGTTTTAACTTTAAACTTTCCTACGGAACTTCATCCATCAATATCTCTCAAACTATCAATCTAAATTAACTTTGAATTTCATGGTTGAATTCAAAGCTCATTATAGTTTCCAAATCTAAAATTTTACTTCAAATGATCAGATAACTAAAAACTTCATCTAAATATTTATTAATTTTCGAAATGTAAGTTGGTTCAAAAATTCCTACAAGATATTATAATTTATTCTAACTCCAAATTATTCCTTAGTTGTCTTCAAAAGATTCTAATTAGTTACATATCAATTCTTTATGACTCTAGACTTCTATTGTATAGTTTCTATTTTAAAGTTTTGGTATTTTTTTCCTTAGTAAGCATAAAAATTAATTTTTGAAAATATAAAACACTTTAAGGATCCAACCTACCTAGTGAAAATTGCAAACAAATGAAGTTTAGAAGTATAATTAAAGAAGATTGTTGTAATGTTTTTTTCAAAAACAAGGATAATCTATATTCATTAAGGAAAGAATTTAATGAAAAAACAATACTTGCTTAGAAAAGGGTAATCCGCAACTTCCACAAGCACATTAATACTTTTGTAAGAAGGATAATCAATACTTAATTAATAAAGACCAAGCTCTAGTATTACTTTAGTAACAAAGCCAAATATTATCTATTTTCAACCTTGGTTGTGTCAAAATACAAAGATAAGGACTAAAATACAATTTTCCAATAAGTCCAAAATTTTGAACGTTTGTAACTTTTAGAGAAATAGTTCAAATCTTGTTTTCTAAAGCAGAGATGGTAAAAAACTAATGAAAATCTACATACAAATTTTTGAGAAAATTTAACAATTTATTTGTATGCTATAAATAAGAAACTTGGGAGCAAAATCCTACAAAGTAAAATTTGAATGAAGTCTCAACAAACTATTACAAACACCCTAAATACAAGGCAAATGAATGTTTTGCAAGATTAGATCAAATCTTAGATTTTTTAAATGAGTACAAGAATGTAGCCAACATATATTAAAGTTAAACATACAAAAGATGTATTGTTGAGACTAAGGATCACCTTAGCCTCAACATCTTTATATACTACTCCCTTTATCCCATAATGATCTTCTTGTTGGCCTTAATTTTTTTTATCTCAAAATGATTTTCCTGTTGGACTTTGTAATATTAGAATAGGTCAAATTTGACTTTCAACTGCTTTCGGGGACTAGAAAATCAACCTAGAGTAGCAGATCTCTCTCCATCTATGCAATCATCAATTGAAAGACAAATGAAATGATGAGAGGAATCAATCAACATTGTTTGTTCTTATTTTTTGCATCTCTTTGAGTATTTCCGAATTGAAAGGAGATGAAATTTTGGGAGGTGAATTGGAAGTCCAAACATCATCTTGGGCACATACTAAATGCCCATAAAATGAAAACCTTACACTCAACAATAAAATGTCCATTGGTGCTCTTTAAAAATGCCCAAAAAATTTCACTTTTCAATACCCAAAACTATAGTTTGAAAAGGGCTTTGAAGTTCAAAGTTTCTTGAATGCTAAGAGTGCACCAAACTTTGCTTTTAGTGCAAAAACACGTCTTTAAAATATTATTTTTAGCCTTAGACCAAAACATTTTGTCCAACAAGAAGATCATATGAGAACGGAGATAGTGCTATTTAAAAAACTATTTTTTTGTCCATCTGTATTGAAATTTTTTCAAAAGATGAGACATAGTTTATTCAAAGAGGCAAAAAAATTGAAGATTTAGATCTGTAAGTTGTAAATTTAGATGACAACATCAAATGTTTTGTTTTGTAAGAATTTGTGAATTATTTTTGTGGCTTAAATTACCTTAAGGTAAAGTAATACCCTTTAGATGCACATAATATTGAAAAGTTACATGTAGCGGTCCGAGATGATCCTAAACTACTAGATGATGGTGGTAAGGTATCCAAATTGAGTGGCGTGGTTGAAGGTTTGATACCAGGCGGTGACAAGTGGTTTTTCTAGCATAAAATTAGCCACTCTACTTGATAGAAACCCTTGCAGTGTGTTCTTCAACACACTTGTATAAAAAAAGGTACATGTGGTGAGCCCCTTAAAAATTAGGTGTATTAAAGTAGATGGACATTAAATAAGAATTCAACTAAAGTAACTCTAACCACCTTTACCTTTATAAAGTGACCTTACTTATTTAACATTAGACGACTTGCCTTATCCTTAGAAGAACTACCATAGAAAAAGTACTTTGGATTAAAAATACCTTCCTAACATTTCTGAACTACAAAAAATGTATTTTCCAAAATTTATTTAAGATCTAAATGGTTGAGCCTCTCAACAATTCATAAGAAATTTTAAATCATTGTTTTAATTGATTTAATATTTGTTATTTTTTGTAACATCCTAAAATTATAGCATCAAACTTTGAAATGCCATAATTTATTCATGCAATATGGAAATCATGTATATTTTATTGCTTTGAAATCTTCATTCAATTCTCAAAAACAAAATCATGATTACAAAAAAAATTCAAAACTTCATGTAGTGAACATGGTTTGAAGAAGCTACCTTTGGATCTTTGTTTGAAATAAGTTTTTACCTATTTTGAAATTATATAGGAAAAATACACCATCACAAGTTGCTAAGATTCCTAGGATATTAGGCTAGAAACTATATGGAACAAAGACATGCCCAAGGCCCAAACAAGAGAGGAAACCTCCAATAATGTAGAAGGGAGAATAGGTGATCAACCTAAAGCTCAAAAGAAGGCAAAGCAAAAAGAGGCCCAAAAAACCACCAGACAACATTGAATAGGGACTCCATAAAAAAATAGCAACCATTGTTCAAGGAAAAGAAACATTCTTAACCCCTAAAGGCCCATTTGTCCCCTTGGGGGACAATTTGGGTTTGGGTAGGTTCCTGTGACTTCAATTTGTAGAGAACTTTTTTGGGATTTTTTGAGGTTGTGCGGTTCTACAAGAGCTTTGTGGATATATAATTTTTATTTCAAATGGTGCCCGGGAGAAAAAGTTATGCCAAAAATAGAGTTCGGTGGGCAACACAAAAAAATCACAAAAAGTCAAAATAAATTTCTTAAATATTTTTTCCAAAATCTATGTCTTTTTGTGTACATTTGAAGCTTTGATTTATTCTATTTGGACTAATAATGAAAAAGTTATGGACAATCTTAGTTTTTTGGGCAATCTAAACATCTTCTTGAAAAAATAACTTTTAGGATTCATTTTTTAATGCAATTTTTACAATTTTCAGAAAAAAAATTGTTAGACAAGGTTGAATTTGCTTGCTAGAACAATCTCACCGTTGGGATTATGGTGTTTCAATTTTGTCTTAGAGCTATTAACAATTTAGTTATTCCTTCAATCTTGAACCTACTTCTACTTAACAATTTTTTAATGAGTGAAAATTTAGTGTTTTTTTCTTGTATTTTTTTTTTGCTAGATTCTCAACTGAAGTATTCAACATATAAACTTAGAAAATCAAAATCAGCAATACAAAAAATTTAAGTTAAATAGGTTCAAAGCCCAAAAATCTAGTCAAGCAAGGTGCAAAAAACTTGTTTTCTTCACTTTGAATGCAAATATCTTGCAATCTATTTGGCCAAAGTTTCTGAAATTTCTTGCATACATTCTCATACTAGTCTAGTATAAGATCCTACGGTTAGATATGCAAAAAAGAACATATTTCAAGCACACAAAATCTTAGTATATGCATCCATATAAATTATTTATAGATTTTTATGTTAGCTCTTCAATATTTCTACAATAGAGATTTGATGACTTTACTTTGTGTATGTTCTATAACTCAAAAAGTATATGTGTATTTGAATTCAAAAAGTATTTTTTTCCAATTCATTAAATGCCCCTTCAAAATTGCTTAAATAAATATATAATAAACATCTTGAAAGAACACTATAATTTGGAGATAATATTTTGAATTTTTTTTTAAAATCTTAAAAGAATTATAAATATTCAATATAAAATTAATTTAAAAATTAATTTTGAATTTTTGACTAGGGATTTTATTGATAAGTATTTAATAGGGTAATAATAGATCCAATTGTATGGACATGATATAAAGATCATGCTTTACAAATTTTGTATATACATTATTTTTAATTATTATTCTAAGATTCATTTTATAATATATTTTTATAATTTTGAAAATCTGGACTACACATGGTCCTTAAAGGGTTAAGAGACTGTTATAAAATGTTCTTAATTCATATAATATATTGAAGGCCCATCATATACTAACATGCAAAATACCAATTCCATTGAAATAAGGTCATCTGAGCTCATTGATTTAGTCTTAGTCATACATGAGTTTTAATGTCAAATTCTCGTTAAATATGTGAAAGTATGTGTTATCTATTAAATTGAAAAATCGCTGTTTGTTTTGTATTCAATTATTTATTATAAATTTTAATGTAAAAAGTTGAAATAAATTGGTGAATACAACAAAAGCAATCCAATTGATTTGAAATTTCTCAAAGAAATAAAAGTAGCCATGAAGAATAATGTGAAATTTTTTTTGAGTAATTATTTTCTCTCACATGCAATAGATTGTTGGTGATATAAACTTCAAGTCAAAAGACCACCATCAATCTAAATTTAGCTTCTATATAGTTGAATAGTTAGATTTTGATAATTCTTATGTAAAAATCATTTCTATAGCAGATGTTGCGTTTTCAAGATCTTTTAGCGGAGAAATCAAGTTATTGTTAATTTTTAGAGTGTAGTTTGTACATAAAATTATATCAATTAGAATAATTTGGGATTTTGACCAAGAATTAAGGTTAGAATATGAAACAATTTTTTTTTTAATATTTTAGTTTTTTTTAAATTAGAGAAAAAATTACAAAAATATTACAATTAAAAAATACGCAATTTTGTTTTATTTGGATTTTGCACATAGAACTTCCAATTGCAATAAGTTCTTGAATTTTTAGATTTTTCCAAAGTTTTGAAATGTAATAGGAAGATGACTTATAAGACTTCATTTTTGAAAATGAAAATGAAAAATGAATACTTTGGAAGTTACAATCAAATTTGACCAAGATGCATTTATTCTTTGGAGTTGAAGGGTTTGGTTTGAATAAGGTCAAGGAGTGATGAGGGATTAAAAATGTGCTTTATCCATCTAAAACAATCAACTCAAAAGTACAAAGCCAAGGGGTGGATAACACTTTGTCAATAAGTTGTTGCATCTTTTGAACATTTCATCGGCTGCACAATGCGATGAAATGATCATACTAGATTGTATTGATACCGATATTCCACATTTTGCAATCACTTCGCTTTAACAAGGACTTAAAAAAGTATTCCTAAATTGTGGCCTTTCACTAGTAGAAAATTTGTGACTGAATCAACAAAAAATGGACAAGAAAGTATTGATTTGATCTGTTAATTTCATGTTGATTTGAACGTGTTGACTTGGACATTATCCAACAAAAACTTGTTAAATTTTTTGTTGATTTGGTCAAGTATAAAAAGGAAAAAAAAGAATACATATTCAAATTGACCATTTACATGGTGCCACGTGGCACTACCACCTAGAACATAGAATTTGTAATTTTTGCACTTGGCCATATGAAATTGCACTTAGGAATCGTACGAGTGAAATTGACTTCATCTCCAAGAAGGGGGCCCTTTTTCCTTCTTTTTTTTGCTCATACAAATCGTTGAAAGAAACATTGAATTTTTTTTGCAACTGTAGTATTTCAGCAAATTCATTTTCCTCTATGTATCATGCACAATACATATTGTTTTTCCCAAACAACTACATAATTTCAAAACTTCCATAATGCACTTCAATACACAATCAAACATTATTCACAAATCAAAAAAACTTTAATTGCAATCATGTATTACTTTGCATAGTCCTACACTACTGTATGTCTAGTTCAATTCTCCTACCCACACATTTTGAAACTAAATACATCACTCTTATGAATTCTAGTCAACGTAAAAGAAGAATTCAATATGAACCAACATCATTCCTCAATCTTTCATTGTCCAATTCCTTCAATTGCATTGCAATGTACTCCAACAAATGCGGTTTAGCCAGTGTTGGAATGCTCACTTCTTTCTCCGTTACATCTCCATGCATCGATATATTGTTCTCTTGCAGAAATCTAGTTCTTGTTCATTTTGCAATGTCCTTCCAAGAGAATATAGTTGCTTCTTTCTCTACCCATCCATGCCTCTCACCGAATGGCTCCCATAAAGATTCCATACAATTTGTATATCGTTCTTTGCTTGAGGTTTCTGGTGTTCCCACTCTTGCTCTTATAATTGGCCAATACCATATAACCTTCATCTTTGTTGCCCACTTTCGCTGGCCAAACTCAAGTACTTTCTCCACATAAAAAGGCACTCCCGCTCTTATCTTAGTGGCCTCCACTGTAAGTGCCACAAATTGTCCAACTTGAAGGTCTTTTTCCAATTCAAACACTGAAAATGGATCTTGATTGTCCGTAGTGTTCATTGTTGGAAATGCATCCCCTCCTTCATTAATCCTTTTTCTCCTAGTAGCCCTTGTCCCCGCTACTTGTCTTGGCTTATTCTTTCGTGGTCCAAAGTAGCCTCGAGCTTCCGGATTGAACATTGTCGCCATGATAGAGTCCACCACTGGTAACATTGTATTTGATTCCTCCCCTTCAACATGAGCAGTACGTACTTCAGTATTATTCCCTTTGTTTTCTTCAACGGTTGATGGCCAAAACGGCATGTTCATCGCTGCACTTCTATCCAAAGTAGGAAAATCCTACAAATCCTTCAAATCCTTTATGAACTCCTTTGTTTTCAGTATCACTTCTAGGTTCTTCAATACATCCCAACCTCTCTCCACGCATTTATCTTTATAAAATATAAATGATGAAGTCTTCCAAAGCCTTCAGCTCCCTCTCGTCTGCTGCAGTCACTTCCGCTAGAGTTGGCTTTTCTTCCACATTAGGCAAGGATTGCAAGCACATGTGTCCTTCCGCAGGTCCCCACACATCTTTGCTGAAGTGCTTGTGCTGAACCCTAGGTATTCCATTTTCCATGTAGAACCTCATGTGGTGTGGGAACGTAATCCCTGTGAGTTGGTCTCCTCCCCTTAGAAGATGTGGTGTGATGAACTTCTTCCAATCCCGAACATCCTCGAGCTTTTGTGCATTGACATATGCCTCCATATACAATGTTCCTTTTCGTACCAAAGACAACAACCCATCCATAGAGTCAATATTCTTCTTCTTCAGCGTTTTTGAAATAATACTGAACCTTTGGTCAATGTCTTCGTGTGTATGCCCAACAATTAAAAAAGACAATTGCATCTCCTGGAAAAATCCGAGGCCCACTAGACTTGCACATAATGCAAACATGTATATAATCTTGTTCTCACAAGTTGTGTTCTCTGATTGAATCCGCAAAGTTGGTGGTAGCTTTCCCTTCCGTTGCCGCACATCGGATAATACATGCATTATATTAGTTATCACTTGGTTGCTGTCATGCTTGTGGTGTGCGTCAATCCACACATCTGCATACAATCCAATTCCATGCACTAGTACTCCACAGAGATGAGTTTTCACAAAACGAGACTCTATGTTCTTCACGGATTGCCTCATTTTTGGAACCATGGTTGTGTTCTAGTCCATGCCATCTACTATCAAACACATGTATAAGTCTGGTGTGATCATAATTGACCTCTTGAACAACCAATAATCACGCCTCTCCTCCATTTGATGTTGGATATGTATAATGAACCACTTCTTTATTTCTTCACGTGCAGCTGCATTTGTTGTACCTTCCATTCCACACTTGTACTCCCAACAATGGTAGCACTTTGAAAATCGGGAGTACGGAGGAATTTGTACATGTGAAAATTCCTTTCGTCACAATCGGTGGAATGAAGAAAGACTCAATGGTTCCCCGTCCACCAATTTCTTCACTTCTTCATTCACGTACTGAAAGACATCCAACTTTGTTGTGTTCATTGGTAACAATATCAACGGCACTATGCTGTTGTCTTCTGTCCTCTGTATTTGTCTATGTGGTTGTGTGCATCCAGCTTCCTTCACAAACTCTTCGAAACTTGCATATGCTGCAGACATTCTGGCTCCTTTCCTCAAATGGCATGTATTCCCATATATTGCAGTCACTCTTCCATACACTTGTTGCAATTGCTTTAGTTGCTTGAAACGTCGTTGCAAATAACCCAGAGCTGTTGCGCAGCATGCATTGTAGACATGAATTCCATCCAACTTTGTCTTGTACTTGTGCCTCCTTCTTGCAATTCTTCTAAAGAAAGCATTTAACATTTGTAGTATCCACGTCGATCGAAGCTCGTACTTCTGGCCCCATGCCATGTACCTCTAATTTAGTATGTACTTCTCATCTATTTCCCTTAGGCAATTCTTTTTGCATGCACCATGACTTTTAGCCGCTAATACACTTTGCAACGTCACTTTTTGACTCATTGTCTCCCCTCTTACACGTGGCCTTCTTTCACGTCTCCTTCTGTTTAGCATTGAAAAGCTTCTGATGCTTCTGGATGTAGGTAATTCATCCATGTCTTCTTCAAAAGGTCTGCTGCTATTCCTTTGTTTGCTTGTAGGAGATCTCTGTTGAGGGTTCCTAGTAGCAGCAACTGTACTGAAAGAGAATTGCGAAGGATTGGGACTGCTATTGTTCTCGTGAAAATCAAATTCTGGTGATGATACAGTAGTAAACAGAATATTTTGCCTTCCTCCAGATTCTGAGGTACTTGGCCTTCCTCCTCTAGTGGTACGAACTCTTGATTTCTTCCAACGAATGACCAAACCCATACATTGACCTAGACGCTCACCTACTAATTTTCTAGTCCATATTGTTTCATCTACAACATGCACTACCCGCACGGCCACCTCATGTGGCCATATCTTAATATGATGAAGTTCCATCCTACATGTAATATTTGAATCAATGACACTTGATCCAACAACTACTCCTCCTTCATACATGAGCTGCACAATGTCTTCATTTCTATTCGTTTGCCCTGCATGTCTTCCATCGACACCACCTTCAAATAGTCTTATGTGACAGGCTCTAACAATTCTTTGTCCAACACTCCCTTGATTTAGCCCTCTCATCGTTGTTAGCATTGGTAATGCCACAGGACTACCAAAACCCCTTCCATCCATTGCCGTTCTTGGCTCTTGATGTCATATCATTCCACTATGAATACCATTTTCTTTGTGCCAAAACTGAAGATATGAATAGAACACCTCCAAACAAAAAAAATAGAACTGCAAGAACAAATACCTTCCTTGTTTTTTAATTTGCTTTTGACACAATTCTTCATTGTCTTATAATTTATTCGTCTTCAAATAATGTCATTACAATCCTACCTTTCTAATGAGTATGTATTGTTGTTCATTAGTAAACAATGATATTTTTTTGTTCTCCAATTTTTACCCACGAAATAAAAAAAAAAACAATTACTTCCATTAAAATATTATGCAATCTTGTTCTTCACCTCCTCAAATAAGGTGTGCTACAATTTTTATGAAGAATGGTTGTGTATAGATGAATGACATTTCCATTTATGATTACTTAACATTGTTATTTGATGACTACTAGATTTTGTTGTCCACAAAACTTATAATTTGAATGAACTATAACTGAGTTCCAATTTTTAGTGTTTTTTATTTATTAATTTATTTTTTCCGAATTCAATTTTTGGATTACCAAGCTAATCTTGAAAAATGATTGATTACAATTTTTCCATCCAAGACATTATGCTCAAGTGTTCATTGCAATGTTGTACTTTCAAAATGCTAAGGAATACTGGAAATGTGTTTGCAACAAAGTATATATTCTTGAAAAAATCACATTACATTTTAAATTTGAAGAAGTTTATAATTCGAGATGCCAACATTGAATTGAATTTATGCATGATAATTCCCTTGAATTTGACATTTGCAATGTGGATTGAAAGACTTCAAATCAATTTCACAAATTTGTAATGCTCATGCTCCATCATTTCAATCTCTTAATTCATAAATGACGTTGTTGTGTTTTATCTTCAAAGTGACTCCTACCATGTCTAATTCAATTTAGTGAATCACAAAAAGAATTGGTACATCGTCCATCAAAATATTGACTTTATGGATGATTAGGATGAAATTCGTCAAAGTTCAGAAAGGAAAGATCCTGGCTATTCAGGGATTATACTGATGTTTTTTTACATAGTGCTTAAATTTGGTCTTTATAGAATATAGTATACTTATTCATTAAGTACAATGGAAATACGTCAAGTGTTTGATCAATCGAAGACAAGACTCTTGAGATTGGTAGTCGAAATCAACATTAACAAGACGAGATAACAATCATTGTACTCAATAATTTCAAAGAAATCACCACATGAATATATGTTCATTGTAATTGCATTCCAACAATTTATGAGAGGAAAATCAGAATGTGTTCATTGTAATTCAATTTATTAATAGCTTCTAAATTTTATATTCAAAAATTTCAAAAACTTATCGATGAATACATAAATGAAGTAATAACACCTAAAACCACAAAAATAAGCAATTTAGCATGGTTGTCATTTTTATATCGAATTTCTTTGGTGATGTCACGTTTGACAATAAAAGGATATTAGAATTTTTCAAAACATGCTCCCTTTGGACACTGTATAAATAAAGTACAAAATTCCTAAATGTTCAAACGATGATTCAAGAAAAGCAACCACAAAATCTCATAAACAATGAATGAATATTTTATGAAAAATTGTAGCTTGTACTATTCTAGGGAACGTGCAATTAAAGTTGTATTTCACAAAAGTAGAAGCATTTTGATGTCTAATTTGGTAATTTGTGGACAATGAAGATATATATATATATTTTGGCACACTCTTTAAATGAAGGTCAATTTAATATGTGGAGTTATTTTATGAAGTTTTAGACCTCCCTATTGGTTGAATTTGATGTTTCTAGGGTACATTTATTTTCCTAGAATTACAAATGTAGAAGTATGTGAAGTGGTTCACGAAGTCAAAAATGATGTGGACATATTTAAATCCCTAGAGGACCATTGCCTCTCTGAGTGTCAAATGGAATTTTAGGTAGATATACACATATTTCTTTTTTGTTATGATTTTTTCAATTTATTTTGAAGATAGAAAAAATGATTAGCTTCATGGTAATATAATTTCTTTTCTCAATAAGTGCAGGAGAAGAAGAGTTATTCCTTAATAAGTTCGAAACAAGAAACAAACAAAATCCCAAATTTTTAGGATTCATGTCTGAATGCAATTTGAAAAAATAACTTATAGGTTTCATTTCTGAATGCAATTTTAATAAAAAAAAAAATGGTTCCACATGGTTTAATTCAAAATTCAATTCAAAATTCAATTCAAAATTTGGGAACGGGAACGGGAACGGGATTACTAAGACGCCACGGAGCTCCGCTGGGTCGGACATCGGCATCGTTTGTTTTGCCCTCCTACCGCGGTCTTCCGCCTCTCGGCGCCTATGGTCGTCATCGGTCCTCATTTCTTCCGCTTCGACGTTATTGGTCATCGCACTTCTCTTCTGTTCTTGTGTTGCTCTTCTTTGGCCTTCTGCTTTGTGTTGCTTTTCTGTTGCCTTGCGCTGTACGCTACCTCCTCCTGTCTTTCGACGCTCGTCTTCTGCCTTGCGCTGCTCCTCTTCTATCTTGCTTTGCTTTTGCCTTCCGCTATGTGTTGCTTTTGCACTCCTCCTACCGCTCCTGCCTTTCCTTGCTACTTTTGCACTTCTCCCGCTGCTCCTGCCTTGCTTCCTCCTCCGCCGCTCCTCCCTTGCTGCCCTTCCGCCTCCGTTGCAACCTCGCTTGCCTTCCTACTTTGTCCACCTTCAGCACAGCTCCACTTCTACAGGTGCTCTGACTTGTGTGCAGCTGCGCAGCCATCTTGTTCCGTTGCAGCTCATCGTCGTTGCCACCGCTCCAAACTGCACCAACGTTGACCTCCAGCAATGGTAACCTCCACCAACGTCCAGATCTAAGTTGCTGCTCATGTTGCCAGAGTTTTTGCTGTGCTGCTGCTTCATGAGTGCAGGCCTTGAAGCATTGGTAAGGTATATTTCTTCTCTCACTAATCCTTTGTGAAATTTTAGTGAAGAATATGTGATTAGGATTTTTTGTTTTTTGAAAATTGTCTGTATTTGTGCACTCTTCTTAGGATTATGTTCAACCTCCTTTGTAAAAAGCGAAGTGTTGTTGACGGTTTTGAATATGTTGCTTTAGAATTGAGATTGGTACTTAGTTTGTTGCTTCAGGTGATAGTGTTCTACCTTTATTGTATGAACAGTGAGTTAGAGACAATGTATCTCACAACGTTGCAATTAGGTAGTAGGTCCACTATTTTTTTTTGTTTTTTTTTGGCTCTAAATTCAGTAGATTCAAAGTGAAGCAGGTGTTGAAAATTTCAGCTACAGCAGAGAATCTGTAGAACTTCTTTAGTTTCTTCTCCTCTTTTTAACAACAGTAATTTTAAAACTCTTCCTTTCTTTGTTTTTAATATGCGTTGACTTTTACAAGATGTTCATGTCCTCTCTTATAAATTGTTTGTGTGCAGTGCAATTATATTTTGGGTGGTATCTAATGGCAAGCAAAGGCAGCATCTTCTTTTTTCTTGGAGACAGTTGTCTACTGCTCAGATCATGCCTTGCTTTTAGGTACTGACAACGAGGAGTTAGTTTTTCTGTATAATTTTGAATATGCTGTCCGTCAATAGTGCTTGTCAGTTTGTGAGGAAATGTGTGTATGCACTAAGGGTATTAATGTGGTACCCAAATTTCAGCATCTTTTCAGCATTAAACCATGGAACTTTGCATTTCTACAGTGGAAGCATACTCTTGGAGACAGGTGTATTTGTGTTTCTTTCAAAACTAAAAATCTCAAAAGATGTAGTCAAAAGTGCCTCCTAAAGTAAACAACCTTAATTAACTGTATAAAGTTAAACAATCATCAAAGTCACCCATATACTGTTTTGGGGTTCCAATATTATATCTGTTGATACTCTGTGATGTTGGTCTTGTTTGTCATTTTTTTCATGGATCGACTTACAATTGTAATTTAATGCTTCTGGTAAATTTAAAACTGCTTCCCATATCCGCTGCGCAAAAGATGCAATTTAAATTAATGTACATCATAGAAGTATCTCATTACTTCTGTCGCCAAGCATTCCGTCCAAGTGCGAAGAATGTGGCATTCGTACATGTGTTGTTTAATGACACATTCACTTATCAATAGTAAATTTAAAGCCTTGATATACCCCCTTCCCCCCAAAAATTATTAACAACTGGCATAATTTTGAAATATTGAAATATTAAGGACTGTCAAGAACCTATTATTGTAAAGCACGGTACATTAAAGAATCTTGAGTAATTTTTACATGAACTGCATTGCTCAATCTGTTAACATATTTGATATTATTAAAGAACTGACTATCACTTTGATTAGTAGTAGCCTTTAAAATCCATTAAGGAAATTAATATTTAGTACAAAGTAACTGATCTGCATTAAGTAACCAAATAGTCTTGCAAATGACAGTACCTTTCCAGAGTTTTGACATGTAATTTCTTTCAGCATCATTTGAAATGGAAATGAAGAATATAAAAACAACTTTTAATTTCACGAGAATATCAGTATGTGCTACTTTATCTAAGTAGGGTAGTATTTGGAGATTTGTAGAGTGATTAATGTATAAGTCACTTCAGTAATGGTCTTATGTTCAGTGAAATAATTTCTTTCATAGTACAAAGTATGAGGCAATTGATATAGTGTATTGAACTTTGGTAGGGACTGAAAATAAGTACTGCTAGAAGTCTCTTTGAATTTGATTAATATACATTTCAATGTACTAACGACTTTGTGGAGAAGGAAAAGCTTTATTTTATTTTCCACCGTTTGAATTAGAAT
Organism: Antitrichia curtipendula; assembly: GCA_951230915.1. NCBI lineage: Eukaryota > Viridiplantae > Streptophyta > Bryopsida > Hypnales > Leucodontaceae > Antitrichia > Antitrichia curtipendula. Next base: position 11,977,682 of record OX579640.1, read on the forward strand.
ATGTATAAAGTTATGTACAAAGCGTTGTTTACCTTTTGGGTTGTGCCATTTCAAGAACTCCAAAATATTGCTATTTCTATATTTTAAAATTTTGGTTCATTTAATAACATTATATATGACAGTGTTAGTCATTGTTGTCCATACGAAAATTGTTCTATGACAATTAATATGTCAAGAAATTCACTTTCATTTTGCACTGTTGAATGTGAATAAGAAGTTAAGCAAGTATCAAAGGACAAGAGCTTTATACTGTCAATGCACTATTGAAGCTTCAAAATAACATTGACAAAAGAGGTTGGCAATTTTCTCACTATTAATATATAGAATAATCATTATAATTTATATATATGTGACTATTTTGGGTTTCCAAATATCTTGTATGTTAATACGTTGAAATAGTAATAAATTTACAAACATGTTTTGCCAATCACTGGACAGAAACTACAAATTGATATAGGTAGGCAAGGTGCTTCTACAAATAACGTCATTGAACAACATTTTTAGACCGAACGATTTCTTGGTATGTATTTAATACATGGAAGTGAAAATATTTCATTCTTCAATTGCATTATTTATAATTATTCATTCAATTGAATCTTCACTATTTTATTCTTTTGTAGATTGTTGAAGTTGTGTAACTTGTGTTCACAAAAGTCACGTAGCTTAGATATTGGAAACCACGTGAGATTTAACGTATAGTACCACATAATTATGTATTAGAACTCCAACTCAAAAGAGCATGGTATTTGAAATGGGTGTTATGAGGTACTGCATTCCTACAAAAAAAATTCCATTTAAAATTAGAGAATATAATTAAGCATCTGCACTTAGTGCATGTGGTATTGGAATCAAGGTTGACAGGACGTCCAAATGTCTGGCGGACGTGGGCGCTGGCCCCCGGACGTCTTTTGACATCCCTGGACGGGCCGTCCGACTGATCGGACGATTTCGGCAAAGGCGTCGGAATGTCGGACGGGCCCGTCCGATCAGCGGGCGCGTGGGCAATCCGCCTGATCGGACAGCCCCTCTCAAGTAGAGATCAAACTGAGAGATTTTTCAAGGTCGTTCGACCAGGCGGATGCAGGGTTGACGAATTGGAACGTCCGGGGGCAAATCACGTCCAAAAATCGGACGTCTGGACATCCGGACGCAGCGTCCGCGTCCGCTATTGCGGACGCAGCGGACGTAGTGGCCACCGTCCGACGGACGCAGACCACCGGACAAGCGGACGGCGGTCGGCCGACGGATGGTTCGACTCGGATGATCCGACCGTCCGATCAAGTGGACGGTCAGACCGTCCGTTAGATCGGACGGTCCGCCCGCCCGATCCAGCGGACAGTCAGTCCGTCCGATCAAGCGGATAGTAGGTTCGTCCAATCAATCGGACGACCGAGTCCGCTTCGGGAGGTTTGGGAGGGCGTCCGCCGCCGGACCTACTTTAGGGTTGGTGGCGGACGGGTATAAAGGCGGACGGCCCTTCCATTCTTCCTCACTTCTTCTCTCCATTTAGAGGTGGAACCCGTGTCGGACGTTACAACCGTTGCTTCATTGTGCTAGTTGCTCCTATACGGGTGGAGAGTGAGGTCAATTATTTTTTGATATCACTTGTCGTCAGTCATGACAACAGAAGGTACGAGCAAGGGTACTGTAGCGATGACTTCAAGAGGTGGCAAGAGCGGGAAGACAAAATCAAAGGGGACTGCCCACGAGCTTCACTGGAACATTTTAGATGATCCAAATATCAAAGCGAAGAGCGAATGGGAGAAGGAGGAAGAAACTTATTGGACCTCCAAAATCTGCAAAAAATATGTGAAAATGTATCACATCGACAAGTTGTGGCCTCGTGAGTTCCACATTATTCACACACGAGGGTTCTGTTGCAAGCCATCGAATTGCAAGGATGGACATTTTGTCCATCAATCACTTGAGTTTTGGCGGGCCCTCTTCGGGGACAAATCAATGAATAAAGGTCTCATAAACTACAGCGTGGCCTCTATGGTGTATGCTGAGTTCATATTGGCTCGGAAGGTGGACTGGAGCACATATCCAACAACAACTACGGCTCCGCTTTTGCTTAGGGTAGGGCAAAAAGATATTCCGGATTTGTATGATCCAAAGGCAAGTCCAAGTGAGGCACCAAAATCACAGAAGCGACAAAAACATGCTTTAATGCAGGTTAAAAAAGAGATCATGGAGGGGGGGAATATTGGAGTACATTTGGATTCTACGAAGATTCCAACTACAATGTCAAATGCCACGATGGAAGGTGTTGACGGAGAGAGGTTTTAAATTCTCGGGCGGATTGGATATGCACACGCAATTTTACATCCGTGGGTGAACAAAGTGGTGCTCTAAGCATGCGGCCCATTTTTGAAGAACCGGTGGCCCCGTCTGCACCACAAAAACGTCGGGAAGAGGTTCGTCCCGAACAAATGGCAAGGGCCATTGCATCAATTGATAATATCATAGCGAGCAATGCTACGAATTTTATGACACAAGTACCTTGCAATCAAGACTTGCCAACTACACCGAGCCCCGTATTGAGTACCCTATTGGGCCCCGTATCGAGCCCCGTATTGGGCACTATATTGGGCCCCGTATCAAGCCCCATGTTGGGCCCCATATTGAGCCCAAGAGTTGAAGGGCAGATGTTGCCAAAAAATGGAAAGTAACTCGATGGCATGGCGCAAAATGTGTCCATTGATGACAACCCATTGGATAAGAGCTATCCGCATTTGTCAACTCAAAATACGGCACAATTGGAGGATCTTTGTCATTTGCCAATGGTGAGTGAATTAGAAAGCTTGTTGGAAGCTTTTATTTGTTTAGAGCACATCAACAAGACATCTCTCTTCAACCAAAGCAAGTAATCGAGACAAATGAGGCCGGTCCTAGTAACCCCGCAAACAAGGCGGGCTTGACTGAAACTGCAAACGAGGCCGGACCGAGTAATCCCTTCGCCGAATACAGTGATGAATGGCCCAATTTTGTGATCACCTCAAAAAGATTGTCAATTACAGCTAAATTTGTAGCTAGCATTGCCCCCAAACTTATGGAAGTTGCTTAGGAATTCACCAAATCCGGGCCCGAGTTGGTGTCTGGTGCCTTGTCATTTTGGGATTTCGTCACGTCTATGAAACCATTATTGGAAGAGCGGGTCGAAAATAATCGCAAGCTGTTCATCTTCGCTGAAGAAAATGAGAAATACAAGGCCTTGAAGATAGAGCACGAGAAATTGAAAGAAGACCACAAGCAATTGAAGGATGCATTCAAAGGAGTGTGCGCTAATTATGAAAGATTTGCGAACGCACAAGATTGCCGATATGACACTCTAGTTTCTCAAAGGGAATTTATCGAGAAATTGGAGTACGAAATTGTAGCGCTCAAGCAAAAGAATTTGAAGGACAGGGGATATGTTCTTCCAAAGACCGGCGGAGCCGTGCGTATATGTGGGAACTCGGAATACCAAAATCTATTACTTTATAATAGATTTCAATTAAAGACAGTTTAATTCTATATTTTTTTTGTTGTTTATAGGGTAGAATTACCCAATTTATTGGATTGATAGATTAGCAACCATAGTATCTCCTTAATGAGATAAAATGGTTAAGACGGATCTTTGTTATTTCTGTCTTTGACCAGAAACCGGAAACCAGTGAGAAATCCTAAACGGGATTCTGAGGTATCCGGGTATCACCAAGCCGGTATCGGAAATCGGAACCGGGAGCTAACGGTCACTACCGGGAAAATGGGAGAGCCGTTAAAACAGAAAACAATTTCTAGAAAAACGGTTACATCCAACGGTAGGAAAAGCAGAATGCGGAAACAGAAAAGAAGGGGGTTTGAGAACAACTTCTCACTTCATCTTTTCCACCGAGTGTTTTCTACTATGTGTGAGTGTTTTCAAGAGTGTTTAGCAACGGAGCAAGGAGTGTGAGTTTTTAGATTCCGGTTCCTGTCGAACGGAGGTTAGACTGCCTGTTTCTTGAAGACGGAGAAGAAAAGTGCAAGAGCGGTTTAAGGAGACGAGGGATCTGTGTGTCTAGAAACTACTCTGAGTTGTTGTGAGAGCCATGGTGAAGGCTGAGATGAGTGAGGAGCCACTTCTAATGACACTTCGGACGGTAACGCCCGGACTGCCCAAGAATCTGAAGGAGAAGGCGCTTCTTCGAGAGGATTTGATGGGGCTCGGATGTGATGGCTTCATGAAGAGGCCCTGGAGCTTGAAGAACGAGGAGATGGTGAGGGAGCTTCTCGTGGATCAGTCAAGTGAGTGGGAGAAGACGATCCGAGCGCAGCCAACTGGTTGGACTCCGGAGATATGGGGGGAGGTGTACAGCTTTCCCAAGGAAAGAGAAGGCATGGCCGGAAGGACGAACAAGTTTGCCAATGGTAAGTTTTGCAATCCTATCAATCCTAAGGACGGCTATGCAGTGACTGATTGCACGAACTTAAGGCATAGGAGAGTTCTGGAGTTTTTAGTATCGATCTTGAATTCGGAGCATCCTACCCGGGTCACTATTACTCTAGCGAACACAATCTTTGGTGCTTTGACCGGAGAGAGGAAAGTGAGTTGGGGTTTAGTGTTAAGAGAAGTAGTGACCAAGATGGTTGCAGTGGTAGGCAAGTCCAAACCCTCTGGTCTCTCTCCCTTTCTCTTCCATCTCTACCAACACTTTGAGAGGAAAGAAAGTTATGGTTTACAAGTCTGCGGATGTTATGCTGCAGTACAACATTAGTCCGGAACCGGAACCGGAGGAGAAGAGAGGAACGTCAGTAGATGAGTCAGAACCGGAAGGGGAACATGAGGTTTCCCGAAGGAAAGGAAAAGGGAAAGTTGGAGAGGTGAGTAGTAAGGATCCGGTCTGGGCAGAGGCCGCTGACCCTATTGGGGTGGTCATAGAGGAACTGAAGGGCATCCGAGAGAAAGCGATGAGTGATAAGGAGGTGACCCGGAAGTTAGAAGACCGGATAGCTAGTCTAACCGGTCAGGTAAAGGATCTGCAAGAGAAGGTAGGGAAAAAGTCTGAGAGTGAGAGTAGACAACTCCCGGATGAAACCCTGGATACTCTTAGGCGGATCTGGAAGTTTGTTGGGAATCCGAGTGAAGTAGTAAACAAAGCTAGACTTTTCGATGCGGAGGTTCTCAAGGAAGGATCTCAAATGGGTCCCAAACTTGTTTCAGTCTTGGTGTCCTTTCATGAGAAGATGGAACGTACTTTGTTTGAGTTGAGAGAAGTTATGGAGAAATTCGGTCCAGATGTAGAACCGGAACCGATGAAGGGCAAAGAGAAGACAAAGGAGGAAACTCCTACCAAGGCCACACCATCTTGGGGATCATCCGACCGGAAGCCCAAGAGGAGCGCTGAAGAGAAGATAACACCAGGCAGCCACTCCAAGCAGAAGACTGATACGGGAACCGGAAAGGGGTTATCACCCGGATCCCAGACCGCAGTCAGAGTAAAACTTTGACACCTGACCTGGGCACTCCACAGAGCACAGTTTCCGGTCATGTATCAAAGCCAACCCCAGCCAAGCGGAAATCAACACCCAAGCGAAGTAGGGAGGCGACACCATCAATTGATCTCGAATCAGAAGAGGATGAGTCGCCAGAAAACACAGAGAAGGAGGAGAGTGAGTCTGAAGAAGAAGAAGAGTTCGAAGAGCATGAGGAGGAACTGGAACCGGAACCGGAACCGGAACCTGTGTCCTTAAAGAAGAAAGGTAAACTCCCGACTCCTTTGAAGGGGAAAGTTACCAAGGGAAGTAAGCCCTCTGGTAGTCGACAGCAGCCAGCAAGGAAGGGCACCACGAAGGCCATTCCGATGCCATCCAAGCGGCTGAAGAAGTAGGAAAGGAAGTAGGTAGAAAGCAGCTTTAGAGTAGCTTTCCGGTCGAATGAACCTGGACAGTCAGATCCGGATTTTTCGGATCTGAGATCCACTTTTTTTGGAATCCGCCGCAAGTTTGTAAAGTCAACAATTAGTGGATAGGGAATGACGCGTGTCATTCTTTGGTCCTTAGTTTAGGATTTTCAGGAACCTTTAGGGTTTTCCTTGTGATTAGTATTTAGATGGATTGAAGTTAGCTTCAATCCGGGGGCCAGGCAAGACTGAACAAGTTTTCCGCTTGTATTCTTTTCATTTCCATTGCAAAGTATTCTGATTTTCACTTCCTAAGTGTTGGTCTGAAAAGTCATGACACTGGGTTGGTATGCCGGCAATGCTAGAACCATTGTTTAGTGCGGGTAGCTGTGTTTGCAGGTTTTGGAGAAGACAAGAAGTCCCCAGATGTTCTCTGTATCCGGTTTCCGGGAGTAGCGTCTCCGTCTAGGAACTTGGGTCGGGGGAATCTGTCGTTGTAGTGATGTGGGGATTGTAAGGGTTTCCTGTGTGACCTTCTATGACCGGATTAGTTTCTGGATTAGTTGTGAGGAGAAACTGAAGTCCCATTTTTTATGTTTTTTGTTGTTTTTCTTTTGAGTGGAGCTTCTGACACTTTAAAACTTGAAGGGTAGGAATTCATGCAACCTTCCTTAATTGCAAATTGCGGAACCCTCTGTTATAGAGGCTAAACTTCATTCCAGATACTAATTTGAGGATCCAAAAGCGGAATTTGGAAAAGGCACAGGATAATGACACTCCTTCCGATTTCCGGTTCTGTATCCTAGGAATCAGAGTGTTATCATTGAACAAGAGAGTGGTATATTGTTTAGGACCATTCCTTGCTGTTGTTGTGCGGATTAGGACTACTGTAAAATAGTCCGACCGGAGGGAAACTAAGCACGTAGGTATCTTTAGCTTTCCGGTTTAGAATCCGGTTTACTTGTGGTTGTGGTAACTTTCCGCATCCAGTTCCGGTCATCACTAAGAAGCTAATCGATCTCTGTGGGAACGATACACGAGTCATCTTAAAGGCGTTTTAAGTACTTTAGAACGTCTACTGGAGGGATTCCACTTTCTTGTGCTACGATAGTATAGAAGCGGTTGAGGAAAACAACCAAAAGGAAGTAATATCCGAAACCGCCATGGATAATCCTCCTCCCACATTCCAAGACGCGTCCATGCAAACGGAAGGCCGCGAGTTTGAAGAGGTGAAGCATGAACTAGAGTCGGTAACTCAACAAAACGTCTATTTGGATGCACAATATCAGAAAATGATGCAAGTAGTGGAGCTAGATAAATGCTTGCCAAACAGCAGTTCCAACACTCGTTGGTTGACGTGGGTTCAAAAACTACAAGACAAACCGTCTGTAATAACCCGAGCAATGAAGGGGCTTCTCAAATTAGCCATGAAGTCAAAGGAGCAATGCGATGCCATTTCCTCTGACCTCCTATCTATTAGAAGGATGTTTGAGGTACATCATAGGGGTTCAATTGACGTCACATATTAGGGGGACATGGATGCAATGTCTGAGCGATTGAATGACGCGCAGAAGATTGCGTCAAAGTCCATGAATTGGACCTTGGAAGTAGAAGAAGGTTGGGCCCCTTACAACACGCATTCAGCGCACATCAAAGAGGCAGATAAGATAGTAGTGCATGGTGAAAGTTCAAATACGGAACTATTGGAGGGTAAATGCAGCCTTTGTCTAAATCATTTTGGTCCCGAGGGCGCCTTAATCATGGGCCAATGTCGCCACACTTTCCATATCACGTGTATGGTGAAATCATCCCTTGTTCGTTCGGTTTGTCTTGAGTGTCGTTCTCCTTTGAGCCCTAGGTTTTACGAAATGGTTGGGCACGAGGAGAGCATGCCCCCTAGCCACGAACACAATCGATGGACCCTTCCACTTGACCAAAAGCCATTTTTATTCCAAAATTACATTCATTGGAGGCGACCTCTAATTTGGAATGCGCAAAAACTCATGCATGATGTTTGTGAGAACTACAATGACGAATTGGATGACTTTAACTGGATGACGCGCAATAGAGAAGTGGAGTTGCGGGCTAGGGGTATTGAAGACTTGGAGGCTCGAGAATTGTTTTGTCGTAGCATGGGGGGACACTGGAGCATCTTACATCAAAAGTTCTTCCGATTTCCTGAAAAAGAAGTGCGGAAAGGAGAAGATGGCATCTGAATAGAAGTGCAACCATCCCAAGAGTTTAATGAGTAGTACGGAGCATACAATCACAGCTTAATAGGGAGGGCCCTATTCTTATCAAAATTGGAAGAAGCTGCGCAAGTTCGTGCTGCTTTTAATGTAGATGGGCTATCAAGCACAGAACATGCACTCGTGGAGGTGGCAAGTGCATTTGATAAGAGGATCACCGACATTATAACGACGTGGAGGACTTTTCTACATGGCACAGGGCAAGCGATCTCGTTGACCCCTCGAGATGATGACAAAGCGATAAATGCTATGATAGAAAAGATTTATTCGACTTTGAGAGCGTTAAAGGCAGAGGAAGTAGATTTGTCTCCCACAAGGAAAAATAAACGGAAGATGGAAGACAAAGATGACTACTCTCCAGAAACCAAACGACAATTCATCGCCGTGGACATGGAAGTCCGATCAGGAGGGGGCACAACCTCCGGGTCGGGTAGTCCTCAAACTTGTAGAGCAAGCCGAAGACTTAAGGAACAAGAGGGTGCCTCTCATATTTCCGCAAACGGTAGCGATGATGCAAAATAGTGTTTGTATTAGGGGGTTAACCAATGAAATTTGTTTTGTACTTATTTGAATCTCATGAGGATTCAATATTAGTAATGCACAACACTCATGGTATGTCATGAGTTGCTTTTAATTGATGTATAAATATTTATGCAATACAAATATGTTTAGATTTGTTTTTTCATAATGGTAAATTTTGCCTTCTTTATTTGTCAAATATGTTTCTTTTGCGTACCTATTGCAGAAGATCATATCTATTGTACATTTGTACAAGATCATTTCATGTTATTGTTATGTTATCTTCTATAACCCCATGCCTACAAATCACCCATTTTCATTTGCACATACATTTCTATTTGCCTAATCCACTTGTCCGCCTGTCTGCACACTTCAAACATCTTACCAAAATTGTAAAAAACGCCTGTCCGCCCGACAGGTTTTAGGTCGGCCCGTTCGCCCGTCCGCCGTTCGCCCGTTCGCTGAACCGACGGCCCAGCTTCCCGTCCGCCGACCGCCCTTCCGATGATCCGACGGCCAAGATTCCCGTCCGCCCGTCTGCCTGTCGGCCCATCCGTTGATCCGACGGCTTAGATTCCCGTCCGCCCGTCCGCTGTTCGGACGGCCCAGATTCCCGTCCGCCTGTCCGCATGTCGGCCCATCCGCTGATCCGACGACTTAGATTCCCGTCCGCCGTCCGTCGTCCGCTGTTCCGACGGCCCAGCTGGCCGTCCGCGTGACCGTTGTGGGAGGATTTTTTTTTCCCCATATTCAACGGTCACAAACAGATGAAGACTATAAGTGTCCTGAAATTGACATTTGCAAACACTCCTAAGAAATTGAACGTTAAGATTTCCAAGGGCTAGGCGTTGCAATTTTTTGTGTCCCTTGCTTGGTAATGCATAGTTCAATGGAAAGGGGGGCCTTGTTTTCCAAGGCTTTATGCATAAACATTTGAACGATTTTACCCAATTGTTATCATTACGTTTTGAATTTAGGGTTTCAATACACAAAGCCTAAAACAGCCACGATGACCAAGGATTGGTCTTCTTGGTACGAAACCCTATCAAATGGAAAAGTACAATGCAAGGCTTGCAAATTGGTATTTGCCAAGAAGCCGGTCCGTATGTTTAGTCATTTGGGATATGCAGGCACATCGGGAAGTCATGACAAAGGAATCAACCTTTGTACCCAAATGACATCTGAAGTTCGAGGTCTATTTGTTCGTTGCAATGGAGTGATTCCACAAAGAGGTACTCCACACAATGTGGATGGCAACGACACACCTATGCCTATGGTTGTTCGTGCTATGTCAAATGCCAAAGACACTGTGAACTCTACCGAAGAAGACTCATGCACGGCACCAGAGAAATATGTTGGTGGTTCTTCCCAAGGAAATCCAAGTACATAAGCATCAGGTGGACGTGGAACTCAGCGGACATCAAGCAGTAGGCCTCAAAGACAGAGTAGGCTAGTAGAGGGATTCGAAGAAGCAAATAAACGCATTTTGAATGCAATGTGGGCCAATTTCTTTTATGCGGCAAACATACCATTTGCTGTAGCACGAAATCCAGCCTTCAAAGAAACAGTGAAGAAAACGGCAAAGTTTCACCAACCTTATAGCCTACCATCATACCATGATCTACGTCATAAATTGCTTGACCAAGCAAAGGTAGACTTAGAGGTCAATCTCCATAAGCGGACAAAAACCAGTATTAGGAAGTTTGGAGCCACATTGTCTATTGATGGGTGGACCTCGGTTTCGAATTGGCCATTGATAAATGCCATGCTTGTGTCATCCGCGGGTGAGCAATTCTTAGGATCGGTGGATACAACTGGAAAAACTAAAGATGCTCCATATTTGGCTTCTATATTAGAGAGTTTTATAGAACAAGTGGGCCCTGCAAATGTAGTGCAGGTGAGTACAGATAATGCGGCTGTAAATCCAGCAGCATGGAGTTTGGTATCTACTACCTATCCCCACATTTTTTTCCAAGGTTGCGTGGTGCATGCCTTGAATTTGTTGCTAAAAGATTGGGCAAACGAACAATGGATTGATGACGTTGTGAAAGATTCCCGAAAGATAGTCAAATTCTTCAAGAAGAGGCACATGCCGCTTGCGATACTTCGGAAATATTCAACGCAGTACAATTTGTTGTTGGCGGTGGAAACAAGATTTGCCTCGAATTACAACATGGTTGCACGTATGCTCAAGGTGAAAGCACAATTGCAACAAACTGTGACGGACCTGCAATGGGAGGAATATGCTAGAAAGCACTCGCAAAAATCCAAAACTCGTTTAGAATCCGAATGGGTGAAGAAGACCATTCTAAGTGGGCATTTTTGGCATCGTTGTCAAAATTTTGAAGATGTGACAGCTCCAATTGTCAATGCTCTTCGTGATTTGGATGCGAAGACACCATGCATGGGCAAGGTGTTACATATTATGAGGAAACTAGAGAAGCACGTCCTCGCTTTAGACAAAGAGCCTTTTTGTTTGGCTTTGGACAAAGGCATCCCATTGGTGAAGGCGTTCTACGAACGACGTTGTCGCAATCAGAATTTTTGGTTTTCAGTTGTTTTTCTAGAAAAGGGAACGGAAACTATCAATTAGTATCTACGTTTTGTTTAGAAACAGCAGAGGACGGAAAATTAGGAAATACATTGAAATAGTAGAATAGTTGGAATGAGTCCGCTTTTAGCGGTGACGCCTAGGAACCGGATTGGAATCGGAACCTTGTCCGGAAGTAGTAGTGGACCGGATTGGGGGTAGAGAACCGGATTGGGGGTAGAGAACCAGATTAGGGTTAGACCGGAATGGTGGGACCGGACCAGTAAACGTCATCATGACGATTTTTAGGTCAGGAGGGACTATAAAAGCCCAGGACCTCCTTAGTCACTCTCCATTTTCAAACGCTGTTTGGTGAGAGTGTTCTTGAGCGCTCCTCGTTTTCAAGTGTTGTGAACGTGCGCGTGTTTGTGTGAACGGTAGAAGTGTGCTGAAGGGTAGGTTTCCGGTTGCGTACCGATCACTGCGCAAGTTTCCGGTTGAGATCGGAGAGTGAAAGTGAGAACGGGACGTGCGGCTAGGACTGTGTGAGGTAGAATCGGAAAGGACTGTCCTAGATCTAGTCTGTGTCCATGCCGCAGCTCAGGTGGAACAGACCAGGGCCATCCACGTCGTTGGCTCCGGTCAAACTCCCAAAGGTCGTTCCGGTTCTCCCTTCGACAGAGGAGGAGATGGAGATGCTCCGGTTGGATCTCAACCGGATGGGGTGCCAGGGTTTGCTCAACAAACCCTGGGGTTTTAAGGACGAGCGGATGGTGAAGGAGATCCAAGGGAAGTGGACGAACCAGTTCGACAACACGATCCGCAGTGTTCCGACGCAATGGACGGAAGAGATTTGGAGGGAGGTTTACAAGTTCCGGGCAAGAGGCCACGGGATGGCAAACCGGAAGGACGAATACTTCCGGGGCAAGTTCCGAGGAGCGGTCAACCCCAAGGACGGATACGCGGTGGAGGACTGCATCGACGACCGGCACCGAAAGCTGTTGCAGTTCCTCATCCCGATCCTGCATCCGGAGAAGCCGACAAGGGTGACAATCACCCTCGGCAACACAATTTTCGGTGCCCTCAGCGGTGACCGGAAAGCGGACTGGGCCCGGATCATGTTCGATCTGGTGGCCCAGTTAGCAACGAGGGTCGGAAGGAGTAGGCCGACACCCGTGTGTCCCTACCTCTTCCACCTTTATGAGCAACACCAGCTCCTTTTGGACTCGGAAGAGAAGGAGTGGAAGGCCCAGGAAAATCTCCTGAAATACGGAGAATCGGAAACGGACGAGAAGGAAGAGGAAACCGGATCCGAGACAGAAGAAGAAGAAGAAGATGAAGAAGAGGCAGAGAGGCAGACCAAGCGCCATAAGACGATGTCTCCGACTGGAAGAGGATCTCCACTCGATGATAAGACCGGAAAGGAGAAGACACCGGAAGGGGAGAAGGTAGGCTGTTCGAAGAAAGGACCTTCCGATCCGTTCGAGAAGCTGGTCAAGACCCTCTGCGACATTCGCGCGGACTGGGAGGCGAAGAGAATCGCCCTGCTGCAGATCAGAGAGTTGGTGCAAGCAGCACCGGACAGCAAATTGCCGGGGAAGGTAGCGGAGTGCATCATGAATCCGGTCGAGATCCGGAAGCAGGAAGCGGAGATCCGTCGACTTCAAGAGGAGGTCGACATGTTGAAGGCGGAAGTGGCCACCTTCAAGGAAGACATGGCCGCCACCCGGATAATGGCGGACGAGACACAGAAGGTGGCGGAATCGGTGAAGGCGACTTTCGGTGAGACCGGAAGCGTGGCAGTCAGGGCCAGACTCTTCGACGAGAAGGTCTTGGAGGAGAAGAAACTATCCGGTACCCAGATAGTCCGGATCGTGACTGACTTCTCCGAGCAGGTGGAGAAGAATTTGGTCTTAGCACGAGGAGCGGCGGACCGGATGGAGGAGTGTACACAGAAACTGACCGGATCGATGACAGTCCACCTATCGGACATCTCCATGCCGGAATCGTTTCCGGAAGTGCCAGACCCAAGGGAAGGAAGGGACCAGACTCCGCAATCGAAGCCGAGTCAGCCTTCCCAGACCGCGCCGATCAACATCGAAGACTCTCCCGGTTCCGACATGCCAAATCCGATGGCTGGAGAGCAGAACAGGAACTTGGAAGAAGTCTTGGAGCAATTGGAGGCGGAGCCCAAGAGTCCTTTGTTGGGGCGCGGGATAGCGATGTAGAATAAGTTAGGAAGGATAGGACAGGAACGGATCCGGATTAGTAATCCGATCCGGTAGTATTAGGAGGACCGGAAGTTAGGATCCGGATTTAGGTTGACTTTTAACGGCTCTTTTTGCCTTTTGTTATTTTTGAAAGTTCTCAAAGTATATATAATTCAGTCCTTGTGCTGAGGACTAGGAGTCTTTCCTTCTACATTTTCTTTGTGTTCTCTCTTTGTACTTTCTTGTTGTACGTTCTCCCATGTTTTGGCAGAGTTGGGCGTGAGGGAGTTCGAAAAGCACGAGCGAATGCGTTGGGATTTCTCCCCTTGGTGTTTTTCTTGGTTCTAAGTGCATGTGAGCGGATAGGATAGAGTTGGGAGTGAACTTCAATGCCTCAGCGCTTCTAGAGTTTGAGATTCCGGGTGAGAAAGTCGTTGTTAGGCTAGGCGGATAGGGAGGGATTCCTTAATCGCGCTAGAACTCCTGGGTGAGAAATCCGGTTGAGTGTCCGATCTCCTGTGAGGTCTCGCCATCTTAGTGGTAAACGGAAGAATTCTAGTTGACGTTGGAACGGACGGGTACACTTGTAACCGCCTTAGCTTCGCACGGAATAAGATGACATCAGGGTCGTTGTAGTATTGAGAGGATCGTACGGGGGGTCTTTGTGTGACCAGTGGACCGGATTGCGATCTGGACTGCTGTGAAGGGCCAAACCGGATCCGTACTAGCCTAGGAAAGAAGAGATTAGGAAAGTGGGTCTTCAGCCACTATAAGTCACGGAAGGTGTGGTGGGCCTACCACTCTCAAAAGCAAGCGGCGAACCCTCTGATGGCTAAATAGAGGTAAAACCAAACCGGATAGGAGAGGAAATGGTTGTGAGTTGTCTAGAGCGGATTGGCCTAGACGGATACCCGGACCGGAAGAGATAGGGTCCTGGGGTTGTGTTGGACGCGATAACCGGAAGACTAGCTGGAACCGGAAGATAGAAAGAATCCGGTCCTTTGTTTTCTGGGTGTTTGGATTTCCGGTCATAGGAAGAGGACCGGAAAAGATGGATGTTACTACTGATTTGGCTTAGTTCGTTAATAAGGATAGATACTTCACAGAATCTCGTGGGTTCGATCTTTAGAGTCACTTTGTTATGCTTTAGAGTGGTTTTTGGGAGTATAACATGGGAATTGCTTATCCTGTGCTGCGACATGTTCCAATAGTTTAAAGATTCTAAATGCACAAGTCCTACAGATCCGTCCTAGCTTTGCCACAGATTCTCCCTTACTGTCTTACTCCAAACAATCATAGAATCCGGATTCTTCCTTTCCAGTTCCTCACAACTCTCAAAACACACAAACACACCGCCCAAGTCCTCCAAGAATACTCAAAAACATGGAAAATCCACTTAGTGGCTCAGATCGAAGTAAAGAAAATGAAATGAAACTTCAAATTGCATAAGGATGGAATAAATGAGCAACAGACCTGCTCACCATTTAAAACTAAAACAAAAAAGGAAAAAGACAACCGAAAATCAAGCTAACCAACCACAGAAACATCCGAGATATCCGGAATGCTAATGTAAGTTATCCCTAAAATTCCGGAAACAGGCCCACATACGGAAAATCCGTTCCAGAAAACCCTAAAGTTTAAATCTAACTTCTAAATCCAACTTTCTTCGGCTTCTTCGAGCTGCTCCCCGACTGCACGAGAGATGTCTTCGCCCTAGTCTTCGGCAGTGGTGTGAGCTTTCCGGCCACTCGTGTCTGGATCTTCCGTTTCTTCGGCGGTGAGTCTTCTTCCTCATCCATCTCTGTCGCGGATTCCGTCTCGAAGTCCTCCTTCTCAGATTTGAGAATCTCCATCTTCCGGATTGGTGAATCTAAGTTGATCGACTCGTTGACGGGTTTCGGGGAAGATGGTTTCGCTGGAGTGTCCTCCTGCATGTGGATGAAGTCGTCCGGATGTGACTTGGCCGGATTCTCCACTGCTTCAATCCGGTTGAGTAGATTACCCCGGATCTGCATCCCTTCTTCCGATGTCTGAGTCTGAGCCGGCGTGGAAGTTCCTCCCTGCTCCGGAACGCTCTGCCCCTCCCTCTGACTCTGGCCCGGAGAGTATGTTCTCTGAGCCAACCATTCGCGCTGCACAAATGGCTTCAAGAGAGACTGCAATCCTCCTGGTTGCGACAGGACCGGAATCCCCACGACTGGCTTTGGCGGAGTCTGGAGATACGGATTTGTGGTGAGATCTGCTTCCGGAAAGGTTGACAAATCCATCGCCCTGTCCGGATCGACTCTTGCCACCAGGGACTGCATCTCCTGGAGTACCTTCTGCATCCGGGCCTCAAAATCCATAAGGATCATTACGACCTTGGATCCGGCCACGTGTCCCCCTGCTACCAGTTGGGCGTCATAGAGCCTCGCCTTGTTCACAACATCCGTCGGCTACTCGACTAGGGTTTGGAGATTCCGGACCAGCTGCATTGCGTCCTCGTTCCTTTGTGCCGCCTCGGATTCCCCTTGAGCTAGTTCCTCTGGCTTTCCGCCTCCTCCCGGCTCCCCTCCAAATTCCGGATCTGTTCGTCCTTTTGACAGATGACTTCCGGATTTGGCCTCCGCCTAATTTCTTCAATGATTTCCGCGGGTGGCACGTTCAGCTCCATCGCCACCTCCTCCATGAACTGGATGGCCTTGTGGTGTAGGTTCCGGGCCTGATGCATCCAATCGAATCCAATGTCGAAGAATTCTATAAGAGGTGGCTTCTCCTCTTCCGGAACTGGGCTTGGTTCCCGTGGTTCCATCTCAGGTTGCTTCCCCCGTGAACCCGGATCCGTTGACTTCCGCCTGGGCTTCTTCCGCTCCAAGGCTCCCTCTTCCGGATCGTCTTCCTCCTCAGGCATCGGCTCGTCCTTCTCCAGCTCATCCGTAAGGTCATACTTGACCAACTCCAATCCGGTGTTGTACACCAGCATCTCATCCGATGTCAATACGTCCCCGTGGTGGTAGATATGGAAGAGGTAAGGGCTGATCGGGCTATACCGGCTCTTGGATACATGATCCGCGAGCTTGGACACCACTTGTGCTATGATACGTCCCTAGTGTACTACTCTCTCTTCCATCGCTTTGAAAATCGTGTTGGCCATCGTAACTGTGACCCGGATAGGTTTTTCCGGATACAGTATGGAGATGAGAAAGTTTAACACTCGTTTATGGCGCTCATCTACACAATCACTGATTGCGTACCCTTCCTTCGCGTGAGGAAGGTTCTCGAACTTCCTGGTGGCGTATTTATCCGCCCGAGAGGCAAACCCGTCTCCGAATTTCCGGAAAGAGTAGACTTTCGCCCACACGTCCTCCGTCCACCCCTTGGGCTGCCCTCGCACCGTCAGTTCGTACTGTTCGAAGTCCCGTTGATCAGCTCTTGGATCAATTCCTCCCTTCTCAGATTCCACGGCTGCTCGATCAATCCGGCACACCCTAATTGCTTCAAGTCTTGATCTAACTCCTATCGTGCGGTAGGGTCAGTCAGTATGGACGGACTCACCATCCGGGCAACTACCAACGGCTTCGCGGATCGTGGCGCGCTACTTTCCGCCATGACTGCACAGACCAAGTTAACCCTAATCTCGCCTCACCTCTCTCTATCTGTAAACGCACTCTCACCAGACTTTCACTCAACTAGCTACGCGCGGACGAGTTTGGAAACTCAAAAGATCAAGAGAGAAAGGCGGGTGGTGGCCCTTAAGTAGCAAATATAGCGCCGCCAGTTCTTGGATTGGAACTGGATTAGGTTTCCGTTCTCGAGGCGCGTCCCCTAGCCTCGTAGGCCGGATCCCTAGTCCGTAGGCCGGATCCCTAGTCCGTAGGTGGCGGCGCTCCGGTTCATTTCCGGAAACCCTAACTTGGCCGGATCGGAAACTAGTTTCCGGATGAAGGCTTATTCCAAACGTAAGCTCTTCCGGAAGACAACTACCATTTCTTAACCAAAATAAGTTTAAAATTTTTTATCTATTCCATCTATTCTACCCTATCTATATGGAAATTAGGTTTCCGTGTTGTGACAATATTTGTATGCAAAGTTGTAGTATAGGATTTAGGATTTAGGGTTTACAGTTCATGTCATTCATATAAATGTTGTCCAAATTAGAAGTATATTTTGAAAATGGATGTGTGATAATATTTTAATGTAATATTAAAAAATCATTTTGGTCATGATAGTATAGATTGATACCTAATTACCTACTTATAAGAAATTGCCCCATTCAATGTCAAATAATGTTGTCAAAAATCATTTGGAGTTATATGTTGCGGACTTGCGGTCTTTCGGAGTGCGGATCATGAAGTTAGAAAAAACATATAGAGTTGTCTTATGTTTCTAGAATTCAAAATTCTTTATTCAAAATTGATATCAAAGAATATTAATTGTCTATTAGAATATTTTTTTCATTGGGATTAACAATTATTCAATTCTTCCAAAAGTTATTCACATATTATTTTTCATTTAATAGTGCACCAATTTCTACTTCACAAATTAAAAAAAAAGAATGTGTAGTTCTTTTGAGTTTAAACTCTAAAGTCCCATTGTCCCATCGGGGGACAAAATGGATGTCAGATTTTTAGGCAGGCTCCTATGGCCTCAATATTTTTTGTAATTTTCTGAGTTTTTTTGGTATCTTTTAGAATAAATAACTTGAAGTATTCATTTTTGAATTGAATTCTAAGAGTTAAAAAAAAAAAAAAAGTTTCACGAGGTCTAGATTCCTTGCTAGAATAATCTCAGAGTGGAAATTAGTATATTTCAATTCTATCTTACTATCTTAGAGCTATTAACGATTTAATTTTCCTTTGATCTTGAATCTACTTCTACCTAACAATTTTTTAATGAGTGAAAACTAAGTGTTTCTTTTTAAATATATATTTTTTAGATTCTCAACTCAATTGTTTATCATATAAAATTAGACATTCACCATCACTAGAGTAGCCTTTTTTAGTTAAAAAGGTTCAAAGCAAAAAAATGTAGTTAAGCAAGGTGCCTAAAAAGTAGGGGTTAAACATTTCACATTTTATCATTTATTCATAACTCAATTGCCTAAATTTTGGCTAAAATGCACAAGGTGAAAGATGTACGTGAATATTCCTCAAAGGGTTGAATGACCAAACATCCCAATTTAGAAAAGCTAGAGAAGTAAACATTTAATTTTTAAATTCCATGCACAATTGCACATTGGTGAATTCTTTGAGGTATAAATTCATTCAACTAATGTGGGACAATGGTGTTGATAAAGTTACATAAAAAGTCTATTGTTGAATTTGTTTGACAAAATATATTCACATAAGAAATTAAAAAATTGACTTCAAAGCTTTATTTGCGAACTTGTGCGTGCTATGAATTCAAGAAACACCTAAACCCAATCAAGAATCCTCAAGTTAAGTTCTTAATTGAAGATGGTCCATATATTTCTTGAGGAACTTAATTTGCATTTGTTTTCATATTTTTAATTAGTTATGATTTCTTACATTTGTAACTTTAGAGTATACAATTTAGGATTTAGGTTTTAGGGTATAGGGTTTAGGATGTAGGATTTAGTGTATAAGATTGAAGATCATTGCATTAAAAAACCGCTGGAGTTCTATTTAATGATTCAAGTTCTTTAAGTAAAAAAGTGAATCTCGATGAGATTTTTGTCTTTCCCATCCTTGTCATTATTTGCTGGTCGAGGTCGTTTTAGGAGTCAGATGATGCAACCGTCCGCCCATGGTTGACAGGACGTCCGCCCGGACGTGGACGCTGACCCCCGGACGTCTTTTGACATCCCTGGATGGGCCGTCCGATCGGTCGGATCGTCCGTGCGGTCGGGAGGCTCGCGGACAGTTCTGCGGACGGGATCTCGCGGAAGGACCCTCGGGCGGACAGGGCGTCAGGCTCGCGGACGCGATCATGCAGACGAGATCGCGCGGTCGGATCTTGCGGACAGGATCGTGCGGACGTGATCGCGCAGACGGGCACGTGCGGACGGGACATCCGCGCGATCCCGTCCGCACGATCTGCCCGTCCGATTCTGGGCCGTCCGATTCGCACGTACGCGTCCACATTGCCTGGTCCGCCTTCGGACGCCATAAATAGCGCGGCGGACGGCTCATTCCTCACAATCGTTTCCCTTGCGGAGTGGGTGATCTAGTGCCTCTCAATGGCTCTGCGCACCCCTTTCGTTTTGGTGTGTGAACGATTGTGCTCGGATACTGAATTGTACCAAATTATTTTGGTGATTACTTGGTTTTGAAGGCCTTGTTAACAACTTCACCTCGTTTCATTGGCAAGTGTCAAACATTTTGTTCAGTTGTTCTAAAGATTCATGTGAACTTTGTCATCAAATCATTTCATTTTAATCAAGGTTATCATGCCTCGCAATAGTAGTTCAAGGTCCAGTAACAAAGGCAAATCCCAAGACATGAACTGGGGAGATTGGGCAAATCCAATGTGTGTAGCTGAACCTGGATGGGAAGAAGAGCCCAAGAAGGTTTGGGACTGCACAATGTGCAAAAAGTACGTCAAAATGACGCACCTCTCCAAAATGTGGTCACAAGAAAGAGCAGACAAACAAGTTCGACGCCGGGAAGGACAAATTTCCACGTGCGAGAGCCAACACTTTGTGCACCGATACGAGGAAGTAACGCGGTGTGCTGAGCTGACTGATACCAAACCAAATGTTATGAATTATTCCAACATGGCCATGGTTTGGGCAGAGATTGTACTCCACAAAGATGTAGACTGGCGCACAATTTACGGGAAAAATGTTGACAATATGAAGCGCACTGACGCTATTATTTATACGAGTTGGACTCAACCGAGCGATTGTATGCGAATGTGGTCCAATCGAGGGCAGTTTGGAATTCCGCCGGTTGTATTGCCGGATGCTGAGGATGAATGGTCGGACGACGATGATGTAGAAGACAATCCAGCACCCGTAACATTTACAGTGGGACATGAGCGTCAAGAAGCTCGGGAAGACATCGAGTTCAATCAACAAATGCAAGAAGCTATGCGTAGAAGCATGGAGGATCAGGGTCAACAACATGGGCATGACAGGTCCTACCAACATGATCGTACTGCATCTGGTTCATAAGATGGTCAAAAGGTCTTACACTACGCTAACAACCCCCAAGGTACTTATTACAACCCAGAAAGAAGCCATGGAACCACACATGATTTTGGATCTAGCCAAGGAGGCTCCCAATACTTGTCCGGATCTACTACGGGTGGTTCATATGAGCGTCACACAGGCTCTCGTCATGTCGAACCAAGGCAAGGAAGGTCTCAGCACCGTGATGTAGTTCCTCCTCCAACTTTTGGAGGTCCTTACTATGGAAATCCCAATCAAGGAGCTACGCCAAGCGACTATGGATGCACTTGGGGCGGAGGACCATATCTTGGCACTTATGGATCCGGTTCCACACCACCAAAACGTAGAGATGACATCCATTCAGATTCCGAGTAAAGTAGGTAGAGCTATTTTAGTTGTTGTCTCACAATCGAGTGGGCCTTGGAATCTTTTGTTATTGGATTATGGAGTGTGGCAATCATAGTACAAAAATATCGGCATCTCAGCGAATAACATTTACGTACTAAAATACTTTGATGTAAATATATTGTATTAAAATGTATTTGGAAGTTAGTACTTGGTATCATCATAGCAGTATCGTTCAAGTATCAACTGTATTGCTTTTCAATATAAAAAATATTTGCGTACGATGAAATTCTATTATCATTATCCCCTAAATGTTTTTGACTATGTTTTCACCAAAAACGCTCCAAAACTGCCATTTCTAATACTAGTGTCAAATTTTAGAAATAAAACATTCTTGGACACATGTAACCATAGGATCTTGTAGTAAACTTGTTTAAGAAGATGTGGAAAAAATTTCAGAATTTTCCACCATGTGGATTGCAAGATAATAGTGTTTGAATTGACAAAAATCCTTTTTTTGTCCCTGCAAAAAAACGGGCAGCTGCCCTTCACAAGGTCACATTTGTATGAAAAATTGTCCAAAATGGTAGTTACTCTTTGGATTTATTCTTGAAGGCAAGTTGGCTACATGCTTGAAAATTTTCAGATCATTTGGAATTGTACAACATATAGAAAAAAAATAGTAAGTAGGAAGAGGTAGAGAATGATTCAAAACACTAAATTGTGAAGAATTAATTTATGGAATTGAAAAATGCCAATCCAACGGTTGTAATGTTGTAATAAACAATCTACACCCAATGTTTTTATTTTTTTTCAAAAATATTGAAAATTTAGTTAAATAAAAGACTTCAAAGTTTATTTTAGAGTTGAAATTCCATAACTACCCTTAACCCATTAACGACTGGTCGACCAATCTGTGGTCGATTTTGACTCTTTTCAGTTTGTAGAGAGAGCATGGTAAGGAATTTGATGATGTGGCAAAGGGGACGGATCTGGGGAATTGGAAGGTGAAGAGTTTAGGACAAAAATCAAGCCAATCTGAGGTGGCATGTGGCTAGAGGGTTGAAAAAACTGAAAGAGTACCGGCTGAAAATACACTAATAAATGCAAAAAGATGACTATAGCAACTAAAGAGTGATTATGATTCATGGTACATATCACTAAACCCTGCAAGCTACTTCCATCTGTACGGTCAGATCTGTGATAAACATCTGTATTTGGTAACCCTAAAATTTGCCCCAAATGAAAATACAAAGGATTGCCCACCCCCAGAATCGACCACGGTCGTTAATGGGTTAAACTAAGAATCCTCATAACTTTTGACTCATAGATTTAAATGGAATGATTCAAAGCTTCCTGTGTACATATAAATCTAAAGAAACAATTTCAATTTTTATTTTCGTAAAAAGTGATTTTTGAAGAAGTTTTTTCGCTGCCCGTGCTGCCCGCCAAGGACTGAAAACGACATATCATGCAATAACTTTTTAACCATGTAGTCAAAATTTATGAAAATTGTTGGGCCTTAAAGCTACTCCTCGGGCACATGTTGTATGAAAATTTCAAAGAAAAAAATTATAAATTCCATTTGTAGTGAGTTGCCCAAAATCGCTATGTTGCCAAAAAAACCACTTTGGTCTTTTAGGGGTTATATGTGTTCAACATTGATTATACAATTTTGAACCCAACCATACCAAGCTAACATCCATCAACAATAATTGTTGCATTGCACTTCTCATCCAAGGATTTCAAGCAAAACATATGATGAATGCATAAATAGATGGTAGACATTGGACATTGGAAGTTTCAAAACACACAAACATTTCAAAACTTTATATGAATTATAAGGGTGCACATATATTGGCATACATTGATGGTGCATATATATACTAGATAGTTTGCAAACAATCATGCAAATTTATGTACTCGCCTCTACATTTACCTAATACTTCTATAGTTCTATCACTTCTATGTCGTTCACTAACACCATAGACACTAATATGAGTGGCGGAAGTGTTCATCTGGAATAGGCCAGTTGTAATTATTGGTAAATCAATGGATGATTTCGGACAAGCTACCGCGAGAATCAATCACCGAATCACAAAGGCGCTCCAAGTAAAGGTGAAAAATCTTTGCCAAATCCTCATGGCTAAATCTTGTATGTCCTTCATTTTCCCGATTAGGGTTGTCTTGTCGAACAGGTTTTCGGATTTCGGTGACGTATTAGACGTGTCGCGTCGCATGTCGTATATGACATGTGTCGAATATAGGCGACAAATGCGTCGCAAAAAAATTTAGGGTTTTGAAGTTTTTTATCCCATGGTAAATGGATTTGTCCTATGTGTTTGGTTGTCCGCAGTGATGTGGAAAGACAGAACCACGTCAGCTTGGGCGACTGCGGGTTAGGGCGCGTGCGGGTCGGGGCAGGGCGACTGCGGGTCCAAAAACCAGGGCGACTGCGGCTTTTGGAAGTGGGGCGACTTCGGGTCTGCATGGGCAACTTCGGGTCCATAGTCTATGGGCGGCCGCGGGTGGGGGATGGATTGGGCGACTTCGGGTACCGAGTGTGTGGGCCATTGCGACTACGTGTCAGGGGCAACTGTAGGTCCAAGGCCGACTTCGCCTTGGGCAACCGCGGGTAGGGAGAGTCCCTTTCTACCCAAATGAAGGAATGGAAGAGACTTCGGGTCTTGGGCGACCTCGGGCAGTCCCACCACCACCCGAGGTCGCCCAAGACAAGAGGTCGCCTACCCGCAGTTGCCTAGACCCGAAATTGCTCCTTAAACACAAGATTTGACCAATTTTGAGACAAAGACAAAAGAAAAGCTCCCACTACCACCCGAAGTCGTCCAAGACAAGAGGTCGCCCTAAGAGGTCGCCCAAGATAAGAGGTCGCCTACCCGCAGTCGCCTAGACCCGAAATTGCTCCTTAAATACAAAATTTGACCAATCTTGAGACAAAGACAAAGGAAGGGCTCCCACCACCACCCGAGGTCGCCCAAGACAAGAGGTCGCCCTAAGAGGTCGCCCAAGATAAGAGGTCGCCTACTCGCAGTCGCCTAGACTCAAAATCGCTCTTTAAGCACAAAATTTGACCAATTTTGAGACAAAGACAAAAGAAGGGCTCCCACCACCACCCGAGGTCGCCCAAGACAAGAGGTCGCCTACCAGAAGTTGCCTAGGCCCGAAATCGTTCCTTAAACACAAAATTTGACCAATTTTGAGACTGTGGATAGGAAGAGAGGGTCTATTCCCAACTGAGGTCGCCTAAGACCCGAAGTCTCCTCCATTCCTTCATTTAGGCAGAAAGGACCTCTCCTACCCGCGATCGCCAAAGACGAGGCGCCCACACCCGAGGTCGGCTATGACCCGAGGTCTCTAATGACCCTCCATTTAGGAAGGAAGAGAAGGTCTATTCCTAACCGCTGTCGCCCAACACCCGAAGTCTCCAGTATCTCTCCGTTTGGGCAGAAAGAGAAAGTCTCTCCATCTCTTGGCTTGACCTTTTGTACTATGTTTGTATTCATTGTTTAAATCTAATTTCCGTGTCCATGAATTCTTCTATGGAAGATTGGTCATTTACTTTCTTCTACATGAATACCAACTACTTGAAGTAAAAACCACTTCACATT